>JAIPRL010000096.1:79349-178734 GCA_025469235.1 Pemphigus obesinymphae
CTTACCAAATATATCGACTAAATATATGTTATACTCTCCATCTAATGTACTAATGTCGATAGGAAATTCTTTAGATAATGTGGATTTTTTTCACTCCTCAATTAAAGATCTTTCATCATATTATATTGATTAAACTTTTTAGTTATCTTTTTTATTTGTTTTTATTATTTATTTATTTTATTTTATATATTTATTCTATTATTTATTTATATACACATATATATGTACCTTGATTTATATTTCTTCTTTTATTTAAAATACTCATATACTGTCTTATATTCATTTAAATGTAATTGGAAATTTATTCCGTAATAAACAAACAATATTATTATTAAAATATACAACGAAATTTTATTGTAAAATATATTTGTAATTTAAATAAATAATTATTTATTACCAAAGATCTAGCTATTATGTACAATTTAATCTTTATCTCTGTAAAAAAGCATAAATTTTAATTTTTTCCATGAAATAACCAACTATTAGTAATCATAAAAATTTTTCCCGATGCAGAGTGGCTCAAAAATTCCTTTCAGAGTCTGGGCAAATAGGCTATCTTTCTTGCACACTAATTTGCCCTTCCAACATTTTAATTGATACGATACCGTTTTGTTTGAAGTATCTTTACTTTGAATTCCGAACAAAGTGATTTTACAATGATGTGTTGCTTCATTTATTCGTATAGATTATACCCATAACAATGTCCTAGAGAGGATTTATAAAGGGGAGGGCTGTTATTATTAGAAGTCCCTATTTGGCGAGTAAAAAAAAAAAAGTGAATCCATCCCCAAATTATAAACTTATATTTACTACATTTTTAAGTGTACTGTTCGAGCTTCAACAATACAAAAGTCGGTCCATCGTTCCATCGTCTTTTTTAATTATTATCTTTAAACTTAGCAACGATAAAATATTGCATTCGAAAAAAGATTCCGAGTGATTTTCGGTATATTATAAATTGATAACATGTTATAGCCCTAATCACGTCCTTATAACGTTTTTTATTTATTTATTTATTTTTTTTTTTACTTTTTTCAGTGTTTTAACTGAAGTTTGTGTTATCGTATTTGGTTTCAGGTAAAGTTCTTGACGTACTCGGACATCATCCGAGTGAACGTCAAATTCAGCACGACCGAAGACCCGACCGCCATCGAGTCACAGCTGTCCGAGATATCGGGTGTCCGTGTGATGTCGCTCACCAACGATGTGATCAATACGTTGTCGGGTGGCGTTTGGCGGACGGAAAGGACGTTGACCGTGTACGGAGTGAACATCACAGACGACTCGCTGGTGCCGGGATCGGAGTTAGAGAAGTCAGTAAAACCCATCATCACATAACAATAATAGTCTGGAGGTCAATGAGAATAAAATAGTCGCACGATTATTTGTGTTCAAAATGTATTTTTATAGGACGGAAATGGAGGTTGGTCGAACAGTTAAACCGTAGAAAGTCAAACCGAACCAGATTTCAACAAAGAGTTTAAACTTGAGTAGAAGTTTGAACTTAAGTAGAAGTTTGAACTTTTGTAAAAGTTTGAACTCGAGGAGAAGTTCAAATTGATAACTCGTATAGTCACTTGTTGCAACTATATTAAAAAGACGATGACCTTTTTCTTGTTTTTTGATTATTTAATTTCGAAATTTAAAGTACGGTTCGTGTACGGATTATTCAATATTTCGACTTAAAGTTTCGTTCGGGTTCAACAAACTGACGGTGCAACTCGTTTGCGTAAAAATGTCGTTTACATAAATATGGACGACTCGTCGGCAAGTGCCTGAAGGTTGCCTCCCGACTTTGTCGTATCCACTCCGGACTAGTGTCAATATTTTGCAACTTTTTTGCAACTAATTGCAACCGAGTGAAAAAAAGTTTGGTGACTGTGTTGAATAGTTAGTTGTTGACCAGTAAATAGTGTGGAAACATGCATTTCAATGGACATAGACATTTATAATATTTTTGAAACGTAATGAGAAAAACGATGTTTTAGCATCTATAATTGTAAGTTTTTTTTAAAAAGTGGCGATGCGAATTTCAGATGTACTAATAAAAAATATTCGCCTGGGTTGTTGTTAAATTATAAAAAAAAAAAAATATAAATTAAAATAGTGACCAACCCTCATAAGCATGAAAAGTAAGTACATCAAACATATTAAACAATGACACGAGAATTTATTGATTAATAATGATTATTTACTTTTCAATGTAGTACAGAAAAAGATTTGAATTAAATGAATTAGTACGTCGTAAATCGCATACGCGTACATAATTTTGACGCTTAATCGATGGTATAAGTTTAAACTAAAATAATATAGAATATGAAGGGAAATTTAATATTGAATGTTGATAAAAAATCATTACAAAAAGTACATTCTATTTTAGTAACTAATTATATTATTGTAAATTAAAAACAATATATATTATAATGCATTTTATGTGCACATATTATGTGCGTTATGCGTATACGTCGATTTACCTGACCGTCTTCTTCTCCTTCGCCTTCTCTCCCAACTATTTGGGGTCCACCACCCTGGTCCTACACCTCCACTTAACTCTATCTCCCGTATCTTCTTCACTTACTCCCACCATCTACTTCCACATATCTTTCTCCATCACATCCTCCCATCTTTTTTTCGATCTTCCTCTCCCCCTCTTACCAACAACATGCATTTCCCTTACAAATCTTATTGCCTCAGTCTCTTCTCTCCTTAATACATCAACGAGCCATCTTAATCTATTCTTTTTCATTATATCTACTATCGAAGCTACCCCTATACTACCTCTGATATACTCATTCCTTATTTCATTCTCTCTAGTAACTCCACTCCTCCACCTTAACATTCTCATCTCAGCGACACTCATTCTCTGTTTTATCTTTCTATCTACTGCCCAACATTCTGTTCCATACATCATTGCAGGTCTCACCACATTCTTATAAAATTTACCTTTTAACCTAATAGGAATTCTTTTATCACACAGAATACCTGACGTTTCTCTCCACTTCGTCCATCCACACTTAATCCTGTGTTTCATATCCTCTTCGAAACCCCCATCTTTCTTTACAATGGATCCTAAATACTTGAACCTCTCCACTTTTCCCACCACATACTCACTTAACTTTATTTCTAGCCTTTCCCTATTCCCTCTGTGTTCCTTTTAATCAAAATCATACTCTATATATTCTGTTTTACTCCTACCAATCCTTAGTCCTTTATTTTCCAGAGCTTCCCTCCACTCTTAAAATCTACCATTCACTTCCTCAAGACTTTCTCCTATTAGTACTATATCATCTGCAAACAACATGCACCATAGTACCTCCCCCTGTATATCCTTTGTTATCTCATCCATTACCAGGGAAAATAAGTAAGAACTCAAAGCTGAACCTTGATGTACCCCCACTCTGACCCTAAAATCCTCAGTTTCTCCACACAGACTTCTCACTCTTGTACTCGCCCCTTCATACATATCTTCAATTATGTTCACATACACCTTTGGTAATCCTTTCTTCATTAATGCCCGCTTTAAGATCTCCCTAGGAACCCTATCATAAGCCTTCTCTAGATCAATAAATACCATACACAATTTCTTTTTCCTTTCTCTGTACTTCTCTACAAACTGTCTCACATAAAATATTGGCTCTATTGTTGACTTCCCCGGCATAAACCCATACTGATTTCTAGTAACAGTTGTCTCACCTCTTACCCTTTTGTCTATTATCTTTTCCCAAATCTTCATACTATGGCTCATATGTTTTAGCCCTCTATAATTTCCACAATCCTGTACATCTACTTTACCCTTAAATATTGGTACTACACAACTCTTCCTCCACGCTTCTGGAATTTTTCCTTCTACTAGTTGATTCACCTGACCGTAAGGACGTATTTAGGCAGGTATCAACCTATAAATTCTGTTCGCACAAACGAGTTGCACTGATTTGTGTGAATGAATCGTAAAAAAGTTAAATATACAATATAGGTATCTGAATATTTTCGACGACATATGGAAAGAAACCCTGACTGGCGTGTATCCACTAATTTATTTACGACTAGATCGTCGCCGATCGCAGTGGGCTGGAGGACTTATACTATTACTGTCAATAACATATATTATAATAAACTATGAAATCTTACATTATGATATGATGTTTACGCGACTCTGTAAACTAACCGATATGATTTTTTTTTCCCCCCGAAGGAAGTTGGCGGACAACGCCAAAGTTTTGGCCATCTACAAGTACTCGACGCACTCCGACAACGAAACGGGCACCACGATGTCCGTGGTGTACGCCGCGCTGTTTTGCCTGATGCTCTCAATGGTCGCCTTGAGTCTGCTCTATTTCGGCTACGTGAAGTGAGTGCACTATACGATCTAGAGTAGTACCGTCAGTGTTTCATAATGTGAATTCTCAAATTCGGTATGAAAATTGAAAATATATCCATATTTTAAAGATTTTGTACTGGTGTATGTCTATGGCGGAAATTCCTATTCCGAAAAACGCGTCGACTAAAATCTAGAAAAGATAAGCCAGTCTTGAGCTTTTATCAAAATTTAAATCGGACCAACCAGTGTCTCACAATATTGTCACATCGAAAGCAATTTTCTGTTCAAAAAATCATTGTATATATAGATATGTATATATTTCATATATTTACGTAGATATTACCCATATTAGACTCATCAGAAATGGACCGATTGAAACCACCTTAATGGAAAACGTGTAACAGTTTTTATTTTTATTTTTTTTTTATTTTACAAACCTTTTCAACAAATTTAATGGAACATTTTTAGAATTTGTTGAACGGTTACGGGTGAATTATTAATTATTTTAATATATTAATAATTAATAATTATACGCAAATATTTTCTAAAAATGTCACTACTTTTTTCGAACACAAATATCCAACATTGTGTATTATCCTACAATGTTCAACAAACTTAAATGCACATTTTGGGTATTTTTAAAAGAGTTGACCAGTTATTTTTAGTGAGGAGGGGTTTGAACTGCTCCTATTGATTTAAGAAAATATACTCTACGTATAATTCTCATGTGATGGCAATTTATATAAAAAAAAAATGATGAAAAAGAATATTTATAATCCTCAATCCGGTTTTCGGTAGTTTATGTCTTTTTTAATACCTTAGACGATGTTTTATGAATTTATTTTACTGTTTTTTATAATTTCATATCAGTTTTCATAAATGTATGTAATTTATATAATGTGTTTTACTCGAGTTGTAAGATAAATTTAATTGAAATTTTGATTTTAAATTATAATTAAAAATAAGGTGTGAAAATATGTTTTTATCCAATATAATTTATATATACTTTTTGCCTTTAAAAATGTTTATAACGTTTTTATTATTAACGAATATTGTTTTTAATTTAAAATCAATTTTCTGTAACTTTCTTATTTATGGTTATTATTTTTAATTGTTCAAGTATTTACCTGTGTTAATATTATGGAACTATAGTTAAATATAACTTAATTGCATTTTATTTAGTTATATTTGTACTGAATTTATATTTAATGTATGCTACAAAATAATCTTTTGTAAAATTCATGGCACCAAATGAAATATAATGGTCCGGGGGGGGGAACTATAACCTGCTAAAATCCTACTAGAAAAAAAATGTATAGTTATCTTCATTTTCTTTATCAAAGAAATTTTTGAGCACACCATTACTATAGCGTAAATAGTATTCGGAATTTCTAGACATTTTCTGATAAATCTTAAACAATCATTCAACAAATGTGTTCAATGTACTCTAAAAATGTCCAATGAATAACCAAAAATGTTGTTGGTAAATTATGGCAAAAAAAATTGTCGAGTGTCTGTTTTCGTATTTTTTGTTTTATTTAATTAAGGAAACGTTTACGATATACGTATACTAAAAATTAAATCACATTGAATTTTATACGTTAAAACAGAGAGACAAAACATTTTTTTAAATTTAGCGGTTTTGAAATTATTCGAATTAACCGGATTTTTGAACTGCTTTCAAATCCAATTTAACTCCATGTTCCAAAATTAATAAAACTGTTAACAATCAATAATTATTATTATTATTATACATCGATCATACAAAAAATATTTCTCTACAATACATTATATGATTATTATTATTATTCATTATCTAAACTT
Source organism: Pemphigus obesinymphae (assembly GCA_025469235.1). Classification (NCBI taxonomy): domain Eukaryota; kingdom Metazoa; phylum Arthropoda; class Insecta; order Hemiptera; family Aphididae; genus Pemphigus; species Pemphigus obesinymphae. The sequence continues at coordinate 85,492 of JAIPRL010000096.1, forward strand.
CCTTCAGACTCCTGATAAATTGTTCAGTATGTTATTCAACATAATATAGTTGTTAATAATAACGTTTTTGTATCGATATTGCACATAAAAAAAAAACAAGTTTCTGGACGAAATTTGTATTGTTCAAATACTTAGTTATCGTTAAGATAGTAATCTGCAGTATATTATAATATAGTTTATAATATTGGATTACCAGTATAATTTAATTCCGTAATACTACAACCGCTGATGCCTATTAAATATTAATAAAAATATAATAGTCCACTTTCCAATATATTATATCGTTCAAACAATAGCAGCTGGAACGAGGGTAACGATCTCTTAGAACTGCCGCATTAGACGAATTTTTTTCAATTTAACGGTAAAATATATTGATAAAAATACACAACATAGTCGGGGTTATATGGGTTAGATGTTTTTATTTCTACCATATAGCGTTTAAATATGACTTGGGCGCCACTTCATAATATATTACAGACAATAATTTTAGACGCAATATGATAATGTATACAGGACGCGTATATAACATACTGATCGAATATATATTATTATACCGCCCCTACAGATCGATCTACTCCACGTCTCCCCCCTTTATCAATCACTCATATTGAGTTATTTTCAACTAGATTTTCGTCCATATATTATAATATTATAATATAAGAATAATCTAAATAACACTTGTAATAACATTATATAGGAATGGTCGTTATTTGTCGTGCATCTCGAGTAGTACGTCGACTACGCCGCTGAAAGACGATATGGAAAACATGTGAGTTTTAAAATAACATACATATTATATATAATATATAAAAACTGGGCCACTTATCGCATGTCTGCTTCGTAAATCGTAATGATTTAATATAACACATATATATATATATATATTTTTTTTAATACCTCAGTTTAAACCAGTTTTCAACAAACGTTTGCAGGAGTCAGAGCAACTGGATTACGACTTTCAACAGGTCTAACTTATCGTCCAGCCGAGTGCGATTCCCGGGGTGATTATAACACAATATATAATTATATACGTAACAAAAAAAAAAAATACTTATAATGATAATAATAATAATAATTCATTTTTCCTAGGCTTAGCATAAATGACTTAATAATAATTGTCAAAGTTTAGAATCTTTAACTTTTTTTCATTAGATCAACGTCAACAAAATTTTATGTTTTTCCAATTTCCAATTATTGAGTTAATTTTTAAACTTAATGGTCTACAGTCTAAGAAATATAATATTATTACGTCATTTATTTATCGTCTGTAGATATTAGATATTGTTAGAATTATTTAGAAGTTTTTATTTTGATATGATTCCTTGTCATGTTTAACATGTTCTCGGAAATATTGTCTAGATAGATAAAGAAAATAGAAACCTGAAAACTGATTAAAACTAAAATATCGTACAAATATGAAATTAAACTATCCATAACAAAAAAAAAAAAAAAAAATGTAAGTTTATGCTTTATATCAACTTCATTTACATTTTATATACACACCTAATCTAAGTTGTATAAATACTTAAACTCATTTTTTTTTTAATTAATCTTATAATTCAGTTGAAAATGTTAATTTACCCAATATTAGTAAGTTTTTTAAAACAAACAGTCTAGCCTTGTATTTTTATATTGCAGTCTGTAATTCTGACTATGGTGCTGACATATTTTATTAGATTTACATTCTCTTATAGAAAATCGATGTAATGTAGTATAATATATTATAAATGTATTGGAATCGAAAAGTTTTACATCTTCTTTTTCTCCCAACTATTTAGAGTCGTCCAAAACTGTTCTTCCAAAATTAAATGTCTCTAAAAGTAAAAATCTACAGTCATGTTCCAACTAAAAACAATAATAAATCATAATATTCGTAATTGTGTAAATAAATAAATATATATATATATATAATATACGTATATACCTTCTTTTTTTTTTAACTCTAAGATTAAATCTGAGTACCTGACTTTTATTTATTTTTTCCAAAGGAGTTTTTTTGAAGTTTACTAAAATTTCAATTATTTTCATTAATGATAAATATATATCCTAAAATATAATAATTGTAGCGCAAAAAACATAAAAATATAAAACAGAACCAAAGTTATTGCATTTGTCAGATCTATGTGTAGATACTCTATATATACATTATTTTGATTAAAAGAACTGAGTACTTTTACAAGATATAAAATAATATCCTTATCGTTATTATTATCTAAGTTATAATTTGACTTATAATTTATAAGTTAAAAGTTATAAATAAAAAAAGGAGAAAATAACGATAATACATATTCATGTTTTTTTTTACAGAACCGTCGACTCTTCAGTGTCTCGATCCAAACCTATAGATAACAATTCCACAACGATCGCAGAAAACGGACTGTACGAAGCCATACCCCCAAAAAGAAAAACCATCTCTGCAGATAAGTCCTCGACAGTTAAACTCGAGTAAATATTATATTCCGAAATAGCTTATATATAAATTTATATACACATATACATATTATACATATTATAGGTACTGTATATAAATATATTGTAGAGGTGTGTCGAACTCAAAATGTGGGTGTCGAACCGAACTTTGAAGTTCAAGTGTTACCCGAACTCGAACTGAACTTTTAGTTTGTTTGTCGAACCCAAACCAAATTTTTTAATATCGAATTCGAACTCAAACCTCAAAATAAGCAAAAAGCAAAAAAAGAAAAGTCACCAACAACGAATTTATATACTTTTTACAAAAATAAATGCAATACTTCTTTAAAAACTTAAAAAATAATAAATAAAATAAAAACGTTCATATTTTGGATAATCTAACTCGAATTCATGTATAAAAAATAGTTCGTCCAAGTTCGAACTTCTACTGAAGTTCAAACTAATTAATCAAGTTCACTTGGGTTCGAATTTTTACAACTTAAGTTCGACTTTCGAACCTGAATCGAACTATTAAACTTTAAACTGTTCAAACAACCTCTAATATATTTAAATGGTGTACATTTAATAGTTAAAAAGTTAAAGTTTAATTAATTTATTTATTCATTGACTATAATCAACTTAACTAGTTTAAATGATCATTGACTTAACTTGACTTTTATTCACTTATTTTTGTAATCATACAGTTAAGTATTAACACGTAAATGACGAAAATATTGCTAGTCTGTATTTTAAATATTAACATTCGTACAAATGTACAATAATACTCAAGTGAACCGTAATATTTACGTATTTTTATAATAATTCAGTGATTTACCAAAGACCAGATTTTGTTTATTTTACAATAATTCATTCCGTCAATTTACAATAAATTACATCATTCAATATTGTTGATTAATTCCAATTTCAGGATAACTATCTTGTTTGTTATTCTATCGTTCATTTGATATTATATGGTTGTGATTAAATAATTTATATTATATATTACATATATTATATATACTATATATATATTATATACATTATATATTATTATTACTTGGACTATTTTAGTTAGATATTATGAAAAATCAATGACAAATTTAGTGTTTAATATTTCATATAAAAAAAATAAATAGTGGAAAAGCTTATTATTGAATAATTTTTAAAAAATGTGTTGAGATTTAAGTGCTAAATGAGTTCAATGAAAAATAAAAATAAATTTACACTATTTTAATTTTTTAACTTTTACCTCTTAACCGAAGGCTTCAAACTAACCTGACTTCACTTAAAATTAAGTTAATTTTTTTTCCTTTAACTTGCCCACCTTTGTATGTCGGGAGGTTTATTGAATAGCGATTTATTTTATTTTAAATTTTTTTTCTCGTTTTTGTTTGATTTTAGTACTAAACTCTCCTTCGAAGAAGACTTGTTGAGTTTGGAAAAAATGGACGAAACGTTCTCGCCGACCGACGAACGATCTTTTAACTATTGAAATACCTATACAATATCTGCAGTGCCGGCTTTCGACAATACAAAATTTTTACCGAAACACCGCGCTACGTCGAGTTTCTATACACACTGTTAATAAAAAAAAAAAAACCTTACTTTTTCGTTTGTAAATAATACATTTTAGTCGTTTAAAAGTATAAACCATTACCTTGAAATTTGAATATCGATAAGTCCTTGCCTATACTATATTATGTATGTCTATAATAATTCTACATATTAGGTACTTGTACGTTATATTATATGTTTGCTGCTCGGAAGCTCGTGCGATTTCATAAAACTACATAATACCATATTATTATCATTATTATCATTATTATAATTATTATTTTTATTATTATTATTATTATTATTATTATTATTATTATAATTATTATTAGCGTTTAATAACCGTTAAATTTTGCGGCGCGAAAATAAGGAGCGGTACATTTTGTTTCCACGATATTATTTATGAATACGATCGCCCATATACACATTATGCTATGTGTGTGTTATAATTAACGATTCGCCAATTTAATAATGAAAAAATAAAAATAAAAAAAATTTTAAAAACGCTTACCGATCACCTTGTAACAGATATTCTGCGCCGATACCGACGAGGAATTTAATTAAGATAAAATAAATGGCGTAGATCAATTTTTTTAATTACGATTAAATTAAGTGCCCCGTGTATCTATAATATTACAATACGGTCTCGAAACGTCCATAAATATATATATATATATATATATTTTGCCATGAAAAAAATAATAAAAATCTGCTGCTCGTGGTTGGCTGTTAGGGGTCAAAACGTGCCCGGCTATTCGCATTGTTGGTGAAATTAACATTATTCTACATATATATATATCCTATTATCAAAAACTGATACGAGAATATCGTGAACGACTGCTAGACCACCAAACTGATAGTCGAAACTATTGAATATTTATTTCACCGTAATCCGTTTAAGGAACCGTATCATTACGTGTACGTAAAGTCCTAAACAGTGTGGTATGTACAGGCGATGTAGTACACTATTAATAAGGCCCGATGGCACAACATTTCGTGTTTAAAAAATAATACTACCTATTACGTTGAAAGATCGTAATTTTCTTCGCAAAACCTATATATATATAATATAATATACGTTATCGTTTAATTATTTTTTAGGTACCAATAATACGTGTATACCTAGGTATATAATCGGTTTCACGTTGACGCCGTGATAATAATAACAATAATAATAATAATAATAATAATAATAATAATAATAATAATAACAATAGTAATTTGTACGGACCGGTATTACGAAATTGACTTTGTTCGCTTTACGTCGATCGCTGCAAGTGATTATAATTCCCGCAAGCCGCCGCAGATATCTCGAATTTCCGTATTCCCGTTTGATTTTCTTATCGCATTATATACTTTGATTACATTATTCGAATGTCCGCCGTGTTGAAAAATTCCACGCGGTTTGTTGTCCGTCGTCGCAGCTACGAAAATTTTCCGATTTACGCCCAGGCCACTTTCGTTCGTCGATTAATGTACAGCAGGTAACCGACTGTATGAACAAAATATTCGACACTATCACCGAAAACACTATAATATGATAACATATTATTGTGGGGCCGAATCGCGCGTTTCATGTATATTATCAGTGTGCACTTCTCACTTTCTGAATTGGCTCATTCTGAGCTTCACACACGCGTATAATGTACACCATTACATACTTAGTTATTTGCAATTTTTTTTTTCTTTTTTAACAATCCTTATATCGATCTCATATTCTGCAGCTTGTGGACTAGGTACGGTAGTAAAACGTTTGCACGATCCACAAGTGCATTTATTTTAAAACGTGTGTAGGTATAACTATTACCTAAGTATAACATTGTCTTTTATTTTGTACAACTTTAAAGTAGAAAATATAATAGTAAGAAAAATTATTATTATTATTATTATTATTAATAGTAGTAGGTACAAACTATTATATTTTGACTGTATAGAAAAAAATCGTACATTTTTTTTCGAATATTCGCGTTAAACAGGTTATAGAGTTATATATATATATATTAATATGTATATTACGATGAATCGAAATTTCTTTATTGTACGTATGTAAAATTTAAAGAATTTTTCGTTGTTATTTCACGTCATAGGCATGCCATTATGTATGATAACGATGAAACAAATTATTATATACGATATAACTGGTAACTATATTAATGATTGGATATCTAATTTTCTAGTGGTTGTAATATTCGCATAAATTACATAAATATTATACCTAATTATAATATACTAGATTAAAAATTTAATTTTTATACTTTAATAAAATATACGTAGATAGTAGTATTGTTCATAAGTATATATATATATAAAAATAAACGAACTGTGCGATTAAATAAAAATTATGATATAATATTATGTACCTTTGTGTAATTAATTTAAAAATGAAATATAATATTATATAATAATATATTATAGTTATACAATACATACATTATAATATATAGTATCATATATTATGAATTTCGTACCTACGCGGTTTATTTTTTATTTCCTCATTTATATTTTAAATTAAATTGGTACGATAAATTGTATCCATTAGAATGGAATACAATTTTATTCAATTCGAGGGAAATGGAAGCGTCGATTTTCTGTTTCTCTCTCTCCATTACGTGCACATTTATAACGTATAGCAATTTAGACGTTGTATATTTCCAACGTATATACCGATCGATTGATAGTGATGCGATAAATATTCTGAAAACTAAACTAAACGTATCGTTAATTCTGCTCAGAACGATTTTCCCACTATATATTATTTTCCTACGCACGCTACAATACAATACATTAATTTGTAAGTATATGGCCAAATAATATAAACGAAATGGAAAATGTAGGAAATTTCACATAAAGTAGACTTCACAAATAATTCAGAACAGTTTTCTGAATTCTTATCACATTACTAGATCAATCAGTAAGTCAAAAATTGAATACACAAATATAGACAGATATATTATGAGATAGAAACAGAAAATCGTCGCTTCAAATTTCTATAATGTCTTTTTCAGCTTATAATTCCTTCCCAAATTGACCTAAACGATTCAAACTCCTTTAAAATTTAATATTATATCCAACAATTTCGTCGGTATAGTCTGTTGGATAACTTTTCGAATTTGTCTGTAATTATTTTTAATAATAGGCAAATATCAACAAATGCTGTCAACTCCACGCTAACAGTACAAAAGCTCGTTGGAAAACATACAATACATGCTGAACAATATTTTAGATGCTATAGCTGGGAACTTAAAAACGTCATTGCAATAACAAAGCAAACATTATTAGAGCATTTTCATTTAGCTAAAGTCATAGGAATAAATTTATTTAAAATCATTGGACCACTTTTAAATTAGTACACTTTTTTTGTGCAGTAATGACATTTGACCGGAAACGTTCCCTTACGTCTAAAATGAAGTCGACCAAATTAACAATTTCTAATGAATTAAATATTGTGACATTAGATAGGACAAAAAAGGGGTCAGGACAAACTGTTTTACAATGAAACATGTGATATCGCCTCAACAAATATTCCAAAAATTCGCCAACAGTTTCCAACAAACTAGTCAATTTACGAAATTTATTGGAAATGTCATAATGTCGTATAATGTCCGTACAGACGTCGGTCCATACAACAATTCATGACTACGGTTGCCAATATCATTATTTAAAATATTTATTAACTTTGGTGGTTTTAGATTTACTATACACAAGCATATCATGTTGAACAAATATTTTATGCAACTACCCAAAGTTTATTGTTTCAAATACATTTAGAAACCTGAAATTTAGCACGCTCGCGGGAGGGCTTTCCAAACTTGTTTACTTTGGAATAGCAATAAATCATTTTGAATAGAATATCTACTCTCCTCCCCTACAATACACAAATATACACGAAAATTATTAGGTAAGTAATAAAAATAACGACCTCCCGTAAAATCAATTAGCCACAAATTCGCCCTACATTAGTTATAAGATTTCGTGACGCCACGATTATATATATAATATATATAATAAATATATAATTCAAAAATCAATTAATTCAAAAAATTTAAAAATATAAATTTTAAAAAGTAACAATATGCATATAAGTAAAATTAATATATAGGTACCAAGAATTTCATCATTATCAACTAGTTAATAAGTTAAAGTGTTAAGTTAAAAAGTAAAGTTAGAGTTTACTTATTAACATAACTAGATGATTTTGTAAACTGTCAACTTATTACATTATATACCTTCCTAAGATATCTGTGAATAAGTTATTATCTAGTTAATATTTTTATGCAAAGTTAGGTTATGTTAATACATTTTTTTAATATTTATAACAATATGTTTTCACGTATTATAATATATATGTGCATTTTGATTTTCAATTTTATATAGGTACATAATTTACATAATATGTACACTATACGTCATATCACATATATGTATATATATTATATTATATTGTATTATTATTACAGTCTATCTACTAAAAAGATATAAAGATATTATTATTTAACTCCAAAATAATATTTTGTTGAGAATTGAGTACCTTCATAATAAATAATAGTAATATAGTATGTTGTGATGAACATAAAATGGCAATATAATTTTTAACACCATCACTTCTACAAAAATTAATAGTTATTCTATTTCTGTGCTTCGTACAGAATTTGCATTTAGTTAAATAAAATAGACAAATACGAACTAACTATTATATGAATACTAGATTTAATATTGCATTGTTCATAAACCATATCTCACTATTTACATATCTATTTTTGTCTAAATTAACTATTATATTTTTAATTTTGTATAAAATGGTAATTTGCATATTGTACAAAAGTGAAAATTTATCAATAGAATATAAAAAAAAATCAAGTTATTGATTTTTGGATTAACTGAGTTAAGTTAACTAAAATCTGGTTTTAACTTTTAACTTTAACTATTTAAGTCATTAAATGAAGTTGCTTAACTTTTAACTTTTAACTATTAACTTATAACTTGACATTATATAGTTAATTCTTTCATCAACTTTACCCATCCTTGATATATATTATCAAAAAAAATATATATACAAAGGAAATGTGCCTAGAGTGAAGAGGTATCGAAAAAAGATTATAGGTAACAATTAGTTTCTTAGATTTTTTTATAATTCATTACGATAAATTATTGTCTTTCTTAAAATTATAACTTAAGAGATCGACATAAAAATTGGTTAAAAAATTATTTTAAAGAACATTAATATAAATGATAATCATAAATGTCAACAAACACTTCGACATTTATTATCAAGAGTAAAAATGTTGTAGGAAACCACATTTTGGGTTTTTATTTTATTGATTCGAAAATAGAACTGAGGTTCACTCCATTAAAATGTGGTTTTTACCGATTGTTATAATTCTTACTCTGAAATTATTTTATGAATCCGTTTGGACAGTTCTGCATAAATATATTTTTAACGCTTATAAATGTCGACATGGCATCCAATGTGGTGTAACTTAATATTTGTCTATATTTTCTAATTAAGTCAATTTTGAATAAATATCGTCTAGAATATCAGAAATACAATCTTTATGATAATCTATTTATCGTCGCATATTATTATTAAAATTTATTACCTTTCATTCGTGCATTAACTTAATTTAACTTGATAATTTTCCAAGTCAAATTTAAAAAATGTTTATGTTATAAGCAATTATATACATTTTATAGAAAATTTCAAACCGGATCGATAAATCGAACTGGAATTTGTTCATCTACTTATATTTCGTTATTTACATGCGCGTTTAGGCGTACGCCGAGGGTCGCTGTATATCCAAATGTTCAGTGCACTTGATAACAAATCATCCATAATTTTCTTCTTCTTCTCCTTCGCCCTCTTTCCCAACAATTTGAAATCAGTCACTCTTGTTCTAAACTTCCACTGAACTCGATCCCGACATCTTCCTCGCTTACGCCCGCCCCATCTCATATTACACTTTTTTTATCACTCTTTTTTGGTCTTCCTCTTCCCCTCTATCCTTCAACGTAAATTCCTTTTACTACTCTTTCCATCTATGTCTCTTTCATTCTTAAAACCTGCCTTTCCCATCTTTAACAAGTCATCTATAATATTATCAAGACCTGTTATAAATTAAAATGTATTCGCCGAATAACAATAGTTAATCGGGAGATGAGACAAAGAGACAAATTATTTGTTTTTTCAATGTCGACATAACTACGCTTATTTGTTGAATAAAATATATTCAACAAATAACTGTTGATACTACAAATAAATGATCCTTACAGTATGATCACTGAAAACCGAAAAGTAAACAACATCGACCAATCCCGCCATTCCTTTTTGAACAAGCAAATAAGTAGTTACACTGTATAAGTATGTATACGGTGTACAGTTTTTCTTTGAGCTTAAGTAAACTATACGGGAAAAATCAAAAAAATTTCTCGTTCAAAGTACCATCTAGAACCAATTTTCAATCGTTATTACACACACTCCAAAGCTCTTACTAGCACCTAAAAAATAAAATAATTCCTATACTACATACTCACCTCTATAAGCAAACAGACCTGGGGGGGGGCTCCACCTTCCATAAGGCATAAACTCTATCACAGATATTAATTATCGTTTTTAATGACTCATATCTATAGGTGAAACTTTATTATCTGCTTTTTGATAGAAAATGAAATCTAGTTCTTACTCTAAACTCTAAAGGATAATTTTTCAATTTTTCCAGTATTTTTGTTAAACTTAAAGGAAAACTATTAAAAATGATCCGAAATTATTAAAAATCAAAAAATATCCTGTGACTTTCATTTTATATTAAAAATTTAGTATAGTACTACATAAGAGTGATAACAATATCAAACAATTTTGACTTCTATTCAGAAATGTATAAAGAAAAATTCAAGGTTAATTTATGTATGTAAAACTGTACACATTTTTCGGATGGAATGAGCCGAGTAGGAGTTTTATGGCGAAAAGTTTTCTAATTTTAAATTAATTTTAGTTAGTACGTTCAAGAGGTCATTTTTCTATGTTCCAGGTAGTTAATTTTCTTACGAATAAGGAAATAACTATCAAAAGTAACAGACAATTTTTATAAATCAAGAAATATTATATCGAACTTTTTTCAGAATCGTTTTTTTTCAAATTCAATATTTTAATATGATCTAAAAAAAAAAATAATACACCTATGTGAAAGAAATTTAAATTCTAAACCAAATCAAGATTAAATTACTAAACTAAATTTAAAAAAACCAATTTTAATAGTGAACAATTTCGAGAAAATCTATTGATTTTTTACGAAACACAAAGTAAAATCAAATTGCACTTTGACATTTTCGTACTGCACGCAAAAAACACTGTGATAGACACTGGAAGAGTCTACTACTCGACTCGTTGAAGTCAATGAAAATAACTCACAGAAAGAAAATAAGCGTCATTGTTGTAGGTAATAAAAAAAAAAAAAAAAATAGCAAAAAATCAAATATGCGATTCCAAAAACGATTTTATTAATGTTAAATTTACGATTTTCGATAGGATTTATGACGTACGTAAAATTTCAATTAACATTTATCCATAATTCAGTGTTTAAAGTGTTTAATAATATATAATTTAATTTTAAAGCAGGTAAATGAAAAAGAAAGCATATATATTAACTTGCCCAGCCTTGTGTACATATATATATATATATATATGTAGGTATATAATATAATATATACACGAACATATATTATGTACGTCTATATATAATATGTACAACCCGACTTACACGCACACACACACACACACACACACTAAAGGCGATTTATGTGAAACCGGTTGAAAGGTGTAATTAGTATTGCAGATCGTCATCCGTGAGAGATTATACAATTTGCCCCACAATATCGTATATGTATCGTATACACGCGAAATAGTATCATAATGTTATATAGTATACGTATTTTTATATATTTTTATATTCTTGTCTATAATATGTTACGATCCATTTTTTTTTTTTATTTATTTATTTATTTTTTTTTTGTTTTATGTATATTATACATACATTGTAATGCGTAATACAACATGTGTATACCGACCGACGTATTAATATTGTAACCCTCCAGGGATACATATAATATACCGTCCGGCCCGGGCGAGACTGGATCGTGATGTGTTGTGTTACGGGCACGCGCGCGTTTCGAAACGGATATGCCTCGAGTAACTGTATATAGTTTTTTTTTTTTTTTTTTTTTTTTTAACCATTTTTTCTTCATTATTATTATTATTATTATTATTATTAATTATCGTATTTGTATACGTACGTAAATCGGTACGGGTATTGAATTACAATCGCGGCGCGCGCACAAAGTCGCGTACGAATATCACAACAATATCAAAGGGCCGACTACAAACAAACGGGGAGAAAACCGCGTGTGTCCGGTCGAAACGAACGCGTTCGGTGGAAATATCGAAACGACAGCCATGGTTAGGTGATAGGTAGGTATACCGTGACGTGTCGACAGTCTAAACGTACGGGCGCCGTATGGTCGAAATGGCTCAAAACGAACGGCTTGTTAAAACCGTTATTTGTATATGCAGAAAATGGTTATTACAATATACGCGATTCCCATTCGTCGCAAACACCGATTCTTATCACTGAAACAATGTCGCCGAAAATACTGTTCCGTGATATGGGGAACTTTCGCGGTTTCGCGCGGCGTCAAGTTTCCACCCTGCCACGGGCCGGCTGGTGACGAACAAAGCAACATCACCGACACTATGGCGGTCTCGGTTTCCGACTTGGTCTTGTGCTCGCGTTAACTCAGTCCTGCAGGTGTCCATCTATTGCTTTTTCATTTATTTTTTACCGAATTCACAACGATCGATAAAACGTTTTAGGTTCATCAAACGATAATGATAAATCCAAACGGTTATAATGTTTTCTGTTTCAAAACGTTATAGACCATAATCGTTTTCAAAGTTTTCAAGCGCTGCCGGGATGTCCGGTATTATATTAGAAATCATACAAGCCAACCAGCGTGAAATTAACATGTGCATTCTACACCCTTAAACTGCCGCGGAAAAAACTGTAATAAATAAATAAAGTAAATGAGGCAGACAAAAAGGATTTTTTTTCTCATTTGGTAGGTACATATTATACATACCTATTATTTACAGATTATTCTCATATCATGTTCAGCTAATTTTCTGCGTGAATATTTATCTCATATATTTTTTAACTTAAGTATATATATTTATATGTATATTGTTAAAAATTTTACTATTTTAATCCATGTTGCTTTATTTCCGACTTGTACGTTTATTACACGAAAACCTGAATTTTTGACTTGATGTTCTAACCCAAAATATTTAACTCACAATTTTGAGTTATCAATATTTAAATTTTAGAATAGCAGAATATTCTCTTCGTCTTTCCACACACACAAAGTTTAAATGTTATGTAATCAACTGTTGGTTCAATATTCGATATTTATACATGAAAATGTTCAGAAAAAATCTTACGTCGGTATATCAAGTCAAATGTATCAAGAAAAAAAAAAGTATAAAACCTAAAAAAATAACAAGGATAGAAAATTACAGAAAATTCTAAATATTAATAAAAAAAAAAATTTAGTGAAATTAATTTTTCTTGTAATTATAAAATAAAAATTTTAAAATATTTATAATTTCAGATAAAATTAAAATTATATGAGATCACTCATAGTAAATATAGTAAAATTAGTTTGAAATACATTAATACCAATATTTTTCATAATTCTATAATAATTCATTTATAAAAAATAACAATTCAACAGTTATATATATATTATATTTTATATAGTTATATAATACCTAATATATATATTTAGCCTAAGCTCATAATTTTGGATTACAATAATATTTAAATCAAAGGTCAAAAGGTTGGCATAAACTAAAATTTAAAATAATATTTTTTTAAACTTTTTAACTTAATAACAGTTACTATAGTAATGAATTTATTTAATTAGTTTAAATCTTCATTAAATTAACATGACATTTTAGAGTTAATTTTTCATAATCGTCGAGCTAAGTTAACATATTGGGGCCTTAATTGTTATTAATAAATAGATAGGTAGGTTTACCTATTTCATATTTAAAAAGATACATTTTGGACAATTACACTTTTTTCAATAATTTAAAAAATCTAACCATAATTTATAATCTAAAAATTAAATTTTTATTAACTGAGTTACACAGGTGTTAAATATGCTTTCCATATTAGTACATTAAATTTAACGAGTTATTTTTTTACTATATTAATATTTTTAACCGAATGTATATTATTTTTTCATTAAGGTGACGCCATATTGTTAATTTTGAAGGGGTTCAGTATAGGCAATTAAAAAAAAAAAAAATTGTTGAAAAATGAAAATTGAACAATTAAAAAATGTTAAAATACATTTTAAAGTAATCTAAAAATAGTACCGTATCCGTACTATTTTTTATTATTGTGTGATCATGATATTGTTTCAAAAACATGTTTACGAAAAACAAACAAAAAGGCTTTTTGAAATTTTTTTAGAGGTAAAAAAACTATTATAAAGTATAAAGAAACCAAGGATTTCAATATTATTGCGTATGTACGAAATACCTTGTTTTTTACTTTTTCAAATTGTCGTTAACTTTTTTGGTAATTAATACTTTGCAAAACGCCAATGAGGTAGTCTGCAAAATATTGTCCTTTATATATTTTATACCATTGCTAAATATCTATGTATGATAGTATATATGTATGATTGCATTATCATCGTCCAGTTGTATTTTTCATGGGATAAAAACAGAAATTCTTACGTCAACTACCGAGGATTTTTAAATATAGACAAACGAGCATACATCTTATCAATTATTAATTTCATCGGCAGATGACGTAGTGCGCATACGCGTCTCGGATTGCTCATATACCTACCTAGATATTTAACCATGTTTTATACTACCTAGTTGTTTTTACTCTGATGTTTTTACTTGAAAATTACTCGGTAATTTCGTTTGTTTTTCGTGTACATATTTTCACTATCGGAAATTAATTCCTTTTGGTTATAGCCCATTTTTGGTTTCAACATAGGTATGGTGATTTCTTGTTGTTTAGTCAAAAAAAAAAATGTATACTTCTTTTATAACCCACTTTTTCGTGGAAGAAAAACAAAGCAAAACCGAAAATGATTTTTTCGCTCCCGGCGATGAGCGATGCCAGTAACCAATACAGGTCTATATGGTAGACAGTTTAAGTAGGTGCCTATACGTATATATTATTGATTTGTCATCGGCGGCGGTGATGTATGGACGGCGGGCGGCGACACAACACCGTTTGGCCCGAGGCGAATTCGAATAAAATATATATATATATATATATGAATAATAATGTTAATAATGAAAATAAATAATAACATTGTTATCGTACGTTTTGCGCTGCGTGACTGGTGATGTCGTTTTCGTAGGTGACATACCTACTACGGCTCGGTACATAGGTATGGTAAAACGGTCACCTAACCTAAAAAAGAAACACCTGACCGCGTGTTGTAGAAGATCGAAAAAAAAAAAGAAAAAGAAAAAGAAATGCACACGATCAATACGATTACGATCGCGGCGCGCATTCCGATCTCGAGCGGTTATATTATTATGATTAATGACATTCGTATGTACACTCTTATACTCGTATATTATATATATATATATAATATGAAGAAAACAGCAATACACGGAGGTGGTCAGATATTATTTTTATTATTATTATCATTTTTATTTAATCCATCCGTCGCCGTAATGCGATAATGATAATGATAATAATAATAATAATAATAATAATAATAATAATAATAATAATAATAATAATAATAATAATAATAATAATAATAATGGTATGCAATATTGATTGTTGCGGGATGATGCCTCGGGCCTCGGCCGTGCCATTTCGTAATAATAATATAATAATATGCGCACAACTATGCATGCAGTGTCGTGTAAAAATCGATTAAACGAATTACGATAATATCGAAAATAATTGACAAGCCGCTCCGCCTCTCGTGTCCGAGAAAACAAATCTTCGGCGGCAGATTACACAAGTCGGTCGTCCACACCTAGGCTGTGAAGGTTTTTTTTTTAACTCATTAAATTAAGTTTAGAAAAATTTAAGTTAAATTTAATCAAAAGTTACTAACGTCTTTTTTATTAATATTATAGGTTAAAAGTTAAAATTACTTTGAAAAAAGGAACATAGCTTAGTTAAAAGTCGAAGATTTTTAACAAACAATAACCAAATTAGAAAATTCTTTCGGCTGCTAAAATACCTATGTATTTTTGTGTACCCATAAATATTAATATGAAACAGACAGTATACACCACTTTTAATTAATTTTTTTATATAATTTAATTAATAAACTATATATCAACACGAAAATACGGGAAAACTAAACTGGCGTATGACTTCATGTCCTCATGTATCCGTCTTAACGTTGTTTTATTATGATTGTAAATTTCCTAAAACAACAATTTTACTTGACATCTAAATATTATAAAAATAATACGAAGATAATGAAAGACACGAATCACAGTAATACTAGAATTTTCTTATAATTCTATTTACTTGTATATAAAGTATAAACAATAATATATCTAAACAGTAGAAATAATAAAATTGCCTACACTAAAAAGTAAAAACCTCATTCAGAAAATGTGCATTGTTCTTTAGACAAAATTTAACATAATTTATGTAGTTTTGTATAAAGTTAGTTTAAAGTTAACATGTTAAGTTCTCAAAAATTTAACTTAATAAGTTAAAAATGAATTTGAAAAAAAAAGTAATGTGGTGTTAAGTAACTTAATTAAAATTGACTTTTAAACTTAATTTTAACATTCAACTCATTAATTCCAAACCTTGGTCCACACTACATATACTGCACGTCAAATAATATATTGTGTCAACCCTAACTAAAATATTTAATATATAGAATGGATGATGGTAATCACATTTTCGATGAAATTTTAGGGAGCGACAGAAAAATTTTCGACGGTTTCAAAATAGAAATAAATAATTATTATTACTATAGCGATCTTCAAAAAAATAACCATATAAATATTTACTATATATCATATACCTGATACCACCACAAACTGATGAATTAATAAACAAGGAAAATGGAAAAATATCGGTTAGTGGGTAATAGTGTAATACCACAGAATAAAAGAATCAGAATTATCACTGATAAGAGTTTAAACATGCAGCATAGAACGACACTAAATTCAGTGACCATGTTTTCGAATATGATTTTATCATTGTTTATACTGTGTTTATATAGAACTGTGTGAATACAGAACAGTATTGATAGTATCTATTATGATATAAACAATGATAACATTGCGTCCGAAAACATGGCGACTGGTTTTGTGATATCGGCTTAGTTTCCACCCCTTAGTAATACTACTAAATTGGCCACTAAAGTTTCCACGAAACTATTTTACTTTGAGTCATATATTGACTTTACGGGTTGATAAATGGGCATGACCCATTTGCGCCAAAAACGAAAAAAAAAATGGTCACTTACTTCCGTCGCCAGATTGTGCCAAATCTACCTGAATATTCTGTTCCTAAATATTTAGATAATTATTTACTTATCTTTTATCTTATCCAGATAAATAAGTTATCTAAACAATTATCTTAGATAACAATATAACCTATCTAAGTAAATTTATCTAGATAATTGAAGTTTTTAAAATCAATATTTTTTGGTTCTGGGGGGTCCAGTACTTTTGGATATCCGGTCCCCCGTAAATATGTCATTGATTATCAGGAAATTTTAATATCAATATAAAATTTATAAAAAGAGTTAAAATCTTTAAAATAGTAGCTTTTATACTTACTGGAGATTAATATGTTTAAATTTATTGACGCATACAAATAGTTTTAAACGAACGAATTTTTGAAGTATGAAGTATGAAGTATTTAAGTACATATATACACTATATGTCTATAGAGTATACATCAATTCAACACATCATAGATTCAATTTAGTCGTAAATTGAAACCTTACCTATAAATGTTATCAGTTTTGAAGTCCATTTTGTGTTGTAATTAGAATTAAAACTGATGAACTAAAATATATTTACTTTAGTTCTTATGTATATTGTATATATTTAGATACACTAGATGTGTGATCTGTCTATTTAGATTTTAGATGTATCTAGTATACAAAACAAAAAGATTCTAAGTCTTTGAAATTCAAAAATGTATTAATTTGGTTTTTATCAAATAGAATCTTTTTACTCTTAATTGTTGTTCAAGATTAAAAAAGTTCTATAAAGAATGACGAATAATTTATTTAGAGTGTAGATATAAGATATAATATAATGTTAAATCGTTAAACTTCGTACGTACCTATCTGCTTTCTTTTGATTTAATAAATTGTTGGTACATATATATTACTTATTTTATTTTAAGATGTTTATCTCAATAACCGAAATTATAAAATTTATTATAGAGTATAAAGATTATATATCTATTAAATTTTAAATACATTGAGAGTAAAACGGTTCTTTATATAGAACATTGTTTACTCTAAACAGTTTTTTCTTTTTTTTTATAGGTATATAATGCATTTATTTAAGCGCATAGGTAATATACGTATTAACTTTTATTTTTCTTTAATTTTGTTAAAGACAACGCGTACCTACCTACTATATTCGCAACCAAACCTTGAAAATTCTCTCCTGAACAATCGGATATTTTGACATAGAACGTAGTAAAAGACTAGTAAAAAGTTTTTTACTCTATAACCGCGTAATTTTATATAAGCATGTACCTAAGTACAGATGATGTATATAGGTACTTGTATACGTGTACCTATATGATATCGGATCGCCAACTCATTAAAGTATGATTCCGAATGCAAACGATCGTGTTATTGTGATATTATCGCTGTCGCGGTTCGTCATAATAGCACAGAATATACAAAAGGGAATCTTGGTAAAAATCACGTGGGTTCTTATGCCCCCCCCCCCGGAAAAAAGGACGGCCATACCATAAAAATTCATCAGGGACACCAGAAATGTAATACCTATTTCCCCGTTTTTAAAAATGTTTGGTCACACTGTCTCGTAAATATAGTGAGTTTTCATATAATATGATAATAGTTTCTAGATCCGTTTACATTAAAAACGCTGATATCCATAGACATTTTGTACGTCTACGTTGATATCGCGATAGGTACCACGCTTCGTTATCTAGAGAATTTAGAAATTATCCAGTGTGTCTGCTAGATTCCTTTCTGTGTGTTCTGCGATAATAGTATATAATATGATATAGACAGAGACGGCTGGGGAAAAAAAAAAATAGGTATGTAAAAATTGGAGTAAAAATAAAAGTCTTATTACGCGATAAAAACACGCCATCTACGTCGTACGGCCCGTATAGATAAATGCGTGGGTCTTATAACGCTCTTAAACGTCGAAAGCGTTGAACTATATAATATCACTTATAGGAATATAATATTATTATGTACAAGACTCGTTCACTATAATACTGCACTGCATTATATATCACGCGCTATATATTTATATACATATATAGTAGACATTAGATGGCGATAATTTATTGCTCCATAACGCGCCACACTGTCACATTAAATATGTGTAGTAATAATAATAATAATAATAATAATAATAATAATAATAATAATAATAATAATAATAATAATAATAATATAACTCAACACGCGGTATGTATAGGTATATACTGTGTACGGTAATGTACATTTCGACCGTATAATCGAAACTCGGGATTTCGCGTATACATTTCAACGGGGGAATTTTTTTTTACGTAATTTTACTATAAGCACGCAATATAATAATAATAATAATAATAATAATACGGACGACAACAATAATTATATGACTACTGGTATACCGCAGTTCACCACGTATAATATTTTAGCGTTTTGTTAATTACCGAAAAATAAATAAAATCGTCCAAAAGTTTAAATCGTATATATTATATATTATTACGGTATATATATATATATATATATATAAGTATACATTGGCATATTTTGGGAAATTTGCCGGCGGTCGTCTAAGATATATATTAGCAAGGCACAAAGCCAGGATTTTTGTCCACGAGGGGGCCAAAACTTTTTGGCCCTTTTCAGTCGATAATCAATAAAAAAAAATCCTGTTAGTAAGCCATGGAAGCAGTTTAGCTCGTAGAACTACTGGATTACTGCAGGCGGGACATTTTGTTGAATATAGAAACAAATTCTTGTATTAAAAAAAATGTATAAAATGTTTTTGAAAAATGTAAAACGTAATAAAGTGTTATTAGGTATAGCAGTTAAATACATAATCTGTGAAAATTTCAAATTTTCAACTCCTATTTTTCGAAATAACGATGAAATAATTAGTTCTTTCGCCTTCCCGGTTTACTTTTCCCTCAAACGTTTATCGAAAAATCAGAAAATAACCTTCTAAAAGTACGATTCCGATCACATTTACTACTGAAAAATGGATAGTTACACCTTTAAAAATGTGGAATTTACGTAAAATTCGATAAATATTGGTCCTTTTTTTATACACAGGTGCCTATATTGGTTTTCGATTGAATTTTGTATGTTATTTCATAATCTCATTAACCATTGTTTTTACAATCAATCTATATTATGTATAAAAACAACAAATCTTTTTTTCCATATTTAATATCTACTTCTAATATTCTTTACAGGAAAAGAACATTTTATACATTTTATTATTATTCATTATATTATACTATAATTATTCAGTTTCTTAGAAAGTTTATTTTCTGAAACATGTTTTTATGAAAAAAAAATACCTAAAAGCCATATTTTAATACTTGTAAAGGATATAAAAAAATATTAAGTTAAGAGTTTAAAGTTAAAGTTAAGTTTACAAGTTCAGTTATTTAATCGCGTTACTTTTTTTTCCAAATAACTTTTCACTTAATAAATCACTTTTTCGAAAACTTTAACATGTTAACCTCAAGTTAACTGTGAATAAAAGTATCAAAATTATATGTTGAATTTTGTCTAAAGAACAATACATATTTTCTGAAGGAAGTTTATACATTTTATTATAAACAGTTTTACTAAATTATACTAATATTTCGATATACTATTGCTTATAGTTTGTGTAAAGATAATTATAAGAAAATTATAGTATCAATGTGATTTGTAGCTCTTCTCATTTTTATTATTTATTTTTTTTTTTTATACATAATATTTATACGTCATGCAATATTATTGTATTGGGAAATTACTATAATGATGTTAAAACGTGTACACGAGGGCATTAGGTAAATTATAGTAGTTTTTGCGTCAAAACAGTCGATATATTCGTATTGATCTATATTTTATAATTTGTGTCTATAGGAAACATATTATTAGCGGTGAGTAGTAGATACTGTTCGTTTGATATTAATATTAGTATGAATACAAAAATATAGGTATTTTAGCAGCTGTTGTAAGTATTTTCTATTTATTTATTTTTTTTTTATTACTAATTAGAAAATGTGAACTTTTAACTACCTACGTTATGTTGTTTTTATTTCAAAGTTAACTTTTAACTTAACCTAACGAGTTCATAAAATTCGTTAACTCGCTAAACCTTGCGAAAGTCTTTAGTATCTCGTAATCGACGACGATGTCTCGAGACTTCTTAACTATATAGTTTAAGTTAAAAGATAAAGTTTCATTTAACTTAATTTAACTAGGATAATCAAAACGTCAGTATTTTATCCGAGGTGTGTAATAGTAGAGTTTTGCACAGTCCGGTCTTTATTGGTCCGGTCTTATTTTATATTGTAATCCGTTGTGGTCCAGTTCGATTGATAAAATTACTAGTCATTTTTTTTTTTTGGTTGGTTCAGTCTCAGTCATATTTTTAAAAATTTCAAAACATCGGTCTATAAAATAATTCACTACGATGGACAAAACATGGACACATTTGAGTAAAATTTGGAAGAAATTCGTAAAACTTCGAGACGATCATGGCCTTATATACGGATAACAGGGATCACATACGTCACACACTAATATTCATTCACACGTGAGCGTGTACTCATAAGATTTTTATAATTTAAGATTTGCCTATACAAATATGTAATATAGACAAAAATTGATATCTACAATAATTATATAAATAATAAATATAATTTTTTCAGTGAATTCTTTATGTATTTTAAGAGGATCTACTGGTATAAAAAATTTAAATTGACGTGAACTTTCAAAATATTTTATTTTCAAAAATATCAGCACAAACTAATTTTGAATCTGAAATGTGTGGTTTGTCCGCGATGTGTCTAATGAGCGTGCAATGTGCAGGTCGTAATTCTTGATAGAAATGCAATTCAAATAAGAGTGTTTATGTATTATAGATGAAATATAGAACAGAAAAAATTTGCATTAGAACAATAAAAATTTTAGAAGTTCAAACGAGAAAAACACTTTTTTAACGAAAACGGTCAATTCATTTTCACAAATACTTATTATGATATATATGTTCTAAAAAATATATAGGTATATAAGTAAAATTATTAAATATTATAAAATAATAATATAGGCCAATCTGATGATGACTTACGGTCGAATACTCTATGCACATTTTCTTTTTAATTATATAATATTATGTTTTTCATAATATATATTAATTTTACTTATAATATATACATATATACAAGAGAATATATTTTTCTATAATACACATTTATTTTTATTTTTTTTTGTGTAAGAATGTTGAATTTTTTGTGTTCATTAATTTTTTTTATCTTAAATATAGATGCTAATGTTATAATTTAAAACCGTGTTGATAATAAAGTATAAACTGATACGCATGTATACCTACTTATGCAATATTTATTTATTTTTTTTTTATTACTCATTTATACATATAATGTACCCATAATAAACTATATTTATTTACTAAAATGTAAAAATGTTATTTTTGCTATACCTACGTATAATGCAGGTACTATAGTTATATTAATAATTATATATTATAATTTTATTACATATAATTATAATAATTAATGTGGCTATCCGGATGGTATCCTTGTTGTGGTTATACGTCGTCATTTGGTTGTAATATGTGTAACTAAATCCTTGTAATTATAATTCATAATAATATTTTAACGCTATTACAATCTCTATAACGGAATATTAACGAAATCGTTTTGTACGGTTTACGCGTTGAACGTTTTCTAATAATCGACATAATTTTAATTCAAAACACATATTGTTGAGTACTCGCAAGATAGATAGGTGTATATTTTAAAATTATCGAGATACCTCTTGAGTTCGTAAATCGCGAAAATTTACGATAAAATCTAAGCTAGGCAATTACTCCGAGTACCTACCTAGTTAATAAGTTAAAATTCAGTCGAGTTGAACTTTTTACACGAATTTAGCCAAATTAACAAACTAACCTACATTAAGCCAATATTAATTTTTTTATCGAGTACATTTATTTCCCTTTATCACTAATTGATCAAACTTGACTTATTAGTTTTCCATGTGTTTTCCAATGCCGTTGATTCGGAATTTAAACCTATAGTTCAAGTCTGGGAAATATAATATTTGTATTTTGATATATTTTATATTTTATCGTCGGATAATATATTTTATTATTACAACTTCTTAGAAATGATTTTGATACGATTTTTTTAATAACGCTGTTCTTGGAAATTGTCAAGATATACATAAATAATACGCCACAATGGAAATAAAACCTCGAAACCCGATCGAAAAATACGGTACAAATAAAAAAAACCAAAAGAGTAATAATTGTAGAAAAAAAATACCAAAGTTGGGTTAATGACTTTTTTATTCACTTCGCCGCCCCGATTAACGCTCGAAATTTCAATAGGACTCTTAGTTGAGTTTTAAAATGCTTATAGTCGACCTAGAATATTGTAATAAGTTAAAAGAAATATTGAGTCGGCCAGCCTCGTCAAAGTGGCTTTTCTACGTGGGCGTCGATATTTTTACGAATCGAAATATTAGGGCCAGTTAATACAGTTATATACTTGGTTAAACCCCGATTAGTGTCAAATTTTAATCGATGATTAATTATCGGTGTGTTGTACAGTGTGGCTGTGATTAGTTAATGTACGGTTAAAGTGAGATGTGTTGATTTTTGTATATTTGTTTACTATATTTTTATTGCTTTTTATTTATAATCGGTATCAGTCAATGTTTATCACAGAAGATAATCATAATAATCAATTTATTTATACCGAAACCGTTTATAAACAAATATTTTATGATTACAATTTGTATGAAATATTAATATAATATTATCATATTATAATAGTATAGAACTGTCAATATGGCCAAGTTTTCGAATTCCTCGTCTTCAAAACCAGAATTGTCCTCAAATTATTGTCGTTATTCTTAAAATTTATCATTTCAGATACCTATCTACTACAGTTATCCACAAATATTAATCAATATAACAATAAAATTATTATAATAGTAATGTAGTAATATAGCATGAAAATTTAATAAAACTAATATTGACAACTTGACCGCCTACCATTTTTTTGTGAACTTATCACTACCGCCATGAGTTTCATTATGAAATCTCACTAAACTTCAATTAACCTCGACACGATTTAATTCTAGATCTCACGAAATGTATTTTTTCAAATAATGAGATCACTAAGTAGATCTCGCTTATTGGGATTTTAACTGCAGATCTGAATTGAACATTTTTTCAAATATTTTTTTTTTGAAAATGAACTCATTTTTATAGTATGATATAGTAATGGCAAATTTTTGAAAATATATGTGGTACTATGGTCAAGTATACTGAGATCAATTAAATCTCATGGCAAACAAATTGTTGAAAAAATATACTGGTTTCATGTAATACAATAGTATAGGTACTAATTTCAAATTTAAATGATTATTGATAACAGTTATAATCTTGATAACAAAGATAATACCATGTTAAAATTAACTAATTGCCCCTTAACTGACCTCAGTTGGTCGATTAACTTGATAGATCTTTGATCAGTGATTACGCAGTTACCAAGCACTATACAACACCTCAAATATCATAACCGTTGATTATAACTTAAGGGGTCATATCCGTTTTTATGTCCTGAAAATGGGTTAAAATAGTATATTAGTATAGGGCCAATAGTTTTAAATGTTTTCATTAAAAATAAGAATCATGTAAAAAAAAAATAATAATAATAATAAGTAACAAAAAATATAGAGGCTGGTGGTTGAACGCGAAGGCGTAAAATACCTTTTTTTTTTCGATCAGCGGCCGTGATTCAAGTTGCAGAGTTAGCCGAAAACAAAAATTTTGAAAATTGTATTATCATTCAAGATACAATTATCGAGCTACGATAATTTTTTTAAAAAAAATCAAAAATAGTCACACTCTAAAAAAAAATTTTATGAAATAGTAAAAATCGCTAAGTGGTAAAATGGTCAAAGTTTTCTGAAAAGCTTTCGTTAAACAATTAAACAGTTAAGCTCAATTATACATCTATTTAAAAATATGCATACAAACAATGAAGGGAATCGGACGATCTGTTTGGCCGTGTTATACGCCTTGGAAAATAGAATTATTTTGCCGATTTTACGTCGCGTTGCTACCCATTAGTAGGGACCATTATTTTGACCAACCCGTAATCCGGATCAAAATATACAATCCGGATTTTGGATTTAATCCGCCAATCCGTATTATAAATTTAATCCAGATTTCGGATCAAATCCGTTAATTTAATAGTTAACTTACTGGAAAAATGAAAAGTTTAATAAAATTTTCATCATGCAGTATATATGGTATTGGAATGAGCTATCTATATACTATCTATACACTCAATGATAGTAGTTATTCAATAGTATGAAAACTCTAAATTAATAAAATATAGTCATGTAATCCGTTAATCCGAATCCATAAAGTAATCTGGATTAGTTGTATAATCCGTAAATCCTGATTTATAATGTAATCCATCAATCCGGATTACACTACAAATTCGGATTGCTGTTGTAATCCGGATTAAATGGATAATGTAAATTTATCAATCCAGATCGCTCTGGATTAGTTATTCAGAAACGGATTGATCCGGATTAGGTGCTCAGTACTAATTTGGACATTGGTGTTAGAGCTCGACACTTTCAATAGTTTCGCCGTATTCAAAATGCAGTGTAGGTCTGGTGTCTGGATCATCAAATTTAATACACGACACCAATATTTAACACCCTTGTGAACTTAGCAAGTGAAACATTAGCAGTCATCATTCTAACTTATCCAACAAATTTGTTGGTGATTTATTGGATATTGTTGGAAAACTTTCAATGTATTTTGTTGGAATTTATTTTCACCGGTATGAAGAATTTAACTTTTGCACTGCTAAGTTCACACTAACAGTGCAAAAGTTTGTTGGAGCTTTTTTTATGGGCTTAAATCATAGAACTCGATTTGTTGGACATTGTTGGAGCACTAACAAAATTAGTCGGAAACCAACAAATGTTGAAAGTTTTCCAACAATGTCCAACAAATTTGTTGGATACGTTGGAATGATGACTGCTAATGTTGCACTGCTAAGTTCACAAGGGTATATTTAACACCAATATTTCTACCCGGGATGAGTTTTTCCATATATTTCACCTAACTACATACTACTATAAATAAAATAATAAATAAATAAATATCTAACCTATCGATATCTAAATACCGAAATAACTGACCTATTGATATTTACAATTTACAAAGTAAGACATAAGAATGGCGTACATATTTTTATTATCTCTAAATCTGGATTTAAAAAAAAAAAAACTCTCAGTGCGTTCGTTGGCGCTCACTACCAGCCCCCCTCCCCCTCCCATCTACGGGCACCCCTGACAACGTCCCATGTATCTTAACCGTCGATTACAAGTCGATCACGAATACAAACGAGCTGCAGCACTGTGTATGCGATCGGGCCCATTACACACCGTGTTATATTGCGTCGCGAGTGTGGTCCATAATATGCATAATATAATTGTATGTAGAGTGGAGGCTGGCTACTGTGTACGCGGTAGTCGAGTGCGACGTCAGGTGAGGAAAGAGAAGAAGAAGGAATACTAACCTACACGACGACGGTGTACAGGTACAACGCGCTGCGGGTGGTATACTTAAGGTTGGCGCCGGTCACAATGAAATTTCGAGGGCATAATGAATATTATCATGACGGAGAGCGCCTGAAACAAAAAAAAAAAAAACACCCGATTCATAGTAATAATATTATTATTGTTATTATTTTTATTATTATTATTATTATTATTATTATTATTATTATTGTTATTATTATTATTATTGTTATTATTGTTATTATTGTTATTATTTTTGTTATTGTTATTATTATTATTATTGTTATTGTTATTATTATTATTATTATTATTATTATTGTTATTTTTATTATTATTATTAATATTGTTATTATTATTATTATTATTATTATTATTGTAATTATTATTATTATTATTAATATTATTATTATTATTATTATTATTATTATTATTATTATTATTATTTTTATTATTATTATTTTTAAAATCGGTTATGCTGGCCAAGTAAAGTATAGTAGTTTAAATTACTCGTTACTGTAGCGAAATCGCGTAATTCAATAATCACTGTAGTATGTTTGTGCACACGCGGGGGTAAGGTGACGACGAAAATCCGCACGACCACGTATTATCATTATCAATAATTTAATCACGATTTTTAAATACACAAACAATTGTTATTTATTATTCACAAAAAAATTTCACAAGAAACGTACAGCTCCGAGAAGACAACAATGGTTTTATAGAATTTTACAAGTTTCAAAAATAATAAATATATTCACGTTCAAAAAACGACCGAGTCCTGCAGGAGAGGTGTAAATTCGGTATGCCGACCGACGCGAAGACTTAATTATTGGCGTAGGTCGTCTGATTTTACAGTGTCCGGAGACCTTCATATATACAGACCTACCCTAAAAACAGGTTGAAAATATAGATTTTCTTCAATATAGTACCCATTATTTTTGCGTATCAGACGTTGTCGAAAGGAGTTCCTGTCTCGTTCTTTAATAACATTATTACGGGTCTATACGGCGCTGTTTATTGATCATCAATTTATTTGTCTAATTTTATTTTCTCGTCTTAAAACTCGAGACAGTATTGTAGTCGAACTTCAGAAGAAAATTATACTAAATGTAAGATGCATTAATCAAATAGAATAAATATAAATTGAAGCCCTTGCAAACCGCGATATTTTTTTCCCCGGAAACGACCACCGCGCCTGACACAAATTTCGTTACTTTTAGTGTGATCTTATTTTAATTTTGTAAACAGTTCAGCACTTAGTCCATTTTAATATTTAAAAATTATTCTAAAAATTATCACCTTAAATATACAAAATGAGCTCCGCAAGATAAAGTTTTTGATGAATTCAAATATGTGTACATTTGTTTAAAATTGAATCACTAAAATTATCGGCTTGTGGTAAATCGTAAAGTTATTTTCCATTCAAAAGACGAGATGGTCTCTCACAAATCCACATACATAAATTCTTTATGGTTTTTCCGCACAATGATTTATTATTTTTCTGTTTTTCTAGCTTGTCACAGACATTATTTGTTGTACATTTCCAATTATATCTTTATTTTGACTTTTAGTTATCTGGAACTTTCCGCCCCGATTATTGTTGTCTTAGGCGTATAGGTATATCGTTTTTTGTGTAATTCGACTGGGACGTGACAGTTGATCATTTATTCAGTCGTCAAGTCTCCATGACACATATATACCTATATATAATATTAATTTTTAACTTAAAAGACGACTGACACTATCAAATTTATTGTGGTAGGTATTTTATTAGATCTGTTTTTTTTTTAACAATCGCGTAAGATTCAATGTCCAAACTCACACCGTCCTATGTCATATGACGGCTGATGCACCCAATGATTTATATGGTTTGTAATATCGTCCGTGCGTAATTGTAATAATTTGGAATGTTCAAGAGTGATTTACATTTTACCCTGCATTTTATCTATAGTGTCAATATTATTTGGATATTTATGTATAAAAACCAGCGGGGTGCCGGGTTGTGTTAAATTATATATTTAATTTCCCAAATGATTTCATTGCTTTTAAATAGTGAAATTTCAATTTAACGTAAATAGACTTATGCCTAGAGATAATTTAATATACTAAAAAAACGCGTACAATAAATGACAATATCTATTTAGTTTACACATTTCTGTGTTCTACGTTTCGATTTCAGTGTGCTGGATTTAATTTTTTTAATTTGCTTAATGTAATAAATTCCTAAGTAAATAAATTAGGTTACTCACAAATATATACTTAAATTGACTTTACATTTTTTTTTTTTTTTTAAACGTTTTTGAAATGTTATTTTCTAGGAAAAATCACAATATTCAAGATTTTCACATTTTCTTTTCATCCACAATTCTTCCGAAATTGATCCTATTTTACTTCGGATGTAAATTTTGTAATTTATTAATTTAAATTCATGGTTTTCGTTATATCTATACGACTATGCTATTGTGAGGGGAAAAAGTGGCCCACTTGCTTTACTTTACAGGGCTGATTAAAAATTTCGCAGTATCACACATAAAATCCTGCTCAAGTCTATGTTAACAAATAATAATTAATTACCCGATAATATGTGTACATATTACGTTACGAACACAATAATGAGACTATAAGTGATTCCGTTCAAATTACCGAACAAAAGACAACAACAAATTAAAAAGTAATTTTAATAGTAACGCATTTCATTTTAACTTTTAAGTAAAGTAATTTCAGTACATAAACAATTTGAAGAACGGAAATGTAATGTCACTACAGTTTAGAAACGTAACGAGTAATTTTAATTTTATTTGTTTTAAAAAGTACTTTGCCAAAGACTGCGTTTAGTATCGTTTTGACAATTTTGAAAATTAAATTTTAAGTTATATACAACGGTCGCACCGCGTAGAATTCCGATGAAATTTCCGCCAAGCGGTAACCCTCGATCGATCAATAGCCACTCTAATTCACACGTCATTTAAAAAAAAAGAATTCAATGACATCACTATTGGACAGAACTAGAAGGCTGACCATTGACGAGTAAATAGGTTAATGCATTTCAAGTAAAAAATTCAAGTAAATTTTTCCCTTTAACTAAATGAATTTTGAAATTATTATTAACTGTATTGCAATACTCGACTTATTTCCCTTTATACAATTATTTACTTATTATTTCAAAACAATTTTGAATTTTATTTTTCTAAACTCTAAGAAATGCAATAGGTATTTATTGCATTTTTTTGCCATCATAATAATATTATATAAATACCACTATTAATTATTATTATTATTAGAATTGTTTTCATATTTATGCTTGTTCTCGATGTTCTCGTCGAAAATAAAATTGTCAAAATAAGTAGATAACGTAAACGGAAACCCCAAAACCTGATCGAATATTAAGGCCGGGCAAATATAAACCAATTTATGTTGAGCTAATGAATAATTTTTTAAAATTTGAATTAATTTTATTTTTTGATTCGGTTAAAAATGTTTCCTATATACATACATATAGATACAATAGATACATATATATAAATATTAATTTAATCGCAAAATAAACTCGAAACAATTTAGTTAAAAATATAAGTCCGTTTTCCTAATAATTTGATTTTTACTATATGCAATTATCATAATACTTTTACTCGTACCTATCTAGCAAGGGCCAGGATGGTATAAATATAAGTGGTTAAAAATATTATAGTGAGTTGTTTAAATTTGAATAGCATTTTGACGTGGTTAAAACCCAAATAGAAATCCAAGGAGAAAAATTAAGATCGATATTTAAAAACTTAAAACGAAAGTGGAAAAAGTACGAAACCGCGATAAACGTTTGATATTGAAAATCAAAACCTCGACCGAAATAGAGAAAAATCGGTAACCCAAAATGAAATCGAAACCGTAATAACTATGTTTGAAATCGAAAAGTTTAAAATCCGGTAAACAAAATCAAAGTATTATTCCAAGTCCCGACTATATGACAATATATACGATAAATACAAATCACGATTTATATAGTCTTATATAATATACGTTCTATATTCGAATATACACTTTTCAGTTCTCCAATTTTGTTCAAGGACCAAGGTTAACGGCGCCAACATTTAATATTTTTTTTTTAACTTTCAAATCATTATAGATATTTGTGACTAATATAGTAATCGATTCTTTGAATCGATTGTGACTCAATATTATTTGTTCGATGACCGTCAATCAAATTTGATGCCGTCTCGTTTTATGCGCAGGACGGTACTTATACGTATTATGTATATCTACCCACCAATTACCATAATAATAATAATAATAATATACTAAATTTTATTTTTGAACACAATATACAATATATCGAATGTGGACCGTATATGGAACACTCGGCATCATGTACATATTATATATACATAACTTACAAGGATATTATATTATACCAATCATCCAGTTCAAGACTGCAATACAATTTAAAAAAATAATAATAAAAAATACCTTCTTTTTGAGAACTGTTATAAAATATGAAAACCATAAGCAACCGTATATGTTGGTCTCATATAAAACAAGTTCCATCCTACATTAAATCAAATATAGACAACGCCTCATATCCTGCGTACTTATAGACACTTAGAATTTGGACAATCTGTTGTGATAAGTAAAAAGGACTATTGTGATAGAAAAACGTCCAAATATTACCGTTTAGTCCATGAATATTCTGATATTAAACATGTCTGATTGTAAATAAAAAAAAGTGACAATAACCAGAGTAATTATATTATCACGGATGTCTGTGTGGGAAAAAACGAATTGAAAATATAGATTTTCTTAATATAGTAGCAAATTTTTATTTATTTATTTATTTATTTTTTTTTTTTTTGCTTATCAGATATTGTCAAAAGGAGTTACTATCTTCTTCTATAATAAAATAATTATAGGCCTATTGGTGCTAATTATTGATCATCAATTTATTTATCTAATTCTATTTTCTCGTATTAAAAATCAATCAAATAGAATAAATTTAAATTAAAGCCCTTGAAAACCACTATCAATCTTTTTCTCTGGAAACGATCTTGCAAAATATGCAAAAAGAGCTCCGCAAAGTAAAGTTATTGTTGAATTAAAAAATGTGTTAATTTTTTTTTTTTTAATTGAATCACTATCCGACTTGTCATCATAGTCGTAAAGCTACTTTTCATTCAAACCTTGGAAATGTAAGTTTGGTTTCACGAAGTACGTGCAGTATATCGTCTAACCATCTGTTAGACACACAAAGACAAGTTTCACCGGTAGTCTTTACATAACCCCTTAAAGAATTACGTGTTTTTGAGAGTTTTAAGAGAACATTATTTTTTTAGGGGTTATATATAGAGTATATAGGAAATTTGGAGATAAATTAAAATTTACCAATTACAATATGGTTCTATGTCGGTAATATTTTTCGTTGGTGCGCGTTAAAATAAATGATGGGCAACTTCGATCTTGGTCTTTAGACCAAGATTTGACTGCAAAACCCTTGCAAGTCTAGCTTTTATATAAATTAAAAGTTAGGTAATAAATTAAATATATTATTTATTAAATATTTTTTATCGGTATAAGTACACTATTTACAATTCCACACCGAATCTCCAGATTTCTCGTAATGCAATCATCAATATTCTATTGTAATATTATCGGAAAATATTATTGTCTATAGACTATATGGGACATAGGTAAACAAATTTCCTATTATTTTTCGAAAGTTTGGTGTTATCGAAAACAGTCAACTACCTAAGTACACGGGTATCTCACTTTTTTTTTTCTGGTCAATATCGTCGATCATCACCATCGTATACGGTGATTATCGTGTCGTAATTTGATAATAAATAATAATAATTTAATAAGTGTAATTTGTTTTGATGATGGAAACTGGTTGGTTCAAATGAGAATAAAAATATATTTCTTATTTTATTATGATTATAATTTAATTACAATAGGTACAATAATAATATATATGTAGCTAAAATAAATTCGTTTTCATTGTCTACAAAAGCAGACATATTTTATTATATACGTACCATGGCAGATACAAAGGTCCCGAACAGGAGGAGCGATTAATTAGTAATAAGTAAAAAAAAAGATCATCAACCTATTTTTTTGTACCTTTACCTTCAGAGACGGTCCACAATTTTTGAACTCACGCTTAACCTACGCTCTAATGGTACAAACGTAATCGGAATTGTAGATACCTATAAAAATGCTCGAATAATGGTATACGATTACCATTAAGGAGGGGAAACTTTTTGAATCGCTGCAGCACATTTAATAACATCCAGAACGAGCTCAAACCGGCTGCAAAATGTGTTGTACACTAAGGTCTATAACATACTAAAAGTCACTTTTTGGGTAGTCCAAAATCGAATTTTGGATTACTCATAAGTCCAGGAAAGTGAACCTAGAGTCTCGCGACTTTTTCTACTCTCCCCCCCCCCCGTTGTTGCTTAAAGCATCTGTATATAGGAACCCATAGGGGGGCAGGGAAAGGATATGACCTCCTCTGGAGAATACCAAAAAAAAAATGACATTTATTATGTTATATACCAGAGTGTATAACATAATTTGATATCAGCCAGAGTCCGATCATATGGTCACAATTGCCCCTATCTTCTTCCACCACAGCCAGTTTAGCCTAAAAGGTCAAATGTAAGTAAATCTAATCGCTGAATAATAATAAATCGATTGGACTTTTTCGGGAAGGTCTAGATAGTGCCAAGGCTGGGTAAGTTAATGATATTTTTAACTCGTTAAGTTAAGTTAATTGAAAATAATATAAGCTAAGTTAAGTTGAAAATTACTCGTATATTTGTATTAACTTTTAAAGTTAAAAGTTAACTTAAAACAAAAAGTAACTTAACTTAGTAAAAAGTTAAAATTTCCTAATTAGAAAAAAAAGTCGATATACCTATATATCGTAAAAGGGTAAAAAAGGGTTACACTCAAAAAAACTATTGGGGACTTATTCTGCCTGAAAAAGTGTAAACATGTAAAAATAAAAATACAACACGTCATTTTAAAACCCATGCATAAATAAAAAATCAGAAAAAAACTCCCAGCTGCCAAGATACATACATTGTTGTTTGATTCACACTAATGTAGTATAAAATAAGCGGTACATATCACTTCAATATATTTTCTATACTGGATAGACATAAATACCAGCCTCCAAGTAGTTAAAAAGACCGAGCTCAGTCCAATATTCGTGAACGGCCAACGTCGTGGAGTGTGCGTGAGTGGTGCATCAATTCTTATCGATTACGTACATGCTATTGTAAGTACCTACTAAAATTGCGTATAAGTACCAAAAAGTAAAATCCTCTTTCAAAAATTTGCATTGTTTTCCGGGCAAAATTAAACTTAATTTAGATACTTTTGTATAAAGTTAACAAGTCCGTTTTAATAAAAATATAACTTATTAAGTTAAAAGTTAAATCTGAAAAAAAATAACGCATTAAGTAACTTAATTAAAATGAACTTAACTTTTTAACTTAATTTTAACTTTTAACTCGTTAATGCCCAGCCTTGGATAGTGCCCAGCAGGAACCATTTGCAATGACAAAAACGGGAACTTAATTGGTGGCGCCAGGCTCGATCTGTGCTGTTAGGGTTTACTCTATTTTTTTGTGAACGGAGGGGGGGGCAATTACTCCCATTGTCTCCCCTGTATCTGCCCTTGTATTAGACTGTACGAGACTGCAAGAATTGGCAAGACCAAGACCAAGACTGACTTCTACTGAAACAACAAGACCAAAACCAAGACTGACAATGGTCTTGGTCTTGCTTTGTGCATCACTAGTGTATAATAAATAATTATTGAAAATGAGGCGAAACATGACGTTTCTGGAAAACCGAGTGGTTTTAATGGTCAACAACCACTATTATAAAAATGTAAACACAGTAAATAAATTCTACATTTTTATACGGACGATTTTGGATAATATACCTACTTAACATTTTCCGGAAATTTACTGTTTTTAAAAGTTGTAGGTATACGGTTTACTCGACTAATAAAAATGTTGGTTATCGAAAACGGCCCAAGTGGAAATTTAGAAAATCAGACAATCTTTATTATTATTTATTTATTTATTTTTTTTTTTCATATATTATTTACCACCCCACAATATTCCAGAAAACGTCGTTTTTTTCAGGAAATTTCGTACTCTAACATTAGACATTATATCGACAACGGTGTCGATGGAAAACCGTAAAACGTATAAAACGCGCGGTGTATCGGGTGCCGACGACGACGGCGAGGTTTGCGGCGGCGGCGGCGGCGGCGGCGACGGCAAGACCTTGCGACCGGCACGCTCGCGACTCCGTCGACTATCTCCATATAAGCTGTGCGGTCCGGTCAGGTCTTGACGGGCGCATACACGGTCTTCGAGCGTCCGTGTACATGTACGTAATTTTGTATGTGTGTATGTGTGTGTGTGTGTGTGTGTGTGTGTGTGTGTGTTTGTGCGAGTGTGTTTGTAATTGTATACGAGTGTGTGTGCGCGCGTGTGTGTGTGTGTGTGTGTGTGTGCGATGAATATGTGAGTTTGTGTCTGTCGACGGCTGTGTGTGTGTGCACGGATCGTATTACGAAATTATAGCTACCGGTGTTCCCCCGGTGGTCCGCGACTGTCCACAAAGGCGTCAGAAGTCCACCCACACGCATATGCGAAATTTTTATTTTTCTTTCTTTCTTTATTGTTTTTTTTTTATTTTTATTTTTTTTTTTTATCAAGTTTATGTACGGCTAATATTTAAGCCCGTGCGTGCGGGTGTTTCCACCGATCTCCCCTTACACGTTCTAAAATTCCCGAGTCACGTGCAGAGTGCTCTATACTGTTGCCAAGGTTCTCGGTGCCCAGCGATTCGGTTTATTTATGAAAAGTTGAAGGTCCCAGAGGTCAACCGGTTGTCGATAAATAATCATTCGTCCGGCCGCCGCGGTACACGGCCGCATAATACACGCGTTTTTCTCGCAAAGCTGCGCGCGCGCATGGACCAAACGCGCTTTGATAACCAGGTCAACCGTACATTATATGTACCTAGGTACTTATACGTATGTAGACAAGTACATTGTAACAACGACGGACGGCCGTGTTCGTATAAAAGTCGTTATATTATTGTCCGTTTCCCGTCCCCCCCTTTTTTTTTTCTATTATTATATTGCTCAACATGATCTTATCGATTGTGTAGATAATATAGTCGGGCTCCAGCCAGTGTATCCACGGCAGGATATGTGTATATAATGTACACGTCGTCCGGATATTCGTGGACAAAAATATGTAATCATGTGCGCGAGAATTTGACCCGAAAATAGAAAAGACTTGCTAAACAGCTAAAGACTTGCTCGGGCCGGCCCGGCACGGTTCCGGCCCAGGTTCAACCCGTCCCGTACCCGGGCCGGGCTTATCAATTAAAAACATTACCGGTCGGACTTTGAAAAAAAATTTAATGGTCTAACCGGGCCTGATTTTAAATTTCTTGGGTTTCTTACGAAAATGTACCTTTTTCGATAATAATTATAAAGGTTATTTATAGATAATTTAATTTCACGTGATTATTTTTTATATTATACAGCCCATGCCCCTTGGCCCGTATCTTATAATTATTTATATTATTCGTATTATTGTTATTCGGACTATTCGTAGAAAATGTATTCTCACCCGTAGCTCCCGCGTGAGCATAACCGTCGTGTTAATTGAAATCATAGGTACGAAATAATTTATTGTCCGGCCGGGCCTAGAAAAATATTTTATTACCGGGCCGGGCCTGGATGGATCTCTAAATAAAACGGGCCGGACCGGGCTGGGCCTAGAAAAATATTTTATTACCCGGACGGCCGGGCCGGATCGCTAAACAAAACTGTCCGGGCCGGGTTGGGCTAGAAAATCCCGGTCCGTGCAGACCTCTACTGGAAGTATCATTTCGCTCGTCATGTATTCAGATACGTTGCGTTGCGGGGGGATTGCTGTACTCGAAAGCAATGATTAATCATTTCTTTGGATGAAACGATTCCGAGCGGAGCTCAGTACAGTAAATTAATCGTAAATAGTAAAACGGTAAGTTTTACCTGGCCGACCCCAAATAGTTGGGAGAGAAGGCGAAGGAGAAGAAGAAGAAGAAGAAGAAGTAAAACGGTAAGTAGACGTGGGCACGACAACTATATCATAATATTATAGGTATAATCGTGAATTTGTTATTTTTATAACCGCAATATGTTGTTTCGTTATGATCGTAGTTTTCCTTTACACTCGTGAAAATCGAAAAACGATCATTTGAAATTACAGGGCTTGAAAATCATGTGTGTTTATCACGTTGTTATAACGTTATAATGAAAAAAATAAAAATAAACCGTTAACCAAATAAAACGAAAAACGTCATAACGCGAAATTTATAGGTATAACGTTTTCGAGCCCTGCCCCCACCACTGAATATACTATAGACGGTAGTACAAGTATTGTATACTTTACTCTTTGCCACTCAATTTACACCATGCTATAAAAAGTACACGTATAGTGTATAGGTACAAGAATCAAAGGATGGACATCAACTAGTTAATAAATTAAGGTTCAGTTAGGTTAACTTATTAACTTAACTAGTTAATTTTGTAAACTGTAAACTTATCAGATTGTGTAGCCAAGATATCTGTAAATAAATTATTATCAGTGGTGCACTGCCATATACTTAAGTGTGATGACCGTTACATCTACCTTAATGAAGGTATGAGGCGGTGGTAAAAATACGATAAAAATAAACTTTTTTTTAAAGATTTACAGTTTTTTTAAACGATATCTCCATTCCGGAGAAGATTTATTATGCAAATGATCTTATTTTCCCCGTATTTTTGGTACACTTTAAAAAAATGACGGAAGTGCTACTAGCTATTATCTACTATCTAGTTAATATTTTTGTACAAGTTAAGTAAAGTTAATACATTTTTTTTAAACATTTATAATTATACGTTTCTTTATATATTATAACATGTGCATTTTGATTTTCAATTTTATATAGGCACCTAACTTTAAAATTATCTTCTTCTTCTCCTTCGCATTCTCTATCAACTATTTGGGATTTGCCACCCTAGTCTTACACTTAACTCTATCTCCCGTATCTTCTTCATTTATTCCCACCTTCCTTATATCAATCGCCATTACATCTCCACACCACTTTTTCGGTCTTCCTCTTCCCCTCTTTCCATCAAGTCATCTTAATCTATTTTCCCTCATTTTGTCTACTATCGAAGTTACTCCTATACTATCTCTTATATACTCATTCCTTATTTTATCCTCTCTAGTTACTCCACTCAACCACCTTAACATTCTCATCTCTGCTACAGTCATTCTCTGTTCTATCTTCCTATAAACTGACCAATATTCTGTTCCATACATCATTGAAGGTCTCACCACTGCTTTATAAAATTTACCTTTTAACCTAATAGGAATTTTTTTGTCACACGAAACACCTGACGCTTCTCTCCACTTCATCCATCGACACTTAATCCTGTGTTTCATATCTGTGTGGGATCTTTTACTACATAAATTAATTTCAAAATAATTTTTTGTTAAAATTTTAGTATTCATAATAAACAATAGTGCAATGTAGTAAGTTGTGATGAACATAAAATGACAATATCATTTTTAACACCATCACTTCTACAAAAAATAGTAGTTATTTTACTTCTGTGTTTTATACAAAATAAATAAAATGGACAAAAATTATTATTTGAATACTAAATTTAATAATGTATTGTTCATAAGTCATATCTATCTATTTTTATCTAATTTAACTATTATATTTTTTTAATTTTAAATAAAAAGATAATTTGTATGTACAAAATTTAAAATTTACCAATAAAAGATAAAAAAATCAAGTTATTAACTTTTGGATTAACTGAATTAAATTAACTAAAATCTAGTTAAAACTTTTAATTTGTAAATATTTAATAAACTCTTCTAATAAACTTTTTCTAGTTAATTTTTCAATTACCTTTACCCATTTGGGTTAGTTATTACTTATTAAATGTAATGTTTTTAGCAGAGACTAAATGTCCATAGTTCTAAAATGCATGATGTATTTTTAAAAATTAAACGTATTTTTATTTATAAAAGAAAAACATAATATTGCAAAATTTAAATAACTTTTAAAACGAAAAACGTTATAATTAAAAATATAAATAAATTTGTCAATCCGTGCTTGCAGAGAAACGAGTTTTATATCGAAAAACATCATTAAATATTGTTGAAAATGTAGTGCTGTAATTTTTCAATTTATTAAACAGTTAATATTATTTTCCCGCCATAATATTTGAAGCTAAATATGGCTGGGAAAAGCATTAATTTCATGGTTGAAAAATTACTGTGGGATATGCGTGGAATATTTCTTTCATATTAAAAACTGGGAAAATTCAAAAATTACCTCTTTAAAGTACCAGCCAGATATAATTTGTTACCGGGAAATGGTGAAGCGTTTAACAATAGAAATAAGTCTTTGGGTCGGATAATATTGTTAACAGAATAATGAAAAAAGAAATATCATTGTAAAACCACAAGCTCCCTCACTCTGTTCAAATTTTTATATATTATTGATTTATGTATTTATTTTATTTTATTTTATTTATCGTAAATAACGCCAATAGGAAATTATAAAAATGATATAGTATATATATATATATATATATATATAAAGATTACAAAACAAATTAAATGTGATGAAAAAGTTATTTACCATAAAAATACATATTTATAAAGAAAAAGAAGACTTAGAACCAAATAATGTTAGTAAAAATGACCTAAAAGGTTTACTTGACGTAACATCCTATGAATAGTCTGATTGTGATCGTAAGCAGATTTATGAGTTGGTACGGCGAATAGGTGGCGATTTCTGGCGCTGTGAGAAGGAACACGAAAGGAAATTAAGGAAAGAAGGTCGGGAGCATCTATGAAACCGTTTAGAAGGGAGAAAATAAAGTTAGAATCGGCATCGAGGCGCCGGGTGGAAAGACTAAGAATTTTTAAAGTTTTACAAATAAGGGAATAATCGTGGGGGGATGATTTATCTCGAAGAAGCATAATGTATTAAAAAAATTTTGAAAAATTTAAAAAAAATCGACACATTAAATCAGAAAAAATATTCACGTATTATACAAGTAGATCATTTTTAGCACGATTAATAAGATTTGGCCTTAATGTTGTCATAGGTTTTACGGATTCTGGATAACTCGGATTCCCAAGCATTGGGTGAAATTTAATTATTGCTATTTAAAACCTTAAATTAAATCGAATTTTTACAAATACATAATATTTAATTTTACACACAACACAAATTATTACCTATTGTAAATAGATTTTCATAATACTGGTGAGGTACCTTATGAGCCCACTACAAAAATTCTGTGGTTGGCGAATTGAGATATCTCTGATTTTTTATAACATAATACCTTATGTTAATTTTTATATTTTCATAATTTCTCATATTCGTAATATTTTTTAGGAGGAAGGTATTACTTGCTAAATGCCTATGATTCACCATTCTAAACTCAGCTGGTGATGAGCAAAATCGGTCTCGTTCTTGCAGTAAATGCGATATAAAACTCAACATTTTTATTATTACTAACAAGACTAAAAGCAAAACTTCCATACCGAAACTAAACT
Organism: Pemphigus obesinymphae; assembly: GCA_025469235.1. Classification (NCBI taxonomy): domain Eukaryota; kingdom Metazoa; phylum Arthropoda; class Insecta; order Hemiptera; family Aphididae; genus Pemphigus; species Pemphigus obesinymphae. The sequence goes on from JAIPRL010000096.1 coordinate 126,186, forward strand.
GCAAGACTTGTAATATTGCACGTTAAATGAAAATTAATTTATTATATATATTGTATAATAGGTATTACAGAATGTGATGATATATTTTTTATTTTTTTTTTGTATAAACTCTAATCAAAATCCCACACAACTATAGTTTTTGTAATACAAACAACAATAATATTATATTATTTCCTGAGAAGATTATCGACAATATTGATAAACGGATTTCCGATTATTTCCCGAACGACCGTGAATGTCCAATGTTATCGAAAATAACCAACTACATAAGTATATAAGTACAAGATATAAATAAGTAGATAGTAAATACATAAGTAGAAGAGTTTACATCAAATTTCAAAATATGTACAAATTGTATGTTATATGCACAAATTGCAAATAACAGAAATTGAGATTTCACAGAAAAAATAAATTCTTAGAAAATCTTAATTCGAATGTTTGATATGGAAATCATCGTGATTGTTACTATATTTTATTTATCAGTGATAACACGTCATAATTTCTTGGAAATTCCACATTTACAAATAAAATTATACACTCGGATCGACTTTCCTATTCAACAAAATTTATTTTACAACAACGCCACACTATACTATCTAATCTAATGACATATTGAACGGGTAGATATTGTGACAATTTTATAATTTTTCTATTTACCTACGCAAATTCGCAATGGCTGTTACATTATACGTGTTCATAAAAATGCAAATTCAATTTGACGTTTCAAATAAAAGCAATTTAATGTCAACAGAAATGCATATAATATATTACCATAGGTATAAAGTGCCCTAAAAAAAATAAAATATTCAAAAATACAGGGAATAATATTTATTTCAAAATCTCTTATATTATAAGTTATATTGTTATATATAGGGCTCGGAAGTTATTGTTTTTTGTGGGATATTCGATTTATTGCTTAGTAACCTAGAAATTAATTTAAAGCCACCACGAAAAGAATATCAAAAATGTATAGTGTATATTTTTGCATATTTAGTAATTTTTTAGTTTTAAGAGTATATATTTCATAAATTTAAAATTTTTTGAAACATATTTAATGATTAATGATAAAATAATTAAAAAATTCGTAAAATAAAAATATATTAACTTGAGAGTTATTATATAATATTATATCGTGTTTTTCAAATAACTAGTTAATATAAACCAAAGTTTTTGATATTTATATTTAAGAACTCGATTTTATTATATAGAATAATATTTAATAATTTGTTGGTATTGACTATTGTCATTTTATGATGGTTATTTCGATCGTGTGTGGTGCATCAAATTCAATAAAATAACATAACAGTATTAACTCTGGGCTTTGCTATTTATAGTTTTATACAATTATAAATTTTATAAATAAATTTATGTACAAAAATAAAGGATAAGTACATATTTGTATTCTTTTAAGTGCATAAATACATGCATATTTAGAACTTTTTAAAAACATTAAGTTCCGAGCCCTAGTTATATGGTTTATAATAATGAAATAATTGTCATCCATGTATGTACCTATATAGTTTGTTTCATAAGTCCCGTGACACCATAACACCTATGTAGAAAACCAATATTTTTCAGTTTTTCGACAGTAATCTACAATAAAATGTATGACGTAGATCTCGAAAAATATATTTTTTTTTAATTGAAAAAATAAAAAAATATTTTTCATGCAATTTAGTTTTTGAAATAGCAATTTTCTTACCTTATTTTTACAATCAGTTTAAATAAAGAGTTTTATTCAAATTGAGTAAAAATTTACCAAGTCAGAATATATTAAGTTATAGGTTCTTATTATTTTTGCATCTTAGCAAAATAAACAATAATCGCATTATTTTGTCAAAATCAAACTCGATTTGCTTTTTTTTGAAACATTTCAATTTTGTTTTTTGCACATTAATTTGTAAGTAATAACCATTATCATTTATCTTCACTGTTATTAAATGTAATGTAATTAATATTAAATAGATATAAATAACTATTCCTGAATAAAAACGTTATATGCATCATAAAAAAATGGTTTTGTTTGTTTATTGATTTTCATTTCATGTATGTTTGAATTTCAGAAGTTCATTTTTACTTATTTTTCCATAGAAGTAATTTAACTTATTTTTGTCTTGATATAAATTCTAAAATTTAAAAAAAATCTGAATTTCATTAATTTACTTAGTTAGGTATGACATATAGATATCTATTGAAAACTTAATCTGCTCTAACAAGGGTCATTTTTACTCAATTTAAAATTTTAAATACCTTTTTAAAAGCCAATAATTGTTAAAATAAGATAAAAACACGGCTTCTAAAAAAATTTCGAAAGTTGGAATTGTATGAAATAAATTTCATTTTTTTTTTTTTTTTTGTAAAACCTACGTTATTAAATACGTAGAGATATTAGGGTAGTTTGGAATTTATGAAACATACTGTGTAGGTAGGTACTATTCGAGAGAAAAATCTATTTCAACGTTGTGTACCTACAATTACGGATCTTTATTCAACGTAACGTGTAATGTCGCTATTTAATTACTTTTTAAGAGTACAGTTTACGCAACGTCCCAAAGTACACACTCGTTTCGTAAATTTTAATGCGTATTGCATATTATTTTTATTTTTATTTCTGGTCATAATTAGTGAAAATTATACACTTTGGTTAGTTAATAGTTTATACTACGTGTAGGGAATAAATACCGAGTGTGAATTAAACAAACCGAGAAATGTATATAGTCAAATCGATGGTGACATATTATTATATAGGATACTCGTTTGTTCGCATAAGTATTACATACAGCCTCAATAAGCACGATAAATCGCTCCGGGCGTTATTACCAAGTTTAAAAATGAAAATTTTTTTTTTCAATACTCATTCGTTTTTAACACTTGACTATAATATTATATCCACCACACATCGCATCATGTGTTAATCGATTTTATACACAGTCGTTAAAATAAGGAGCTATAATTGATAACCGAAAAAATTATCGGACCGCTTTTGGTTAACGAGAATATACCTACCTACCGTTACGTAATCGGTGTACCGAGCCAATTATCGATAGAGAGAGAGAGAGAGAGAGAGAAAGTAAACATAACTTATTTCTGTGTTAGGAACCGACGCTTTTATTTTGTCTAAAAGTTTGCCACGCATAAAAAGGACGATCGGGGGCGCCGCATACGATATCGCGACGAATCACGATTTTCTGATGCCTGGTGGCGTCGATAAACTATATTATTATACTTGCATAGACGTTCGGACAGATTTCTAGCCGCCGTGTATATAGGTACACTAATGTGTGTGCAAATAACACGTAATATATACTCACGAATGGATCATATATTATTTAAAAGGTTAACCACCCACATGTTATTGTAAACATTTAACATATCTCCGAATACGTGGGTTATAATGTACATTTTATTATTATTATCGTTATTATTTTGTAGTTTTAAACGCGGCCGTCACGTTATTTAAAAGCAAAATATCGCAACAAGCAAAATTGTATCGTGAACGAAAACGAAAACGGAAAAAAAAAAAAACAAAAAAATACTCTCGAATCTCAATTAAACCCGCCCACTTATCACATTATATCATGATATCGTTATAATGTGGAGCAGCGATAATGAAACGTTTCTATCGTCTATTGCGACAAGTCATTAGAGCCCTGAGAACTATTAATGGGTATATCGGCAAAGCCGAGCAAGTTAACGAATTTTTTCTTGACTCGTTCAGTCAAGTTAAAATAATTCCTAATATATTTTTACGAACTTAATAAGTTAAAAGTTCATTTTGAAAAAAAAACTATAACTTGACTTGGTTACCAAGTTTACTTTAAAAGTTGAAAATTTAGCTAATTAACGATAATAAAACTAAAAATATCTCTCAGCTGTTAAAATATTAAATATATTCTTATATTCGCGCTTACATCAATGTGTTAAACTGATAGTACTCATCACGTAAATATATTTAAAATATTGGATAGACACGATTAATAAAATATAGATAAACATGATAATATTGACAATTTCGAGACGAAAACTAACTGGCCTGTATTGCATGAGCCAAATAAACGAAAATGTACTATAATTATTCACCTCATATCATCGTGTACCCGTCTTAAGAAGATTGGAAGCAGTTATTTATTAAGGGCTTGTGTGTAGGCAATTATTTAACTTAGTCGCGTTACGCAGTGTGTTTATGAATAGTATTTGCTCTTTAGTGTGAGTAAATACGTTCGGCATAATAATTGTGGTGTGTTCACTGGCACATACAGGCACATGTCAATAAATACGGCTACCATGTTTGAAAAGACACTAAATCTCATTTCCAACATACCGATTGTCTTAGTGATGTGATAAGGATTCTGAAAACTGATATGAATTAATCGTAAAGTCTTTAGAACGACTTTTCCACTTTTAAATTTTTCCCCTTATTTTCACGACAATTAAAAATGTCAATTTTTTATGTCCGAATATTTTGTATTCATTTTAGGCCGACTTGAGTGAAAAAATCAAAAATGTAGAAAATTCGATCTAAAGTAGACATTACGACAAACTTAGATCAATTTTTATAACCCTTATCGTATCACTAAATTCATCTGTAAGTTGGAAACACAAATAGTCTAAATTGCTGTGTTACGTTTGTGATGAGAGAGACAGACAATCGCCGCTTCCAATCTCCTTAACGTTGGAATCTAAATAGTAAATTTAGTAAAACTTCTTATAGGTACTAAAAAGTAAATACTTCATCCAGAAAACTTCCACTGTTCTTTGGATAAAATTTAAATTAATTTAGATAGTTTTGTATACAAATAACTTATTAAGTTAAAAATTAATTTTAAAAAAATAACGCATTAAGTAACTTTATTAAAATGAACTTAACTTTTTAACTTTTAACTCGTTTATGCCTAACCTCGGGTATAGATATATTTATTTGGTCATTTATTTTTTGCGTATTGTTGTTTACCTATTTCCAAAATGTGTTCGGGACACTTTTCCGGTAGAAGGAAAATCGAATAGAAGTGTATGGGTAAAGATCTTTCTGATATAAAATTCATTTTAAAAACGATTTTTAAGAGGTAATATTTAGATTTTTCTTTAATAACCTTTTTCTAATCAATAGGCTCCTTAAACGTAACTATTTAACAGAATAATACGCAAACGATGTACAAAAAAGGTCAAAATAAACAATAATGATACGCAAACGATATAAGGCCGTTTATTTACGTATCCTATGGTAGAAAAAAACTAAGGGTGGCACTAGGGGGTAAGAGAAGTAGGGAATGTACCCCAGCAAAATTCGAGTTTGAAAAATCAATCTAAAGTTTATATTTCACGTATTTAATAATACCGTATTCCGTCTGTCACGTTGTCAAAATGCCTGGTGGAATTTTTGTTTCTGAGCACAAATCAACTATTGGTATTACAATGATGTTTATTTTTTTTGGTAAATAATTTTATTACCAGAAAACTTAATCCAATCTTTACACGTGCACCCAAATTTGATCAAATTTGTACTTTAAAGAAATAATTTTTCCATTTTTTAAATTTTTTTAAGTCAGTGCACATTTCCCGCCTATCCGATAGTAATTATTCACCTGTGAAATTGCTGAGTGACCTCCGTCCAGTCATATTTTGTTTAAAAATAAAAGTGGGAATATAATATACTGCCGTGCATTTTATATATAAAATTAATTTCATATTCTAGAAATCACTCGAATTTCTGAATTATTTTACTTGTCTGGAATAAAACGATATGGAAAGAACATCGAATACAAAACGAACCGGGAAATAAACAACAAATAAATATTTTATATTATAAAACATTCACACTAAATCACATTTATTCGAAAAATTTTTCTCATAATGCAATGTTAAGCATACTGAATACATAACTAACATTAAAAATATATAAATAAACCATTATATATACTAGTATTACGCTGAAACTGGGCTGAGAATCATTTTATTGAATGCGATACATTCACAAGAGTATCCTGTCAAATAAGTAAAGTATTATCTGAAATTCGATTATATATTATTAAAAAATATTATTATCAGTTGACACTAAAAATATTAAGTACCAACGTCATGTTTAATGTAAACAACGAGGCTAAAGAGGGATTTACATTGGACCTTTTAGCGTGATCCTGACAGCGTTAACAAATCAGAGACAAGATGAAATATATATTATATAAATAATATAAATAAGAAAAACCGCTGGTTAACATAGTATAAAATTGAAATAATTTGACTTCTAAAGCGAAACGCTAAAAGCTCTAATGTCAATCGTCCTATTACCCTCGTAGTTTACACATTACTAGTAAAATCAAAAACTGACATCCTTAAAATACCAATACTAGTAACGAGAACAAATTTTCTGTCAAAAAAACGTCTTTACTCTAAAACTCCTGCTCGATTCCTTTTGAAGAAATGTATACAAACTTGAAAAATAAAAATATCATTATAAACATCTTTATAAAATCAATATATTCATTGCTTTAATTATAAAGTAAAACTTATGAACACGATTTTTGATATTTTAATGTAGAATTCGTTCACCAAATCAATACGCACCTTAGGTTTCTAAACATAAGGTTAAACACCTTATATTTCCGTTGTGTTCGTCCATCTGTCCATACGTCCGTAATTAATAGTACATGATTACGATTCTTGATTTAGTTACTATAGGGAGATAAATATATTATTCATTGTTTTAGATTATTAGACTTTTATTTAAAATACGATTAAAACCAGGAATTTAGGCTTCCCCAACTAGTCCATAATAATTAACTAAAATAATAATAATTTATCGTATTAAAACTATTCCACCATTCATTGTTGGTGTTGAGATTTCAATTTTGATATCAGACATTCAAAATCGAATTAATTCAAAATAATTTTACCACCTCTAACAATACCTATAAATTAAAATTCAGATAAGTACAGCTAAACTATTAATTGGATAATTTATTGTTTTCTCGCGTAGGTAACTATTGTCAAGGACTAAGGTTATGTCATGGTCCCAACTTTGGACTTTCAGTCACATATCGACACCGTTATTACGAAAACAATGCGTGTCCTTGGGTTTGTCCATAAGAACATGGCTAACATCAATTGTTCACCCTATCTACAGGACCATACCGAGGGAGTGAGACACCCGCATAACATCGAAAACAGTCGGAAAAATTAAGTTCTGTTGGCTAAATTAAGTTCAGTCGGCAAATAGTAGAAAAAGTTTATGGTCTTTATTTTATTTTTTTTTTTTATTTTATGGTTTAAAGAGAAGTATTATTTTATTTTTTCACATTTTCACATACCCAAAAATCTTTCTTCAGGAAGGACCTGCCTGTTTAGTGACGTTTTTCTGCATTTTAATCGGTTCTATAGTTAAACATTGTTCGATAATGTGATCTCCGTACATCAGAAGAGGTGTAAAGCGAATTTGTGGGGGTTAAAACAGACTTCTTAGTTTCATCAGTTTTTCCCTAGGGATTGAACACCCCAATTATAAATATGATCACCCGATATTTCAGCAGTCAGGCATAACATCACTGCAGGGTTCTATACGAGAACAACATTGGCAATTAGAATTATGCAAATTATCCAATTTAATCAGAGTCATGAAAGCATTAAATAAATGCCGATAATACTATTTTAACATGTCCGTTACTGTTAATTTTATACGATGTATGTTTATACTGTAATATTAATTATTTTGTAAACTATAATTTCATGATGTAAATGTAAAATCTGATAGGCGTAGATATGTTATAAATAAATATTTAAATAAATATACAGATGATGACGGACACGCGGCGTTGTGCAACAAACCCTTCGCCGTCGCGCTGCGGTAATACCTATATAATAATAATAATAATAATAATAATATGAATGCAACACATTATAACCGTCCAGCGGTCGCCGAGCCGAGCCGATGGACAACACTCTTTCAGAATGGATCATTAAGCCGAAACTGTCACAAGGTCGGACACTCCTACACGGGAAAACATATTTTTTAGTATTATTATTTTTATCATTATAATATTATTATTATTTATTATATATTATATAATATTATTGTTGTGTACCGTCTCTAATTGAAACGTGCGTTTTATCGTCCGGGTACCGCCTCCCATACCCCGCCCCCTTAATACCGTCATATTGTACTTTGTACATAGTCACCTAACCTATAACCACATGTCCGTCGCGTGGTCACCGGCCGCCGCTACGGGTGCGTCTTGTAGCCGAGTTTTACCGTCTCTCACGGAGCGCACATTAGAGCTTATCGAATTATAAAACGATTATTATTATTATTACTGGTTTTGATGTATTATAATATTACATATTATAAATGCGTGTGTGTGTGTGTGTGTGTGTGTGTACAAGAACCATAATACATAGTTGAGCAACTTATATGTAGCGTTAAAGTCGTCGAGGTATACTATATCGAGTGTGTGTGTGTATGTGTGTGTGTGTGTGGTGTGCGCAAGTGGTATTTGGGTCAGACTGGTCGTCGTCGATTTCGGTGTAAACAAGATTTGACAAATGACGTTGGCCTACGGTGAAGAGATGACGACTAGTATATTATATTAATGCACAATTACGCGTACGATGACCACGAACATATCGGTCCAACCCTTTTTACAAGTGTATTTATTTTTTTTATTATTATTTTACACATCGCCAATAATTTTATTAGTACACACTGTGTTCACGCGACCGCTTATATGTAGATATATAAGTACAGTGTACACATACATATAACGCCCAGGTGGCAAATGAATGAACAGTATGTTATTCAAAAAAAAATTTCAAGAATATAAAATGTGATGTGCACTTCGAATAATGTCTTAGGTACGTTTTCCGTTCGGAAAACAAACGTTTAACAAAACACAATTTCAACAAAAATAACAATATTTCTCGAGGACAAATTGTAGAGAAAAATCAAAAATGTTGACTTTTTATTTTGCTTAAAAAATCAATATGCTACAATACAAATGCAAATGTCATATGTAATATATGCCATATTTCATATATTAAATGTGATGTGTTTTTGTGAAAAAAATATATACAAATAACTGCAAAACAACATGTGGTTGAAGTTTGCTCCTTGAAAATCCAATGTACAACGTACAGGTCGCTATATTTATGTCAAGTAATAAAATTAAAATATTTTGTTTGATATATATTAGTATATACTCGGATTGAACATAAAATTTTAAATAAAAATCAAAAACTAAAATTGACGCCACTTTGAAAAGAGTAATATTATAATATATTATATTATAAAATAATAATTCATTCATTCATTTTTTAAACAAAAAAAATGTCAACATTTTTTTATATTAATTGATTCTCCCTATAATCCCCCTTTTTTTACATAATTGTTTGCTTTTTGGAATTGTGTTTTTTATGCACTGTATAGTACATAATAGTACTAATAGGTACATATGTAGGTACCTATTAGGCTTTGGCTACAGATTTTATATGCGCAAACATTAGGCATAAAAAAAAAAATCGTAATTCTAAAAAGTTGTCTAGTTTTGTAGATGGTACAGGAAGTTTATCCATCGTCCCTTAGGCCCTCGGGTAGGATAGTGTATTCTTATTATTCTTAATTTAAAACTAAAATAGCAAAAAAGAATCATTACGAACACGTTTTTGTATAATATTTAAAAATAATAATAAAAATATGCAACTTTAATCGTCATTTTCCCATTTATTATTGTTATATATATACATATTATTGTCCAATATAAAAAGTAGTTTTCCTTTACGTTTAAAAGGATGTCATCACGGAAACAATTTTTAATGAAAACTCATGTTAGTATTTCTCATTTTTAACAATTTAGAAACATCATAGAAAGATGAATTATCTAGTGCCCAAGTAGCCTTTTTTCGATATTTATTTTTTTTTAAGTTATTTTTGTTTAAAAAATTCAAAAAGGATCATTTTTAATAACTTATAAAATTGTGGTTAAATACACATATTAAAAAATGGCTACGTAGGGCGCTAGATAATATTGTTTTTAATCATTTTTTTTTTTTACTTCATCTTTCTACAATGTTTTTAAGTTGTTATAAATGTAAAAGTAATATTTTCGATAAAATTTTATAAATTTATAAAAAAACATCCACAATAAAAACAGATATCGTAATGTAACTAATTATTATTTATTTTTAAAATGTATATAAACAATTTTCAATTGATGGATTTTAATTTTTCTTTAAATTTTCTAAATATTGACTATATAAAACTCCTTAATATACCACGCCAACATCTTTTTAGGAAAACTACAACAGAAAAATCGAAAAATGGACTCATTAATGTACTATATACAGAACGAAGTAGCTATCAAAAAATATTTTTACTCGAAAACTCTTGCTCAACTCGTTCTATCCGAAAACATGTGCTTATATAGGCATAAAAAAAACACATCATTGTAAAACCCAATACGACAAAATGAAAAAAATTCGTTTTAATTCATTTTTGACCTTGAATTTGAACTTTTGTTCTTTATTTTAATTGACTGTTCAAGAACTTTATCTTTTTAATTTTATGGACTAGATAAATAGCAGATAAGAATTATAAATTGAACTTTTAAAATCAAGTAGAAGTTATCTGCAGTCGACTATTGCACTGCAGTCTGCTGCAGTGCCTTTCACTGTTCGTGCCATTACCGGTCGGTTTAGACAATACGTTACAGTAAATTAAAGCCATAGATATTTCAACTTTTTAGCTTAATGAACTTCTTACTCCTTCACTTTTTGAATAAAGTAAATTTTTTATTTCGATTGTCTCAAGTCTAAGAATTATAATGATTATTTCATTAATTTATCGTTTAATATTATTATTAGGATTATCTAGAAGTTATTACTTTAATCCATATTTTGTGTATTCACATATTTCTAGGAAATTATTTATTATAAATAGCTATTTAATGGACACAGAAAGTAGTTGCAATTTTATTTAAAATAAAATGTATAATATAAATAGGAAATCAAATGAACGGTTACAAAAATCAAAAAAGTTGGAAGTGAAAGTCGTTCAGTGTTCGAACAGGATAGTGTGTTCTTATTATTTTAAATTTAAAAACAAAAATAAAGCATTTCAATCAAAAGATGACTCTGAGCAAAATTCCGTATAATCTGTATAATTAAAAAAAAATGTAATCATGATAATTATTGTATTTGTTGGATATTTTGTTATTTCGCTTACACTAATAAAATATTTCCGTTATAAAAGATAGATTTCCTTTGCGCTTAAGAAAATTATGAGGAAAATTGAAAATGACCAATTTTCAATGAAAATTAAATCAAAAAAGCTCTTTAGATACTCCAAAACGCATTTTTTTAAATTTTGATTAATCGCGTAATTTTTAAAAAAAAGTAGTCACCATGTCAATTATTTTATCTACTTAGTATTTTGTTATTTTCCATATATTTATAAAATATTTCCGTTATTAAAGGAAATTTTTCTCTATACATAAGAAAACTACTTGAAAAATGTAAAAATAACCTCTTCAAAGTAACAACTACGGGAAAACCGGTGCTACGTGTGAGCAGTCTTTCTTATAGAATAGTTTTCGGATACAGACATGAAAAAAATACATTATTGTAAAACTAACGCATTTCTCAATTCGCTCAGAATCTAAAAATACATTAACTTATCGCGTGTTGCAGGTATATAAACGTTTAAATACTAAAAAAGTTTTTTGTTTTTTTTTTTAATAAAATTTTGTTTTTATACTCTCTACACTACTCTGATCATAATAATAATAATGGAAATAATTAAATTCGCACCGGATCTCGGGCATTTATGGTGAGCGCCGGGAAGGCCAATAATAACCCGCAATACAACGCGAGAATTTCTTGGTGTGACCGACCCCGGTCAGCTGTACGACGCCCGGTTAATAATTGCCGTGTAACAATATTATGATCTAAAAATATTTCTAGCTAAGCGCTGACCTCAAAGTTCGAGGGTATCCGCTTCTCTGCGTGGAGGTCTCTATTGTCATAATAACGTTTTGTTAATATTTCGGTTGTATTTTCTTACGCGTTTGTCCAAAATAATCAAATCGAAAAAAGACCTCTCAAAAGTACCGACTAAATGCAATTTTCTACCGGAAAATCGGTGCTGCGTGTATAGTGATTAGATAAGTCCTTCTTATAGAATTTTCGGGTACAGACATGATAAATTTTAAAATAAAAAACTCGCATCATTGTACCTAAAACAACACATTCCTCACTTCACTCGGAATCTAAAATAACATTAACTTATCCCGCCTTGCATAATACATACACATACACATATATATATATATATATAATATGTATATAGTGACACACACGTAATTACACCCCCCCCCTTCTACGGGGCATAGCGAAGTAATTTTTTATTTTGGTGGGAGTGCAGTGTGTTAAATTTTGCCAAATGATTGATCTTCTTTTTTTTAATTAGCAAAAATAAAGGCTACACTTTAATATTTTGGCCGACTGAAAAGCTAATTTATAATCATTTTCCTAAAATATATCCTTGCAAAAGTAAAATAGCAAAATAAAGTCATCAATTTCCATTATTGACTCTCAGATTGGACATGGCCCTTAATGATTTAGTCCAATTAACCCGATTGAAGCCACTTTTGGGAGGTACACAGCCTCCTGATAGTTACGCCCCTGCCCCATCCCTGCGCCATTATATTGACGTATTTCCCAAAAACGTTGAAAAACTGTTAATAAGCAAAATAATGAAAAATATCACATTTAAAATGCCCCCTAAAAATATGCTGCCAGGGGCAGTTGCCTAACCAAATATGCCGTTACACAAGTTAAAAACAAAATATTAAAGTAAAAATTATTAACCTACGAAATTACTAAGGCATTTTTGTCTTGTTTATACCATATCGGAAATTTTTTTATTTTAAAATTAATATTCACTCCGATATTTTTACCCCCCCCCCTCCCTCACGAAAGATAATTTAGCGGTCGCTACACTAGAAGATAGGGCTGAAAGGCCACTGTACATAAATATACATGAACGTTTAAATATTCAAATTTTGTTTTTTATTTATTTATTTATTTTTTTGTTTATTTCGATTTTATACTCTGTTTACTACTCTGATCATAACAGTACCTAATAATAATCAATAATAATAGTAATAATGGTAATGATAGTAGGTAATAATTCAATTCATTCGCACCGGATCGCGGGCGTTCGTAGCGAGCGCGAACGATAAACCGCGGTATAGAACAGGAGAATTTCTCGGTGTGACCGACCCCGGTCAACAATAATTATAATAATAATAATAATAATAATAATAATAATAATAATAATAATAATAATAATAATAATAATTGTCGTGAAACGATATTATGAACTAAAAATATTTCGATCCAAGCGCCGACCTCAAAGTTCGAGGATGTCTGCTTCTCCGCGCGGAGGTCTCTATATTGTCATAACAACGTTTCGGCGGCACTCGCTTTGTTTACATATAGTTTGGCATCTATCGCCGCCGTGGATTTATTGCAATATTGTTATTATCGTTATTATCGTTATTATACAGAGGTGGTACGTGTACGATACATTATTATTTTTCGTCTCGACCCCGTACAGACAGTAAATATCTGTAATAGTTGAAATGCAAATCAATTTAATGGGTCACACAAATTGGTTGGGTTTTTTTTTTTTTTTTTTCTTTATCGTTTGACCGCCAGTCACGAATATTAATTCCATTTGTCTCGGTACGAGTATAATAATCACGAACACCGTCCCGCGCGATCCGTGCGGTTAACGATTTCATTTAGCGTGCCTATACGCGCTAACCGGCTATAATGGAGTCTTCGCGAACTATAGTGATTTACCAGGTAAACCGCAGTGTGTGCGTATCGTCAAAACGTTTATTGACGGCGATTCAGTGGCGGTTATAAGAACAGCCGAATCGCCCCTCCTCCTCCAACCACCCCCCCCCCACCACCACCACCCCCACCCCCACAGGATTTGGTTTTTTTTTTTCCAAATTTAATATATCGTTTGGGTATGGCGATTTTTTCCCCCCGACAATCGATTATTTTCGAAATAAATCAAAATCGTCTGGGTGAATCGACGATTGATCGTCGTTGATGATAATAATAATGATAATAATAATTCATTGAGTAGGGGTATTCGATTAATCGAACAATCGAGTAATCGAATGATAATCGATTAATCGAATCATAATTGAACAATTATTAATTCATTGGATTTTTGATAGTTGATATATTTATACGGAATACCAAATATCGATTGAACCGCCAAATTATTATTATATATGTAATTATACTAGTGAGATTTGTAGACTTAATCTGCATCTTAGATGGAATAAGTCAACAGTATAACTATCGATTCGTTTTTTTAAATAATTCAATTAAAGGTATCGAATGAACGCTGTATAATGTGTGTAACATACAACGTATATTATAGTATACTAACTGGAGAGCAACACCTATAGGGAGCGACTACTTGTATGTCAGACTACTTGTAAGTTCAATACCTTTTGAGTCCAACACGTTGAATTTGTAACTAGGTTTGAACGTGAAACCTTATGAGCGTGTTTTTTTTTTTTTTTAGTACGACACCACATTAGTAGAATTATTTTTTAGTGCGATTCGTATACCTCAGTTTATGTATTTTATAGGAAATAATATTGTTGATTTAATTAATCTTAAAATATTCCAAATACGGCGAAAGTGATTCCAACTAATAGGTTGACAAAATACTTAAGTAATCCAAAAATCGATCAAACTTATTATTCTCGGATATTTGCGTACCTAATAGGTTTTACACAACATCACACACACAACACTAAAAATTCAATCAAAATTAAAAAAAAATATCATGAAATCTAATGATTTGAAATACATTTAACGTTAAATATAATATCGGTATAAAATATAAACTTACAATAAAACATAGAAGATAGCTATTCTTCACATAGGAAGTCGCTCGAACTTTTCGTTCTCGAATTTTTATATAACCATTGTCTTCAGGTCGATATGTACGAAAGTTCGATTAATCATCGTTTAACTATGATAAAATTTCGTCCGAATGTATCAATATAAATTCAATTCAAATTGTGAAAAATTCTACAATTCGTCACAATGAGATACAAAAACTAGAGTATGGAATAGTACCCACCTGCTCTATAATTCAGTGGATCAGACTAAAATACTTAAATACGAACTCTTCACAGGATATTACATAACACATAATTTGATAAAATAAAATAGGTAGGTACAAACATTTATTAAAAAAAAAAAAAATGATAATTAATATTAAATAATAAAAGTTATAATGATAAAAAATTTTATTATAAAAAAGTCGTAAAAAAATCAGATCCGCGGAATTTTTGAACCGGCATACCCGTATCAAAGGTTCATTCCCGTTCACATTAAGCTACAGAATCGATGATAAAGTGGTCAAAATCTCTCGTTTTTAAACTATTCAGATAACGGACGACACCGTTAGGTATATCGGCAGATTATATGTACACGTATTTGGAACAAACGTCCTAGTTGGACGGGGACGATCTGTAGACAAATAAACGTTCAATCGGGCGTTAAAACACCCATTCGGGTAAAGCGAATCCGATGTCGGCGGCGTTGACAAATTCCTACAAAGATCGCTAAAGCTGATTTTAGAAGTTCAAGCGATAACATAATAGTGCGGGAAAACGTTGAGTGATAACGGAAAGTCGACGAGTTGAGAAACTCATATTCCTCCCAGGCATCGAAAGCTCGGAGTAAAGATGAAAACACCGAGGAACGAAAGACGTAAAAATCTCAAAACGACCGGGGAATTAAATAAAAGTATAAGAGTTTTTTTTCATGGAAAAAACGGGTAAAAATAGTTAGAATTTTATAATATATGATATTATAATATATATAAAAAAAAATATATATATATAAATTATATTATATATTACATGAAAAAGCTACTGAGTTTTTTAAGTTTAAACAAGATTTAAACACACTCTTGAAAACCAAGACAAAGATTCGTTTAATCGGTGTAGATATCAATCACTCTCTTGTCATCTCTTTAGTTCAAATCTTCTTTTCGTAATTCTACTTTTATTAATCTACCAATCGTTAAATTCTCGTACATATTAAATAGATGAATTACAGTCAAAATTTCAATACAAAAAGGACTACACAGACAGCTATAGCTATATCGTATATAAAATTGCTATCAAAATTCAAACGCTTGATCATATTTGATATAGGTACACTCTGTACTCTCATTTTTTTCTAATCTGCACCTTAATAATTAATTGACTTCTCAATTTTTGAACCATTTTAAAAAATTTTAATTTTCAATTAGGTTCAATAGATATCGGCGGTATACGAGTACACTATACACACTTTCTGTTTTGAATATCGTAAAAATATCACCATTATCATTTTTTTATTTATAGTTTTCCTTTTGCTCGCCAGTTATTATTCTATTGGTTATACAATTTTAGGCATAGCATAATTCAATAAGTTATCACAATCTAAATTCAAATAGTAATATCTACTCGTATATTCATTGACTGTCTGGGAATTCTGTTACACTTCCTATTGTTATATTTTTGCTCAAGGAATGTTTAAAAAGCATAATAATACCAACGTCTGCAAAAATAAAAAATACGTCAAAAAATTAAAATATTAATTTTTATAAAATCAATACAATACGGACAAAAAAAATGTTCACTGTTAGAAATAATAAATCATTAAAGAAATAAGAATGAGTTAGAAACAAAATCGTATGCATTACATCTATAAAATTATTAAAATATCTTCATAGTACCTAATTACTAACGTCATTAAACATAAATTCGATTCCATTAAAGAAATACGAAATATTTTAACAGGAAAAAACTAGAAAATATGATATCTACATAAATAAAAATAAAACAAAAGACCTATTGGAAGAACGAGATAATAATTTGGTACCAAAATGTATACACCTGATATTCTCAGAACAATTGGGAATATTGGGAATATTAAAATTAAGTTTAAAAATGAGTTTTGTTCCAGATAAACTCTATTTAAAAGATATCATAGTGGAATAGAATCTGGAATAAAAATGAGAGATTACCAAAATCAAGATATAGCCTGGAAATAATATTTAGACTAGGTAATGAAAATAAATCTAAACACAAACAATTTAATAAAAAAGAAAAGACAATTCATTTAAAATCATACAAGAATTAAAGAAAAAAAGATTATTGTTTTTCCCTAAAGTCGGGCTAAGGAAAATCGATTGTAGTTTTATAGAAGAAAGATTGTATAGAAAAAATGATATCTTTAATAAACACAGGTCTGTATAAAGAATTAAAAATGAATCATCTTGATAAATTGGTAAAAGAAGCCACAAAAACCATCAACAATTCCAATACTACAATTGAAGAAATAAAGTAGAATCATTGTCAAAATTAAAAATTTTCGAAATATATATACATATATATATATATATATATTTTTTTTTTTTCTATTAATAAATAGTGTACTATTAGTCTATACGTGTACGTTTTTGGGTGTAGAATATTTCTAAAAAATTATCGCCCTCCCCCTTAAAAAAAAAAAAAAAACAAAAAAAATTATGATCTAGATACGAGCCTGATTATGATGCAAGATAAATTTTATTAGAGATGCGTGTACACGTATGTATGTGATACTGCCCAACCCTGTCTATTATATGGATTCTATTTATGATATTCGTAATCCCCAACACGTTGACTTTGAACTACGAAATCGTTGTTATTGCCACCCTACCCCTCTCTAGACGAAATTCTAAACATGCCACCGGTCAAGTCCATTACAATAATGTTGGGTCACGTCCCACGCGTTTGTCGCAGTGACGAAGGATTCTCGTCGAATGTAGATCGGTCGCCCAGAGCTGCGTATTATTCAATTTGAAATTCCGCTCGTGTACATACCTTGCTAAATGCTAATTATTTACGTTTCGCAACCTATACGCGTATGTATTGTACATTGTGCCGAGTGTGCACGGTAAAACACACGAGAATGCGTTTTCAGCAAACGCAACGTCGGTGACGCAACTAGCTCTAAAATATCTTGGGGGGGGGGGGAGGGACGTTTTACCCAAAATAAATTTACACCGAAATTTAAAAGAAAAAAAAAAAAAAAAGGGTAAAAAGCAAAAAAAAAAAAACATAAATAGTCATCAACTTGTAACATAAGACAACAATATTTTGAGACTCGTTTATTTTAAAAATTTAATATATCAATTTCAATTTTATCGATTATAATTTCTAAGAAAACAAATTTTTGGGGGCTAAGCGCCCACCCCCCTCTTCCGGTTGAGCAACGTACACGCCCGTTGTTCATCACAATAACAATATAACAATGTTCCCAGACCAAATGGATAAAACTCGTATATTTTTTTAAAAAAAAAACGCGTTTGGACGCGCACAGTCATTTGCGTAGGTGCGCGAGCTCAATGCAACTCCTGCACGACACAATAATATTATTATTATTATTATTATTGTTATTACCCTCGTATTTGGGTCGTCGTGTTCACAACGCGATAAAATAAAATACAAATGTATACTACTGCACAATAATACCTCGTCTGCGAAGGGTCTCTATTATTGCCACCGGTTGAATACCATAGTAATACCACAACAATAAACACAATACGATATAAACGTAAATATAATGCGATTTAAAATTTTCTATTTTTTTTTTTTTTTTTTTTTTTCCAGTTTTTACTATCGCCGCAACGATATACTTTCTGACATTCTCATTCCGCGCGTATATAATAATATAATATAAATAGAGTTGCATGTCATTATTATTGCCGCCCGCGTCCTTGGCCCGAACGCACACGACCGACTCGACAAAACAAAAAAAATAAAATAAAAATAAAATATTATACAATCCGACACCAAAATAATGTTATCAAATATCATTATCACCCGAAGTACCTATATCATAATATACGATATACAATAATATACGTAATGACGATATCGCTTCGTTCGTACCTTGTGTAATGATAATATTATTCCACGGATTGAACGAGTGTAGAAAAATCGACTTATTTGCCGTAACAATGGCCGTATACATTACCTATACCTAGGTACTGGACATACGTAGGTATACAATATGTATAGTATTATCCGGTGTTTGATAGTAACGTAACACAAAATATTACAAGTTGACCGCAATG
Source organism: Pemphigus obesinymphae (assembly GCA_025469235.1). Taxonomy (NCBI): domain Eukaryota; kingdom Metazoa; phylum Arthropoda; class Insecta; order Hemiptera; family Aphididae; genus Pemphigus; species Pemphigus obesinymphae. The sequence continues at coordinate 145,384 of JAIPRL010000096.1, forward strand.
ATATTGCTAGTTTAGTAAAACGCAATTAGCAGTCATTTTAATTTTTTTTTTTTTTTTTTTTTTTAATTAACGAAATCGTAACAAAATTACTATTTAAAAATTATTTCTAAATGCAGTGCGTTTTTTTTTTTTTTTTACGATAAAAGGTCGTGATATACTATCCCTCGACATCTAGTGCAAAAACATGTCTATGCAGAATAACGATTATTCGTTTTACAGTGGTTTAAAAATAAAACACCTATAATAATGTGTTAAATTTAACAAACATTTTGGAGAAAATATCACATTCTTTTTATAAAATAATGCCATTAAAAAAGTTACAGCTGATTAAAAAACATAAAAAAAAAATGATTTTTGAATGTAACTTTGAATGCTAAATATTTAATTTATTGAAAAAATGATAATATAACATTCCCTCCAAAATATTGTCAGCGTTTGATTTTATAATAGGTATATTTGATCTTAAACTACTAGGAAACGAGTAATCGTAATTTTTAAAAAAATATGTTTACGCATTTTTCATTTTTAACAGCTTGAGAATATCAGTAGAAAAATGAAACAAAAATTAAATTATAAAAATCTAGTGACCTAAATAGTCTATGTGCATTTTTACACGTTTTATGAGTTGTTAAAAATCAGTAACTTACTATAATTCTTGAAAAAAATAATATATCCAAAAAATACGTAGGTCGCTAGATAATATTATTAGCTATAATTTATTTTATGTTTCGTGTTTCTAACATGTTTGTAAGTTGATGAAAATTAAAAATGTTATTGCATGTTTTTCATTGAACATTTGTAGGGATGACGTTCTCCTAAAAATTGAAATAATACTTTTTTATTCATAAATTATATCACCCAGTATAACTATGGACCCATATCCTACATAATAAGTTTAATTACCTATTTTTATTATTATTTATGTTCATACCATTCGTAGAAATACGATTTTGTCATTTCATTACCCCAGCGAATTAAAATTCCTCGATTAGGCATACAAATGTGTTAACTGATAAATATTGTTGATATTATAATTTTACGAGGAAAAAACCAAGATCAACACTTTTAATACATTCAAGTAATGTAACTTTATAAACATATTACTTTAAATAACATAAAAGTCATTTGAATAGTATTATTTCACGTAGGTAACGTCGTAAATTTAATTACTTTTTAAAATTAACTTACGCCAACAGTCTGATATAACTTTTATCTACATTTCAATGATAGGACAAAAATTTAATCATAATCAAATGTTTTTGATTAAAAACGATTGTACGCATACGCTGCAAATATTTTAGAAACGATCGGACCGGGATAAACTCCAGCTGTAGCTGATAGTATTATAAACATCGACTGTCATTGATTATTGGTAAAAAAAAATAAACGCCTACGTTTCACTAAACTATTTACGAATTCCATTCCACGTGTCATATTGGAATGCAACAGTACTCAGTGTGCGACGATTCCGAACAACCAAAAAAATGCCAACATCAATTCAGTCTAGTCCTCGTCCGAAAAGTGATGGGTGTGATTGGTGTCGAAGTATAAAAATGTACAAAAGAACAATTACATATCAAAAATATCGAATAAAAATATAGGTCCTTGTAAATTTAGTGGGTGGATGTCTTACCCCTCGAGTATTAGTATAATATTGGGTAACTCAAGCCACCACTAAATGTAAAAAAAAATTATAAACATGTACAGTCGTCAGTATAAAAATTAAAATAAAGGTTAAATTAAAATTCTGTACAGTACTAGTACAGTATTATAATTAGTATTATTAGTATTATAAGTATTATTAATAGTATTATACCTACAGTATTGTATAGTCAAAACTCAAAATGATCTTTGACCCATTGAAATTTGTTGGAACTCTTGTTGTCATAGTCACAGTAGTCGTCTTAGTAAAATTGATTTAAACACAAAACGCATTCTTATTTTTATTTGATGTCGGTTAATTTCGATATCGCGTTAAGATAATTTTTTTAACTTCTAATCATTATTCGGACTGACTGTACTAATAAAAGAGTGTTTTTCGATCTATATTTTTATCGATCGTTTACCGACTTAAATCTTTCCCCCCGATGTTTGAACTGATTAGTTTATATATATATAGTACAAACACAATTTCTGAAGGGTACGCTGTTGGAAGATATCGGTTTAGGCAAAATAATGGAAATAAGAGTAGGTAATCATGGTAATTTCAGGATATCTTTGTTAATTTTGAATGATGTCACACACTTATATCCCCTTCCCCCGTCACCAACATGGATTTTTTTGACAATATAATAAGTCAATATAATATAACGTGAATCAAAATAAAAAAATTGTTATGTATTTATAATTGAAATTATATGATCAAAATTATATGATGATCAGAAAATAATTAAAAAATTAATTGATTAAATTAATTCACAACACATTCTATTCCTAGTCCCTGGCTCGTGTATCTGATATATCTAAGATAGTCTAAGGACCCATTTTGGGCATTAACGAGTTAATAAGTTAAAAGTAAGGTTAAAAGTTAAGTCAATTTTAACTTTTAACTTAACTTTTTGTATTTAATTTATATTAATTTAACTTATTTTTGGTTATATTAACTTTTTAATAACAAGTTACTTTTAATTAAAACTCAATTAAGTTAATTTTAAAATAATTGATACATTTTGATTTCATATTGTGTCTATTGTAAAAATGGTTGAATAAAAATTAAGTTGTTATTGTCGTTTCTAATAATTATTACAATATAAAAATTATTTATTTCCCGAAAATATAAATAAAACAAGAATATCTATGTACTGTATAATAATCTCCACGTATTATAAATTAAAGAATATATTAGATATTTTCCATCAATAAGCAATATTTAAGTAGATACTAATTTGCAATGAGCAACTCCCATTTGTTGAAATTTTGAAGAAATGTGAAGGGACGAAAAATAATTATTATAGTACATTAGTATCAAAATATCACTACTCACTACAAACTCTACTAAACTTTAAAAGTTTTTAAAAACAAAATTTAGTCGTTAGAATATTAAAGTAAAAAAAAAAAAAAAGTGTGAAGCTTCGGTATATATAATATGAGTAATAATATTAGCATTTTTATGGCAAGTAAAAAATATGATATCAATATTCATAGGGCTATAGTAAATATTTCATATACATTTCAAGTTTCTGGCATTTTTTTCCTAAATATTTCATTCACGTTCTATTAAAAATTAAACGCTTTCATTTGATCATTTATATTTTTTTCCGGATACTAATTGTTAAGAAACTTTTTACTTTCCGTGGTTATCATGGCAACGGTTTTATAAATTCATTTTTTCGTTTCTCTGATGTTGCAAAAATTTTACGATTTTTCGATAAAATCCCGAAGTCGTGCTATATAATGGTAAAACTCACAATAAAGCTTATCATTTATCATAGTTCACAAGTACCTACAAAATAACTCGTACTCCAAAAATAATACATATTATAATCAAGAAAATAGGGGTTTACCACTCATATCTCACTGCGATTTCCTACCACGTACATAGAATATCGTTTTACGACATAAGTAAATAGGACGATAAATCCATTTTACTTTATAGTCTATACATAATCAAAAAATGATTTTTATAAAGCACCAACTAGAACGAATTTTTTTATCAAAAACCTCTTTACGCGGAAAACTATCTAATACTAACTGTCCGAAAAAGTGTATACATATATAAAAAATAAACAAACAAAAAAAAAAATAACACATCATTATAAAACCAATACACTCATCGCTTTTCGCTTAGAATCTAAAACACATCATTGTAAGATCAATATAGTTTTAAATATAGGTTGTCATTTAAGAAAAATAAATAACCTAAAAATAACAAGGATAAAAAAAATTACAAATTTTCATTCATTTTTCTATTTATTATTTTACCTATATTTTAACCTTAATTTACAAAAAACAAAAATTTAAAAAGATCAATATTCAAAGAGAAAATTGGAAAATATGATGAAAAAAATCATCATGTATATGTACATGATGATAATTTTACAATACCAAAAAAAATAAATCTCTCGACATTTCGAAGATCCGAGGAAGAAAATAAACTGATACCTAATTATTTTTCTTTTTATCGAAATAATTTCAATAAATATAAATAAATAATATAAAAAATATCAATATATATTATGAAACATGTATATATAAGTAAAATTAATATATATTATAAAAAAAAATATATAATATACATGGTAAACTGATGATGACTTACGATCGAAACTAGTTTTATCTATATCTTTTTTTGAATACTCTGGGCGTAATTTATTTTTCTATATATATATATATAAATTATAGATATTCTATTTTATAATATATAATAACATTCTAAGATTTAAAAATCATCAATAATTATAAATAATCACAATGATAACAATAATTAAATTATTCCTCCTACACATTGTCAATAGATCCTAGATTGTTCCTTGATTCTAATTCATATTTTCAAAATTGGCGGTTAGTATATTGCAGAGTGGAAGTACTTGTGAAATAAAGTTATTATTTAATTATTGAATATGCATATTATGTTCAAATTATCAATTAAATATTACAAATCCGGTCAGTAGGGGTTGGACGTTTTACTACGCTTGTCGGATAGGATACACTTGATGAAAGTAAATCGGTCCTTTCGATAAAATCGATTCTGAGCAGAGCTCAGTACAATAAATAAATAAATAATAAATAGTATAATAGGTAACGTATAGTAACGTGCCCGAGACTGACAAAGAATACGGAGACGTATTATTATGATTAGGCAAATTAAATTATCGGTGAATTCGGATGTTGGCCAATTGAAATTCGGTAAATCAAATATTATCGGTGCTTAAAATAGAAAAACATTAGAAAAATAATTGTAATATTGTAATAAACATTTGCGTTCCTGAAAACTCAATATTTTATACACTTCGGGGGGCTATAAATTTCTCCCCTCCCCCCCCCATAAATCATAATCAAATTGATTGAAAAAATAAACATTCTAAAAAAAGGAGAATATGTTAAATACAAGTTATATATTTTACAAAATATTTTCTAATTTCGAGTATATCCTGAGTTTATCATTTCCATCCTCTCCACGACATTTCAAAATTTACCCTTTTAAAAATTAAGTATATTGATTTTTGAGGATTTTTTAGATGTAAGATCTGAAATTTGTACCCAATATTGAAAAACCATTTTTGAACACGTTAGAATATTCAAATGATCGAACCATATTCTTTTGAAACATGTAGAAATATTTTGAATTGAAATTTGCATTATGAAGCCGTGAATTTGCGGAACACTATAAAACATTCACATAGACTTTACATTTTTTCTCTCCTCCCCTCCAAATATTAACTTTTCAATGTCGATTTTAGGATCTATTTATGAGATTAAAATTACATTAAATTAAATTAAATTCATACACTATATTTAATAAGTAATATTCGAAGGTCAGCCACGTATTTGTCTTACAAATCTATAACTTGTACAAAAATTACCTTTTTTTGTTTGTTGCTTATTTTCTGTTTTTTTTTAAGGGATTTAAAATTTTTTTTTGCCGAATAAATTACCCCAATAGCCCTTTTTTTCTTGTTTTTTTTTTATTTTTAATTTTCTAATTGTTATTAAATATTAGAGGCGTAACTAGCGGGGAGGCCCCCAAAGTTGCTTGAGTTGGCCAAATCGGACTGTCAGTCGGCTAAATTGTTAAGGTCTAGGCCCAATGTGAGAGTCAGTAATGGTACATCGGAAAACAGAGAGAGAAGTTGATGACCTTTTTTTCTTTTTGCTTATTTACGTTTTTAAGGAAATATTTTAGAAAAATGAGCTTTTCAATCGGTCAAATTGTAAAAGTTGTGACTCTTTTTTTGTTTTTCATTCAAAAAAAAAATGTTCAATCAGTTGGCCAAATTGAACACACTGCCCCCGCCCCCCCCCCAAAAAAAATTACTTCGATACGCCTCTGTTTTCGCCCTACCCTCTCACTCGTCCTCCGTCAAATCAAGCACTAAGTCACCGGATAATTTTATCAGTGGAAATCATAGAAATGTAATTTATATATTTATGTTTATAATTTTAGTACTTGTGGATTTTTCCAATAATAAATTGAAAACTCAGTTCCACAAAAATATTTACTTTATTTTGGTAAATATACGTATTTCAGTAACAAAGTTACCGTCTTCAGTACACAATAACGACTAGTTTATAAAATAACTTAAAATAAAGTCGTTACTGTGTACCGAAGATGGTAACTTTGTTACTGAAATACGTATTTACCAAAATAAAGTAAATATTTTTATGGAATTGAGTCTTTAATTTATTATTAGAAAAATCTACAAGTACTCAAATTATAAACATAAATATAATATAAATTACATTTCTATGATTTCCACCGATAAAATTATCAGAAAGACTTTTACCGGACACCGGTTGTGCGTTTGATTGTAATGAGGCACACTGGCACGCCGCGGAACACGTCCAGTCGACACTATGTGTTATAAATATATATATATATATATAATATAAACTTCAGAGAAACCAGTTCGTCGGGCGTCACGCAGTAAAGCACGATGATAAAATAATAATAACGATAATGAAAAAAAAATAAATAAATAAATAAAAAATAGATACGTTTATGCACTATAATGTCGTACTACGCGCGTATCATGCATTTTATCTCCTCGTACGATGATAATAATAATAATAATAATAATAAAATAATAAATATATTGTGCGCGCACAACTAAAACCGTTTTCCTGTAGGTATGCGCACATACAGGTACGCCCGCGATCGGCTGAACTTGTTCGGGCCGTTATTCAACTCAACGTTGCACAATATAATACGATACTGCACGCATAATTTGCGCGTATATTTATTTTTTTGTTTTTTTTTTTCTTTTCGGAATACTATCACGAGCGTATTATTTATTACCATCGAAACGGGTTATTATCGTTATCGTTATTATTAGGTAGGTATGTTAGGTACCCCCGGCCCCCCCCCCGTTGGTATTATTGTATTGGAAATGGCGAAAATTCTCGCGTCCGCGACGATTTAAATCTCCACGCATTTTATGTTCCGCGACAACGGCCGACACAAAAGTGTGCCCTTTTTTATTTCTCTCTCCCCCCCCCCTTGGAATAATATAAAAACGTGTGTATTTGAATGTGTTTGTGTGCGTGGAATGAACGTTTACAGATCAACGAACGATGAGATGGAGGGGAGTGAGTCCGAAGATCACCCCGGGGGACAACACGATGTCCCCGCACCGCTCGCTCGCCCGTCCGTCAGATGGCACGCAATGCATTATTGTTGTCATGTTATCAATTATTATCATAACTGTATTGTTATCGTTACATTATTACTAGGTATTATTGTGTATTATCTCGACGACAGTTGTTTGGGTTATCAGCCGTATCACATCTCGTCGTGCGGGCGGGCGTGTGCGTGCGATTTTTATCTCGGGTATATCTCGTGTACCTATCGGTATACGATTGAACGGGTTTTACGCGCGGCCGTCGTCCCCGTTTAACCGCAGTGGGTATTATAAATTTTATATTTTTTTTCTACTATTATAAATTATCCCCGAAAACAATGCATTGTAATCGAATTCGGTCAGGAACTTGAAACTTTGCGGGTTATTTAAAAAAATAAAAATAAAAATATTTCAATCTACTTAAATTCCGCGAGTTTTTCGGTCCGCCACGATCGCCAGTGCTCGAATTTAGAGCAGGGGATGCATAGGGGGACGCAGCTCTCCTACTATTTTTTTCATTTTGCATCTACCTACAATTTATTTTCACCGGAACGGTGGGACGGTAGGTAATTTTTTTCAAATACGATTTTATATGCATTTTTACAATAATATCGCAGTACCTAATGCTATTGTCGACGAGTAAATTGGAAAAATTCAACGATTTTTTACATTTCAATATGTTAAATCTTGGATGCGCATCGGAAATAGATCTCATCTGATAAAGTGTGCTGTCCATGAGGAAAGAAAAACCTACGAAAACCATACTTATCAAAACATGTGGACACTTTAAAATAAGAAATGAGAAAAATGAAAAATATTACCCATTAACTTTGTTATTGATTCTTATTGATAATGTTTTCGATGTAAAATTCTATTGGAATATCTTTAATATACAATATATATTATTTGTAATTGACTTTAAATTTTTTTCTTAATATCATTTCAAATTCCAAATTTTCAATCAAATTAGATTATGTTTTAGATTATTTATGAGATTCTTTCATATAAAGAAAAAACTAAAATTAAAATGCGTAAAGACTTGAAAATATTTCAAGAATCAAAGTATTGAATTAAGTATTTTAAATTATAAACTTAATTTTGTATGAAATTCCTTACTCATTACAAAGCCCAAAGTTCTGTAGAGTTCTGCCTTTTTCAATACATAATTTTAAAATTTTTAAATTATACTTATCGAAAAAAAACTCTATGCTTAGTCTCATATTTTATTTAGTGTAATTATTTCTCTCCTATGATGTTTTTCGATCAAACTGTGATCGGAAAGCCACAAGTAGTTTTTCACAAATATCGTAGGTAGGTACACAACAATAATGAGAGGTACAGATATAAGACGGAATTTTGATTACTCTTAAAATATATTTAAAATGTTTAACATTGTGTGAGTTAAATTGTCATTATTCAAATGACCTTTTAAAAATTGTCTATACTCAACTCCTTGAAAATTGATGGTATCCTCTTGAATTATACGATAAGAGTCCAAAAATTACTATTGCAAATTTCTTTCACCATTGAAAAAGTGAAATTCAGTACCCAGATACAGTTGTTATTTTCTTTATCAATATTTAGATAGTTATTTTTAATATCGAATCTAATCCGCAGGTATATTATTTACCTTGGTATTATATAATGGATTACTCTTACAACACGATTACTTCCTTATCGGGCATACCACATACAAACCCGTATATATATATATATATATAATATATTATATATATACATATTAAGACTACGCTACGATTGCGTACGTTTTTCCCCTGGGATTCGACGTTTCCGTATTTTGATTGATTTGAGCACTCTCAATAATTTTAAATAATAAAAATAGTGTCAAATTTCCTTATTTTCATCAAAGTCTATTTCCGAGTTTATTTTAAATTTCCTTTAAATTTATATTTCTTGAATCTGCAATATCTATAATTTAGATCTATTCGATAACATTGTAGTTATTATTTTATCCCATTTTACATTTAATTAATATATTAATATAATACATTTTTGGCTTAATACGTAACTATGAATAACAAATTAATGTAAATACAATCGATTGTCAAATCAACAATTTCCGGCGTAACTGCATGACAATATATCGATAGGACGGTGAACGCAGAGGTGATATATAAGGACATATAAGTTATCTAAACTTATGTTTATTAACCTAAAATGAAGTACCTCAAGGGAATAAATCAATATGTGACCACCAAGAAAAAAAAAAACAAAATATTTTCATTTTTAACAGTGCTACATAACATCATTAAGTACTAATGATATGACAATAGGGGACTACTATATTGATATATTTCACTTATAAGTAGGACCGATAGATTAAAAAAAATTTAAGTAAAAATTATGGACATATTTTAATTTGATATTATTTTAGATTTAATAAATGTTAAATACGCACATTTTTATGAAATTATCCAAAAAAGTAAATTTTATGTAAATTATTAAATATGAAAATTCCAAGGGTGACTTTTTTAGCATATTTTCATAAAAATGAATAGAAACTCTAAATAATTTTTATAAAATATGCATATTTTACATACCATTTCATATTTTGTTTTTTTTCTTTTTGCACATTTTTGATATTTTGTAAGCATAAATATGTCCATATTTTACATTATTTTTGGTATTTTAACCACTATTTATAAGTGAAAAAATCATTGTAGATCCCAAATGTAAGAAATTCACCCTTGAAGTCTACATACATTATAAATCGTTGAGAATTTCAATCAGAATCATTCAAATTATTTTTATACTTATATAGGTTTGTAAATAGACAATACCGAAAATACTCGAAAATTAACTTTTTGAACTAAAAATATTATAAGTTATAAATGGCATACATAAATTTCATCTATTCAATTAATTATACATAAAATATGCGAATTGTATGCAATTATCCGGAGATATGCATTTTTTCATTCAAATACGTAAAAATATGTGAACAAAATTCACCATTAGAATCTATACCTTGTGAGATGTCAACATTTTCAATCACGATTATTTTAAGTCAAGTAGGTATAAAAAATAATACGCTTTTATAAAAAAAAATCAACGGACCTTAAAGGTACTTATAAATTATTATCAAATCAGCTGATGGTACCACGTGGTAGCATATATTTTATTATTAACGTTAATTCAATATTTTTCTTAATCAATGACAAATGTTTTTATTTCATATCTGATCATACTGATTTTGGCCTTTTGAAATGTTGCTTAAAAAACTTAGAATTATCAAACGAAAAATAAATTATGGATAACAACGTTATCTAATGTTCTTCATAGTACCCATTTTTCGATGTTTAAATGTTTTGAAGAGTTTTATTTCATTTAAAAAGTCAAAAAAATTAGTTTTTTAATAACTCTTAAAACGTGTTTAAATACACATATTACAAAATAGCTAAGTATGGCGTTTCATCATTCTTTAGGGTTATTTATCATTAATTTTTTGTTTCGTCTGTCTACAATGTTTTTATGTTGTTATAAATGAGAAATCCAAAAGTAATATAATCAATAAATTAAATAATAAAATAATAATTATAAATTTAATCAATATTCTAAAAATGACCTATATAGAATCCCTTAAAAATGGCCCCACTGACATCCTTTTAAGAGAACCTTAAACAATCCATTTTTAAGGGGATTTGTGTAGGCAAATTTTAAGAATTTTCTTAAACAATGAATATTTAACAATTAAAGAATGTTACAATATATTTTTAAAATAATCTAAAAATAGTCCCATTACTATACCACATATTATTGCTGTGTAATCACGACTTTTGTTCAAAAACTACTTGTGACATTCCGATCGCATGGTTCGATCAAAAATCGTCATAGAAAATAAAAAAATAATTACACTAAATAAAATATTAGAAATAAAACTAAGACCGAGCAAAGAGTTTTTGTTCAATGAGTATATTTAAACGTCTAAAACTTGTTATTGAGAAACGTAGAATTTACACAAATTTTCCAATTTAAAAAAGAAAATTTGTAAAAATTATTTTAACTAAAAAAAAAATCTACATCCGTCTATAGTAAATATTCTCATTTATCGGATAGTCTGTTTAAATTTGAATCTACGATAACTATAGGACCTAAGTTGAATGTAGAAAGTGAGAACGTGTTTTAATATTGTTAAAACGCACGTTCCCTTAACTTTATATATCCGGTTTGGAATTAACATTCGTTAAATTCGGTTAGTGGATCACAATAAATAAATAAAAGTACCTAATTGAAGTTAAAAAAACCATAACTCATTACCAAGGCTGTATTTGGATTTTATTTTCGGGGAGGGTCCAAAATATTATATTATATTTATGGATTTTGGAAACAGATTTGAATTTATCAAAAAATTAACTTGTAATCAAACTTCTTTACATTCATTAATTTTTATATTCAATATAGTCCACCAAGTATTAAGGACTAATATTTAATCATTTTCGTTTTAATAAAACTATTTTCAGGAATAATAATGTTAAAAATGTAAAAATTCGATCAAAAATAGGGAGTTTTCCAACATGCAATTTTAAAAATATTTACAGACAACTCAATGAACGATGGACAAAAATTGTTTTTTGTTTTGTCTGTGTATGAAACTATTAGGTACAGAGAACCGCCTTGAAAGTTATATTTAACTATAGTTAGGTACCCATATATGATTTTTTAAATAAAAATGATGAATCTTCGGCAAATTCAAAAATTAATGATTTAAAAAAAAGACATGTTACGCATGCGCAGAACGTACGAGTTAAATATATGGTGCGGTAGTTTAGTTTCATATGTCGCAAACCGAATTCAAAAATATGTAAAAGGCAATGCTGATCATTAACGAGTTAATAAGTTAATAGTTAAATTAAAAGTTAAGTTATTTTTAACTTTTAACTTAACTTTTTATATTTGATTTTTTTGTTAACTTAACATATTTACTTATACTAACTTTTAATTAAAACTCAATTAAGTTAATTTTGAAATAATTGGTACATTTTGATTTCATATTGTGTCTATTGTCAAAATAGTTGAATAGAAATAAAGTTGTTTTTGGTATTTCTAATAATTATTATATTATAAAAATTATTTATTTCCCGAAAATATAAATAAAAAAAGAATATCTATATAAGTACTATATAATAATCTCCCCGTATTATAAATCGAAGAATATATTATATTTCCCATCAATAAACAATATTTCGGTAAGTACTAATCTGCAACGAGCAATTTCCATTTGTTAAAATTTTGAAGAAAAGAGTGAGTACCTACTATCATTAAAAATTTTTATTTATTGTTAATTTTAATAATAAGTATTATATTTACATTGTAGTATTTTCAATAATATTACGATAATAATTTATAAAATTTATAAAATGCATATAGTTGAAAAATAACGGTATTTTCCAAAAAAATAAAAGATATTTAATTGTACCAATAAATCTCAAATGCTATATTGACTCGTACAGAAAAAAAAAAAAAAAAAAAAAAACAATGAACTTAAGTTAATATATGTTATTTTTTTTTTAACTTGACTTAATCGTTAAAAAAAATGACTATTAACTTTAAAATTTTACTACGTTTTTCTATTAATTTAACTTAATCAAGTTCAAAAAAAAAAAAAAATCATTAATTTGCCCAGCGGCCAACATTGCTTTATAAAACTATCAATGTTTTTCTGCGTACCGCATTTACCTATGTATAATATTATATTAATTAATTACGTGCATTATTTCACCTATACGATTAGTTTGACAAGTTTTTCCGTATGTGTCTCAATACATCTCCATATACCTATACGTTCCTAACCTATGTAGTTGAACGGGTATGTGCTTCTTTTTTTTTTAAAAAAAAAAGTTTCGTGATGGTCGTTGACCGACCGGTTACGATTAAAAATATCGATATTGGCGCTAAAAGCCAATAATCTTTACACGAGAAATGTATGAAATGTCGAAAAATTTTCGAAAGGGGATCCGAATCCCACTCTACGCTTGTAACTTTTCACCGAGTCGTTATGTCCGGCCGCACGTATATAATAATATAATAGTAATAACTAATAGGTAATAATACAAATAATAATAACAGCGCCTTCGGACATATATTACACGGAATTCTGGATCGAGAATTACGATCGTGTACCGGGTCCACGGTGACGAGAGCGTTGCGCTCACAGAGATCTTGCGCAATGTTATCTCATAGATTTATTTTCTCTCTCTCTCTCTCTCTGCTCTTAACGATCACAGTGTTCCGCGCGCGTATACGATTAACGCTTTTCTGCACGTTCCGCGGTCGCGCGATTGTCGTCCTTCCCACTCCTGCGCAGGCTGTCGAAAAAATCGCGTTTCGCCCACCTCACACATCCGGCATCGCGTGTCACGCAAAAAAAGATAAGAGAAAATAATATTATGATAATATACAATATTATATAATTTTTTTTGTTTTTTTTTTGTTTTTTTCAAACTATACCCTCCCCATTCCGCCTAGGTACACACAGCAGTACAGTGGCACGGGACGGCGGAACGTCTGCAAAGTACCTAACGCAAATATAAATACCGTCTTAAAAAATCAGCTCCACTCCAGATACTTAGATACTCGTCCCCGGTTTAACCCTCGAAAACCGTTTACACCACCACCACCACCCACTCGTAGTAATATTGTTGAACATTACTCATATAGTGTACGTATACGTGTCGGCCAAGGACATATTTTTAATATTATCCATGTCGTTTGTATTTCACCGATATCGCGATATCGATTTATCCAATTTCCATATCGCCATACTGGTGTCGTATGTCGATATATATATATATATATAGGTACCTATAGTAGTACGCAATAACACGAAAAAATATCAAATACTATATAATGATTTATTAATTATTTAAATATATTTAAGAATTATAAATAGGTATTTAAAAAAAAAATATATTAAACTCTTAGTTCGTGTTCCCCTTATTCAAGATCCATTTCATCGAAAAACATCCACAATATCGATATCGTATATCGAATTATCCATTTTTTTTTTTTTTTTTTTTTGGACCAACACTAACAATTATAACAAATTAATTTACATTAAATAATAAAAACTAATTCTTAAAATTATACACTTCAATAAACAACAAGTTCATACTGTTAATTATCCTCTAAATTATTATTTGTAATAAACTGAATATTATTGGATATATTATATACCATGACGTAGTATTTAACGAATAATGAACATTTGAAATATGATTAAATAGGCAGACGTGGATAGTATTTCAAATACATTATTTAGAATACTGTATTCAGAAGTATTTTTAAATACTTTTTTTGAAAGTATTCAATACAGTATTTTGAATACTTTTTATTACTTAGAAAAAATTCCACTTTCAAGGTTTTAATTATATATTTAAAAGACATTTTTTAGTTTACATTTCCGTCAGACTCTACCGTAAGTTGTTCTCTAGAAATCTAAAAAAATTAGAACCTTGCAAACACACATTGTTTACCGTATAATTTTGAATAATTACTATAATATAGGTAATATTACCTACTATTTAATATTTTCATAATTGAAATTGAGAAAAAGTTTTTTAAAAATATTTGGAATATTATTTGCTAAGTATTCCAAATGCTTGAATAATAATTTTGAAATAATGTTGAGTAGAATAATCAATTGGTAAAATATCTAGAAATATTTCGATCAGAAACCTTATACACCGTTTGATTTGTTTTAGTGAGATTTATCAAAAAAAGGTATAACATAATTTGCGTGCCAACCAACCGTTGAGAAGTTATAAATCAAACTATAGATTTATTGATTTGGTATATCTGAAAAACCACTTGGTCGAATAGAATTTGAAATTTGACTTGTGTCGTTAAATTGTTTTCAAAAATATATTTTGATGACACAGAACATTATAATTTAGTTGCGATCGACTGGTTTATGATTGGATTTTAATTTTTGGAGAAATGCGATTTTAAATGCACAATTTTAATTCGATTCTCCGAGAAAATAAATAAACCATCATGGGGGAGTGATCTGATCCTGACATACCTCCTTTTATACGCCCCCGATACCATATAATAGTATAGGCAAGTCTATAGTCCATTTTTGTGACGTGTGCGATTCACATCAAATTTGCACCAAAAATTATTTTAAAATAAAAAAAAAATGTAGAATGACATACACCGATATCGAGGGAAAGACGTGTCTCGATCGTCTGTCGCGTATCGTCAATAAATTGTTTATGTTTTTCGGTCGACTCTACCGGTATAGTAAAACGTTGAAAAATAATCGCATATGCATATTTTCGTTAAAAAAAAAATTACGTTTGAAACCACATCGTACAATGAATGCGGCGCAACAGGTGCAGAAACCGCGACGACCAGTAACGTCTAATCTCCACAAACACGTTCAGACATCTCCCACTTACCGTCGTTATACGTATACAGACTACCTTAAGAGGCGGTGGTAATATAACGTTCTGTTTTAAAGGGATTCACAATAAAGATAATTTCGGGAATATATAATAATGTTTCATATATACATATATATATTTTTTTTTTTTTTATGTAAATTTAACGATTTCATTTACGTCTTAGGTATAGATAGATAAAATCTTTCAATCATTCTGGAACCATGGGCTGGCAAAGAGAGAGACGGTCCCCCATAGATTTCGAATTCTCGTCAAGAATTATTATTAATGTACTGGATTTTAAATGATTTAACACGGTGACGTTGTAATTTTTGAGTAAAATGAAAAAAATAGAAAAAGATTCTATACATTTCATCTATTTGGTGCGTTAAAAAGATCATTTTTCAAATTGTCCAGTAGCAAACGAAAGAAATGTATACTGCAAAATCGATTTATTATTTTAAACTCTTGAAATTTGCATAAAGTGCTTATTTTTTAGCACTATATCGACGCGATGAAATTTCAGAGAATTTTTGACTGTTTTTTGGCTATTACAATACATTAGAAAGTGCATAATGAAATATTTGGGTAATTATAGGAGAACAACTTGAAAACAATGAAGAAAAAACCACAATGATGATGAAAAAATGTCTGGAAAAAATTTTTTAGATGGTCTATTATATGTTTATATATATAATGTATACTATACGTATATAAACTATATATCGACCGTTATCGGAGTGATCTTAAAAAAAAGGAGATTTCAACTAAATCACAACTTTATCTGCAGGTAATAAGTCTTAAATGCAACTCCTTCTCCGGAATCGAAAAATAACCAAAAACCATCATATAACAGTAATGTTAAGAAAGCTTGGATTCTAATCCCATCTATAAGGGATAAATATATTTTATTTAAAATAAAATAAAATCCAAATTCACAAAAATGTACTTTTTATTGTAAGCATACAATTTTTACTTACAATAAAAAGTAAATTTTTTTGGATTTGGGTTTTATTTTATTTTAAATAAATTATCCACAAGTATACTAAATATATAAATATAAATATATTTGTTTAATAACAGATTTTTTTTAATTGTGCTTCTATATACTTATACCTCTACTCCTCCCCATCACCACTAATTCACAATTTAACGTTGTCCTGTATTAAATTATAAATTTTATTTTTATTTTTATTTTACATTTGTTACATTAAATGAAATACCTATATGCGTATTTTTTAAATTTTATATTAAATTTACCCTCTCCACTCCTATAAAAGAAGTCAATAGACAACCTAACAATAATTCACTGTATTTAGTATATATACATTTTTAACGCATTAAAACTTTATAATTTACACTAATTATATTCGACTTTTAATCATGTGACAATATGACATTATACATTATAGGTATATATGTTGTGTACATTTTTAATATAACAATGTGATTAACTCGTATAAATTCACCAAAAATTTGCATCAACATAATAAAAATATAAGATATTATGTAATTTACTGCACCTATACCAATATTAAAATTAATTATTAATTATAATTTTTTTTTTTTAACTCAACTAGTTAATTATTAAAAAACGAACATAACTAAGTTAATTTTCCATTGTATTGTATTTTAGATTCTGAGCAAAGTGAGGAATTTTAACATGATATGATGATATGCTTTTTTTTATGTCTGACTAAATTTTTTCGGCTAAAAGTAGTCGAACAGTTTTTAAGTACCTAAGAATTTTTTCGACAGTAAATCGGTTTTAGATGATACTTTGAAGAAGTTATTTTTCGATTTTCTCAGCCGTTATCTTAAGCGTAAAGGATATCTTTATATCTTTAATAATGGAAATATTTTATAAAATGTAGGAGAAAGAACAAAATGACAAATGCAGTTGTCGTGGCTACTATTTTTTTTTTTTTTTTTTTTTTTAATAATATCTATTATACCGCACAATTTTCAGAGTCGTCTTTTAATTGGAATGATTTATTTTTGCTTTTAAATTTAAAATAATAATAATAATAATATACTATCCTGTTCGAATACCAAAGGACAATTCCACCTTTTTTTTTATATACATTTTTTATTATTTCTATATGGTAATTTTTTTTCGATCAGGTTGTAGCTATAGTGTCTATGTTCATTAAATAGCTATTTATGTTGAATAGTTTCCTAAAACTATATGAATACACGATATATGGTATCAAAGTAATAACTTCGAAATATTTCTAATAATAATTTTAATCGATAAATTAATGAAATAATTGATATAACTCTTTGACTCTAGACAATCAAAATTCAAAATTAACTTAATTGGAAATAGTGAAAGAGTTAAAATTTATGGCGGTTCATTACGCTAAAAATTTCAAATGAACTCAACTTTAATATAGATATTGATTTGTTAATATAATATAATTTAACGTATTTTTAGGAATATTATTTGTAAAAAAAATAAAAATTAATAAAAAAATTGTAATGGTTATACCTATTTTTTTATTTTGATTTTTTATATAGGTGCATATAATATATTATATTTAACTTCATTCAGAATCGTCTTTCGAATACAATGATTACCATCTGCTTTCAAATTTAAAATATTAATCTCTATTTATAAAACTATCCATCTGAGGACCTGATGGGACGATGAACCAACATCCACTACCTATATATGAACGACACTTTTACAGTTAATTTTCATAATCCATATCCTGAAGTTAAGTTAATTAATATTGGGATGAAAGACTCGAATTCCAATCATTAGAATAACTTTTGAAACCGAGTTGAGTTTGATATCTTTTTATCCATCTTAACTTTAAACTCACGAAATAAAATAATTTTTTCTATTAATTATATATTAACTGAAGATTTTTGTGTTTATTTAATTTAACTGATTCGAATTATAATCGTTTTCGTAAATTTGTCCGATCCGCCTTTTCTTTGCTCGGCTGCATCTCCATACAAATTTTAGTGCAAATCACATTTTACACTTTTTACCTTTTAGAGCATAATATTATTTTCGTTTATACCATTAAATTTTAGTGTAAATTACATATCCATATTTTAGCGCAATGTCTATATTATTATACTTCGATTCAAACTGCAAACTAGATAATATCTCAATTTTGGTGCAAATATCCCGAAAAACTTCAGATTTTTTCCGTTCGATCGATCGATGACCAAAACGACTAACGATTAAACGGATAATAAACGGGAAAAAAATCAAAACGATATAAATCGCAAAAATCGCTGTACCGCGTGACTGATCATAATTAAATTCCAAGTCAGTCACGGTCGTATTAAATATTTATAAATCTTAATACGTATCGCCGTCAGTAATAATGTACATATATCACTAAAATATTTTGAACTTTTTTAAGCGGTACAAATTTCGTATGCGATTTTCATTTCACTTTTTTTATCTATCATTTTTTTTAGATTCTGAACGCAACGATGAGGCTATTAATTTTACAATATAATATTCATTTCTATTTTATTTTTCTATACTACCTATTTATATTCAAGGGTAAAGGGGGCAAGTGGGTTTCAATTTTCAATCGACGCCAAAAATAATAATGAAATAAAATATATAATATGTGTATATTATATGATATTCATACAATTTTGCATAATGCATTTGAAATGCAATAGAAATTAAAATCCCGGGTGAAGCCGGGTATGGCAGCTAGTATATTGTGTTTAAAATACATTACAAACAGAACTTTTTTGATAGCAAATTAATTGTATAGTTTGTTTTTTAGATCGGTCATTTTTTAATTATTCTAAAACGAAAATAATTTATCCCGCTCAGAGTCGTATTTATCGAATGCAATAATTAATCATTGATTTCGAAACTATAATAATAATAATATACATTGTCCTGTCCGAGGACCGAATGGACGATTGACCAACTCTTCCTCCACTTATTTTCTACGCAACGTGCGAAGTGCTTCCCTGGCTTTTTTTTTTCTTTTTTTGGAAACCACTTTTTGGATGGAAAGAGATAAGAGTTGGATAAGAGTTTTGAAGTAAAGATTTTTTTTTTTTTCATAAAGCCAATTCTTTCTAGATGGTACTGTCCAGAGATATTTTTTCATTTCCTCAGTAGTCTATAATATCTTAAGAGTGAAGAACGAGAATTTTGTTTATAAACGTTTATAAACGTGTTTAAAATAACAAATAAAGTTACCATATGGTCACTACATAATATAACCGAAATAATATACAATAATAATATGTACCTATGCATTCACGTATGTAATTTCAAAAAGAAAATCGTTTGAAATATTGTTTAAAAAATTGTTTATTTTTATATTTGACAGTTGCGTACAATATCACAGGCCGAGTTCCGTTCAAAATCGTCTCGTAGAATGAAGTGATTTATCGTGCAGGCTTTTTGAGATGCAATACATGCACTGGCAAGCAAAGTGCTCGCATCCCCTACTCGCCGCCATTTTATTATTATTCGTTACATACGTCCGAATGACGGCGATGGTTCGTAAATTTACAAAAAAAAAATAAATAAAATACGTTCACTGTCAAATACTTGCACCGCGTTTCGTTTAATAACGATAATAACGAAAAAACAAACCGGTATTTATCGCGGTCAGCCGCGTCCACCGAATGCGTTAATGATTTTTTTTTTTTGAGTTTTTCATTTTTTTGCCCCCCGATCATCATCATTGTCTAATGGGCTCGTAACCGAGTAAAAACAGTATAATAATCATAATAATAATAATAATAATTATTATTATTATTATTATTATGATTATTGTTTTTGCTGTTGTTGTGCCCAGTACCCTACGGTATCTCGGTTTACGGAACGTATCGCTATAATAATGGAATATACCCATAACACGCGTTAAGGCGATATTCCACGCTCTCCGTGTATCTGCCGTCCATACAATATCGCTCTCTGATTGGTTGAACCATTCGGTAACTTGTGGTATACCATTATTGGTTAACCGTGTCTACCGATATATAAACTTGGATACCACAAAGTTGAACAATTCTCAACTTTTGTCCCGTGTGGTTATCGGGTTATGTTATCAGTTATCAAAAAGTCCAATTATTATGATGAGAATTTTGTTATCTATATCAGAATCCTATTATATAATATAGTGAGCACAATGCACGTGCAATTTAATTTTATATAAAAACAAACATTTGAAATTTTTGGAAACGGAGAATATCAATTATACCGTTTGTCCAATTTATAAAAACGTTAGATTGGTGTTTAACTGAAATGGTTAATAAACTACGGTTGCTATGCGGTATCTTGTAATGATACGATACATATGATATGATATGCACGGACTGTACACTACGGTATACGGTACACGGTGAGCGTGGAATACCGCCTTTATCGGACGAATCAATCACCGTGTGCCCGGACCGCGGTTAACGTCAATCCGTTCGGAGATTCTATCCGGACGGGGTGTGAATTTAATCGAAAAACAAAAGAACGCGCGAAAAATCCCACCTACGTTACCTATAATATGTAGACGGGATAACGGACAACAATTATTGTTGTTTTTAATCCCGTTAAAAAGTCGAACGCATTAATATAGGCACCTAATATACTACTATATGATATTATACAATAATATTGTTGTATTCAAGGACGCGGCGATCCGTAACCGATTACACAAATGCCTAATATTTCATCAGGCCAAATAGCCTGCAGGGTTAGGTACGCTGTACACCCAATACGACCATTGGTGTTCCCATAGGGTATACTTCATATACGCCGTATACTCTCATAATTTTTTTTGAAAAATCGTGGATATACTCTCAAATCTCAAGTTATACGCAGCAAAGGAAAAAAACATAAGTACTGAAGAAAGGCCTCAAAAGTAGTTTTAGTCTTTCACTCAGCTAACTACACTCGGCTCGTTCGGCAAAAACAGAAAGTCGATGATATGCTTTTTTCAAGGAATATTTGGAGTATTTCGGAATTTAGTCGGCATTCCCCCCCCCCACCCGGAAATATGTATTTGGCTCGTACCTGCTTAACGGATTAGTATACTCTCAAAAAAATGTGTGGGGACATCACTGAATACGAAGCGTCATGTTATTATCGCACGATTAAATCGACAATAATTATTTATTTTGCGGTCATTGCGTGCGCGTACATAATATTATATTTAGGTGTATGCAGGGGGTGGCTATAATACCATCTACGGGAAGCCGAGCAAAAGATAGATGAAAAGAGTGACCCGATAGAACGATAAAAAATTCCCAAACTATTATTATTATTATTATTGTATTGGTTAAACTGTAGATACACGATTTTATCATATATATATATATATATTATATTCTGGGCTATTATCTCATATGAATCCTCTTACTATTGAAAACAGACTTCATCTTTTGGTATCTTTTAGTTCGACATTTTGTCACTATGAAAATATCCCATTGGAGGTTGACGATTGTTAAAAAAATGTAAAACACACATTTTTAACCATACTCCTAGACAAAAATATTGTATACAGTCCTGAATCCGTTAAATGGGAAGGAAATGTGGTTTTGACTATAAAAAAATAAATATACTAGGTACTTTTTAAAATCGTAAAATCGTTTTTTTTTTATTTAAACTGGTTATTACATTATGTTCATTAATACAGTAATTTATCAAAAACCCATCAGCTTCTTTTTTTGTAAGTAAACGAGCGTCTAATGTTATTTGAAGAAGTGACATTAGTAAATAATTATTTTAAGCCATTTTTTTTTTTTTTTTGGCTATTAATATTTTTTTATTCTTCGTTATACGTATTCTTACTCTATGGGCACACCTAATATACACCTGGATACCGCCGCGGCCGTTATGATTATTATTATTATTATTATTATTATTATTATTGGACGCGACAAGACGGTATGGGTACGCGCACGGCGCGTGTTTCGCGTACCTACGCGTACAACGCGAAATAACCACATGGATATTATAATATTGACCAGGGGGCAACGTTTTGTTGCATATATAGCCACGCCAGCGCATAACCGGCCCCCTCGCCGGCTTCGGTGGTGACCACACCCAAAACGGTTCGGACCGAGAAAAAAAAAAATAAAACACCGCCTCGGGGAGCTTCGACTGGTGACAAGGCGATAGTGATCTCTGGACGGGAAAAAAAAAAAATAAAATAAAAATGACGACAAAAAAAGGGGGGGTGTTAGGGGGGAGATTTACCTGTGCGCGTGTGCGTGTGTTGTGTTGTGTTTTTTTTTTTTTTTTGTTCTTTTCGTTAGCCTCGTGTGACAGAAGTGGGATGTGTTATGTATAAAACGTTAAACGCGGACTTGCACCTGGCGATTGGTGTCCGTCTAACGAACCGCATCGAATCTGTGCGCCGCAACGTGCCGTCGTGTGTTTCGCGTGATTGAAAAACGAGAAGAAAAAATAATAATAATTTATAAAAAAGAAAAAAATCGATTTTTTTTTTCCGAGTGTTCAAGTGTTTATTTATTGTTGTTGGTTTTCTCGCGAACGTCCAAAGAGCTACTGCTATGGAATTAAAGGTACGTAAAGAAAATGATACGTTTCGAATATCCGTAATGTATACACTATACAAATACGTACGACGGTATTGTACACAATACACGTATTATCGTTTTGTTATTTTCAAGCCGGTTAACTATTTGTTTGGTTTTTTTTTTTTTTTTTTTACGTTTACAAAAGTAAATTCGTAAAATACGATTTACGCGTACCCGTAATATAACATGTAATGGATATAACATGTTATATTATACTACATTATATGTATTTATCAAACAGTAATGCATTTCATGGATATATTACTCGGGTGTTTTACGCGTAAATCCGTTCAAACGTGTTATTAGAAACTTATCGTTTTTTTTTTTTCCCTGTCCGTAAAAGGTTTTAGCAGTCACGCTGTTGTTGGCCCTCAGTTGCGCCGGCCAATACGAAGCGGAAAGTAGTCATCAACACGACGAGGGATGCTCTCATCCGCCAAAATACGGACCTCAAAAATCCGAATACTCGCAATCCCCAGTCGCGTACACCCCGGCGCCCAAGCCAGCCGCTTACTTCAAACCCAGCTATGAATCGGTAAGCTACTCGGCACCCGCCTACCCGGCGCCGAGTTACGCGGTTCCCGAACCCAGCTACGCATCCCCGTCCGTCCCGAAACACTCGGTGCCCGCCTACCCGGCGCCGAGTTACGCGGTTCCCGATCCGAGCTACGCGTCCCCGTCCGTCCCGAAATACTCGTCGCCCAGCTACGCCGTCCCCGAACCCGTCTACGGTTCCCCGTCGGCCCCGAAATACTCCCCGCCCGTCTACATAAACGGCTACAAGCCGACAAAGGCGGCCTACCCGTCTGCGCCGTACAAGCCCACGGCGTACTCCACCACGACCAAGTACGCGGCCCCGGAACAGTACGTGTCCAGCAGCACCGCCGAGTACACGCCGCACGGGTACAAAGCCGATTACAAACCGGCGGCACCGTACTCGGTGACCACGCCGAAGTGCGAGGACGGCGCCCAACACGAGTACACCACTCCGGCACCGGCTTCTTACTCGTACCCGTCCGCGCCGGCGCCGTACGCCAAGAAGCCCGCAGCATCCGGCTACTCGACGCCCGCCCCGAGCTACGCCGCACCGAAATACTCGGCGCCGAGCTACTCGTCGTCCAGCTACTCGTCTTCCTCCAGCTACTCCGCACCGAAATACTCGGCACCGAGCTACTCGGCGCCGAGCTACTCCGCACCGGCTCCCATCAGCTACGCCGTCCCCGAACCCGTGTACGCTTCACCAGCCGCCCCTAAATACTCGTCGTCCAGCTACTCGTCGTCCGGCTACTCCACACCGGCTCCCAGCTACGCCGTCCCCGAACCCGTGTACGCTTCGCCGGCCGCCCCGAAATACTCGTCGTCCAGCTACTCGTCGTCCGGCTACTCCACGCCAGCTCCCATCAGCTACGCCGCACCCGAACCCGTGTACGCTTCGCCGGCCGCCCCGAAATACTCGTCGTCCAGCTACTCGTCGTCCAGCTACTCGTCGTCCGGCTACTCCACGCCAGCTCCCATCAGCTACGCCGCACCCGAACCCGTGTACGCTTCACCGGCCGCCCCGAAATACTCGTCGTCCAGCTACTCGTCGTCCGGCTACTCCACGCCAGCTCCCATCAGCTACGCCGCACCCGAACCCGTGTATGCTTCGCCGGCCGCCCCGAAATACTCGTCGTCCGGCTACTCCACGCCGGCTCCCATCAGCTACGCCGCGCCGGAACCCGTGTACGCTTCACAGCCTAAATACTCGGCTCCAGCGCCCAAATACCAATCGCCCAGTTACAACTCGTACTCGAGCAGCAGCTACAAGTCCGCCAAGCCCGAATACTCGGCCCCGGCGTACAAGCCCGTCGTGTACTCGACCCCGTCCACGTACGTCGCCGTGTCGCCAGTGAAATGCGATGACGACCACGAGTACGCCACAAAAGCCCCGTCGTCCTACTCGAAACAATCGTACGCCCCGGCCCCGGCGTACTCGGCAGCACCCAAACAATCTTACTCGTCCGCTCCGATCGCAGTGTACTCGCCTCCGGCCGTCTCCTACGGCCCGGCAGCCGCTGAATACTCTGCAGCCCCGAGCTACCCGTCTCCGTCGTACGCCCCGTCCGCTCTGAGCTACGCGCCATCTGCCCCGGCGTACGCGCCATCTGCCCCGGCGTACGCGCCATCTGCCCCGGCGTACGCCCCGTCCGCTCTGAGCTACGCGCCGTCTGCCCCGGCGTACGCGCCGTCTGTTCTAGTGTACGCGCCGTCTGCTCCGGCGTACGCGCCGTCTGCTCCGGCGTACGCGTCATCTGCTCCGGCCTACGCGCCGGCCAAGACCTACTCTAGCTACGTCACGCCACCAAAAACCGGACCCACCAAGAACGTGGTGAACACGCATTTGGAAAACTACGTAAGCACAGAGATTTTAATTAAACACGAATAACGGTCTAATTCGATTGATATTTAGGTATTTTAGTCATATATTGAACTAACGTAGGACCATAATGTAGTATTTTACACTGACTTTCTGTACGTGTAAGATCGCAATAAGTGATTTAACTATGGAAATACAAATACGCGTTCTGGTTAACTGTAATACATACGTATTTTAAATGCGAATATACCATTCGTCACCCAGTGATTCATAACGTTTTGTGTGCATATTTTTCCAGGACGAGAACCCGAGATACGCCTACGAGTACAGCGTTGACGATTCGTACACCGGCGACAAGAAGAGCCAAAAAGAAGAACGCGACGGCGAAGTCGTGAAAGGAGAATACAGTCTCGTCGAACCCGACGGTTCCATCAGAACGGTCACCTACTACGCCGACTGGGACAATGGATTTTTCGCTAACGTGTCCAAAACTCCGGCAGCGGGAGCGGCTAAATACTAATTTTAAACTCGTATTTAACGTTATTTTTTAACGCTTTTTTTTTACATAATACAAAAAAAAAAAAAAAAATCGTAACAAGTCCCATCCCATATATAGAAAAAACATAGTATGTAACTTTTGAACATGACATTTTAGACTTGAAAAAATTATTCATATTTAACTAGGTATATACCGAGATCAGTATAGCTAGTATAATATCTGTTTGTAGAAGTTGTCGACCATTCGATTTGAAATACAAAAAGAAAAAATACACGATCTCACAGGATATATATATATATTTTTTTTTTTTTTGGATATACGTATGGAAACAAGAATCTCGCCGTCGGCACATTCTATTATATACTTACATAAATATTTTTTAATTGTTAAAATTCCAATTAAAAAAAAAAAAAAAAAACAACCCCGGGGGGTGGAAACGAATGAAAACATTTTCGAAATACCATTTCCGCGAACGCTATCGATCGGGCACAAACGTAAACCCAAAATATACGCTCTCGATCTAATTGTCAAAATACAATATAGATAATTACACGTACGTTCTTCCTAGTTCTTTAACCTATAGCTTCCCCAATTATTGTATATATATATATACTTATATACCGTGCAAAATTATATTCTAATATATTCGACGTAAAATCATATATTATCGTTTATTATTATTATTATAATTTGTATTGTTTTTTTTTTTTTATTACTATTATTTTTTTTTTCTTTGTGCTTTACTTACTCTCCATAATATATATATATGTTTTTTTCTTCATGTAAAATAATCTTCATTAATCGATGTTTATATTATATATATTTTGTATTCGTAGATAGGTTAATAGTGTATTTTTTATTATTATTATTATTATTATTATTATTGACTTATATATTATTATGTATGTATATATTATATAACATATTATATAATTATATTATACCTATATGTATGATAATAAAATATAAACGAACGAATTTCGTAGTTACCGTATACACGCAATAATAATATAACGTAATAATATATTATAATATATTATATTATATCGGAATGTCAGTTATTTATTCACTTTTTTCAATATTATTATTATTACCATCATTGTTATTATTATAAATGTGTAATACGCGAGCTGTACATTATCCATCGTTGACCGGCAAGCCGGCGAAAAGGACCCGTGGGACGTGATGGGGGGGGGGGCGGGTACGGGGAAGCCTCGCGGTATCATTCTATCTGCGAGATTTAGGTGACCCGAACGCGCGTCCGTGAGACGTCGGCGGCGGAGGTCTTCGAAAAAACCGGTTCGAATCGCGACCCCCGGAGGCTGTGATATATATATTTCGTTATTTATGTTAATCGGTCCGATGTGGGAGATAAAATATTACGTGTACGCTGTACGATATTATACACGCGTAGAATATCATTACGCGCACTTATTTCTATTCCGACGAGAATGTTACCGAGCAGTATATATTAATAATGTATGTGTATAGATAGACCATATTATACACAGCCAAGACGTGTGCTGTGCAGTGTGTCCGAAACGAGAGGTATATAATGTAATATATATATACTAATATAATATTATATATGGGTAGTTACGCAACGATAATGAGACCGACATGGAACTGTCGCGTAAAAAAAAATTACGTTACATGTTTTCGAAAAAAAAAAAAAAAATTTTAAATTAAACTAACAATATTTTGATAAAAGAAAAAGCTACGCAATGGAATAATATGATATTACACTCGCACACTTGCAAAACGGAGGGTATACGCTTTCATCTCGTTACGTCGACACTGCAGCAGCGGTAGCAGCAGCAGTAAGTATTGGAATATTTTACTTTTTATTTATTTACAATCACGGACTCGCGGTCCGATTATTACAAGGATATTACGTATATTACGACGGTTTACGTATTATACAGCGTAAAATAGAGATACATACTGTATTGAAATTAATTAAATTCAACAGAAAAAAAAAAAACGAGAGATAACAAAAACTAAATGTAATTTTACAATACGAATATATGTATCTAAAGGACTATTTAGGTACATTATTACACTGGTATAGTTAGCGGAATATTAATTGGTGACGATGACGTATAATTTTGTGAATAATATACGGAACATTAAATTTGACACACTTAATAAAAATTTGGTTATTTCATACCCAATTTTTTTTTTTAAAGGAATAATAACAATCCATTCTTCTAACTTGAAAAGATTTTAAATTCAAAAATTTGAAAATATCATTATATCCAGAATGTGGAGGCCTTGCAACGTATATATAATATTGTGGCGTATTCCAATTATTGTGATCTGATAAGCGACGTGCATAAACTAGTAATGGACACTATCGAACTGTTCGGTAGATACTTTAAAAACTATCGATTACTTCAACTATCGATCGATAAGATCCAAACTATTCGATTGGTCCGAACTATTCGGTTGGTTTGAACTATTTGATAGTCCGGACTATTTATTCATTTTTTTTATTTATTTAATTATTATTTTATTATTCATGATATGTTTAATAGTTTAATAATATGTATTATAGAATTAATTATGTAAAATATAAAACGCATATATTTCTACTTTATCGGAGAATTTGATTTTTAGAAAAAAAGTTTTTGGAGCTTATATAGTTTTAGACAATGAAAACAATAAAGGAATTAGAACTTGGGGGTAGGAAAAGTTTAAAAGTTATGGCGATTTAAAATTAGATGATTTTACGCCGTTTCACATATATATTCGATCATACATATTATATAGTGTACGTCCTACGCCACGGCCCACGTAGTTTAATAGTGAAATGCGATGATATAGAGCGAGCGGATTTCGGTTCGATACTTTTGACGTCGACTTTTTTCTGCATTTTTTTCACATTTTTAATAAATAAAAAAAAAAATTTTATCAAAGTTACTACCCATGTCATGAATTAAAGTATTTTTTGGTAGCTATTTAAGTCGAAACATTTTTTAGTTACTTGTGACGTAGTGTTTCACAACATATCGGTGGATATTTATAATTTGTGACAATCGGACCGGAATCGGATTCGGCCGAAAAGACCTTTCTTTTAAAAATAATTTTTACGGTTTGAAACATAAACTGGGTGGGTATTGCTCCAAAAATCCAAACAATACTGCCACCATAAATACCTACAATTTAAGAGGACGTGATCTCCTATTTGTTGTCTACGTCTAACCAACCAACTGATAATACACGAAATTTATATTCAGAATTTGTATTCCAATATTGTAAAGATATATAATTATTTTAAAACGTTATTAATTAAAATAAATAAATATGTTTTTCTTTAAAATTAAATCAAAGTAGTCGTTCAATATTCAGAAGACCTAGGTTTGTTTTAAGATTCAAAAAAATACGATAATCCCACTACAATGTGACAGATGAAATTTTAAAAATATTCAAAACAGACAGAAGTGTCCCTAGTTATTATAGCTTCGTGCATTGGTGATTTATATAATTAGAAGTTTTAGTTCTGTACGAGTTTAAAAAAGGAAATTATCTTATATTTAGTATTTACTACCTATTGAAACTATTCGATTGGTCCGAACTATTCAATAGTACGAACTATTCGATAGTACGAACTATTCGATAGTACGAACTATTCGATAGTTTACCGAACTATTCGATAGTACGAACTATTCGATAGTTTACCAAACTATTCGATAATACGAACTATTCGATAGTACCATTACGAACTACTCGATAGTTTACCAAACTATTCAATAGTATGAGCTATTCGATAGTTTACCGAACTATTCGATAGTGTTTTGTCGAAAAATCAGCATTCAGTCATGTAAAACTATTCGAATAGACTATTCAATAGTTTATGACGACTATCGAATACTATTCGATAGTATAAACTGTGTCCATCACTAGTATAAACATCTTAAAGTTATAAGGTCATTGAACTTAGAACAATTACGTTTTATTAGCCCAAACATAGAAAGGGCTTTGTTTTTTATAGATAGTACATGCTAGCACAAGTAAAAGTTTGGAGTTAAAAAAATATCCCAAGTTCCTTAATTAATAAGCATCTTAAGCCTAATCTATGTAATTTGTATTTTAAATTAATTCTTATTCGTCTATAGTATAGTCCTATTTACAATTTTAACAAATATTTATGAAGTTAAAAAAAAAATTCGGGTGGATTTTGTCGTACCTGGGAAACGCCCGGCAGATTTCGTCCTAGATTCGAGTTCCAAATATTTATTAAAACACGTGTGTCCATAGAAACAGTGAGAACTTTATAACTCCGTACTTTTACATATTTTTGAATTCAGTTTGCGGCATATGAAAATAAACTACCGGGCCATAAAATGTTTTCGACTTACGATATTTTTAACTTGTACATTCTGCGCATCACTTTACTTTTTTAAATGAGAACTGTCTTTATTTTTATCGTCATATTGAGATGTGTCGAAATTTCTCAAGTCGTTTTATATGTAACAACTTGTATTCTAAATCCGAAATTGACCAAATGAAAGCGATTTCAAATTAATCGAAATGTAATAATTTAGTGTTATTTCTTTATGATTTCTAAAATAATGGGGATAAGAGTCTGTCATGTCTGTTATGTCTGAAAGATACAGACATGACATTTTCACTAAGTATGTACTTTAGTACTGTAGAGATGCGAAAAAAATTTTAAAATGTTCTTATCAGTTTTGGGATATTTATAGCAAAATTATTGAAATTATTGAAATTCTACATACAAACCAAAAGCCTATTTTTACCGTATGTTGAGATCCTTACTGTCGATTATTTTTTACGTATGCATTCTAGTTTATTATCTACACCTAAATAAACATGATTAAAATCGTAAAATGTCTTTTTATAAAATGTAATTTCTTTATTGTAAGACATGCTTATTACTTGGTTTTATGGTTTTCAGAACTAAAAAATACATTAATTTCAAAAAAGTTTTTTTTTATCATTTAAAATACACAAAAAATATTTTAAGTCGGAAAAATTAATGGTGTTAAGGTATAAAGTGTTCCCAGCTGCTTCTGTGGACATACGGTATATAAATTTTCATACCCTAAAAAATCGCAAAAATAGCTAGAAAATCTCGAAAAATGCATTTAAATATTATTTTTTGAGGATTAAAAGTAAAAAGGTGAACTTCGCTTGTCG
This sequence comes from Pemphigus obesinymphae, assembly GCA_025469235.1. Taxonomy (NCBI): domain Eukaryota; kingdom Metazoa; phylum Arthropoda; class Insecta; order Hemiptera; family Aphididae; genus Pemphigus; species Pemphigus obesinymphae. The sequence continues at coordinate 176,620 of JAIPRL010000096.1, forward strand.
GGTGTCAGTAGGGGTAGAAGTACTTTGCATGTCGGATAGGATACTATTGGTGAATGTATTGCGTTCGAAAAAAAACGGTTCTCAGCACAGCTTCGGTGTTATAGTACATAACTATTAATATTAATGTTTTTCAGTATATTTAACATCACATCAAAAGAGAAAAAAAATTTTATTTAATGTGACTTTTTCTATACTATAAAATATAATATGTACCTATTTATTTGGAATAGCTTAAATTAATATAAGTAGGCGCATCACTATTAGTTTCAAATATAAATTTAGTTATATTTTATTTAAAGTTTAGTTCCTATTTTGGTTTTTGAAAACTGGGTAGCAAAATATTTTAAGAACACATTGTAAATTAATTTTTGTATATTTAAATCATCTATACAATAGTAACATAATTAAATAATCACATGACATGACATAGTTAAATAAAATTAAAAATTAAATATTACTTAATCATTCTATCCATGACAGTGGTAGGGGACAATTGAACAAAAAGTGATAAGCGTATTTTGGGAACTAGATCGAATTTTATGTACTGTTCTAACTATCACTCCTATATAGTTACTTGGCAAACTGTACATGGCTTACTTTATTTATTATACCTGGTCCAATTATGTATTATGAGTAGGGATAACATTTATATTGAGTAATAAATCTAATATACTGTATTATAATATAGCACAAAACTACAAAAACATATTATGTTCACGTCTTTTTTTTTTTTAACAAAATATGGAAAAGCCGCAATTTCATTGGTGCAAAGTTATTATGGGACATGAGCTAAATGCACGTGGACTTAAAAATAAAATAAAAATAAAAAATGAACATCATTGTATAACCATACTAGCTCCCTCGCTACGCTCAGAATCTAAAATACACTTTTTTCCGTCGATATTTTTAATTTAGTTAAAGTAATTGCACGATTAACGTTATATTCTATTTTTTCAGGTCTTCAAATTTCATTTTACCAACTATTTGGACTTAAATACCTTAAGATTGCAAATTTTGTTGGAAAAATTTGAATGACGGAATTTTTGAGTCATTATTTTCGAAATTACGAAGAAATGAAAAATCTCGATTTGACGAAATCGGATTTTTTCGTCATTTTTTGGAAGTTTTTCCTTACGTATTAAAAAACTATTAAGAAAACAGAAAATGATCTCTTTAAAGTACCAACTAGATAAAATTCGCTACCAGAAATCGAGTAAACTTGTAAAGATCGGAGTATTCCTTCTGGTAGAAAAAGTGTTTACAGAAAAAATAAAAATAAATATCGTTGTAAAACCATTAGCTCCTTCACTTTGCTCAGAATCTAAAATAAGATATTTAAATAAAAATATACTTTAAATAAGAATGAATTTTAAACAAATATTAATATTAAAAAGCACCTATGAGATATAAGGTTATTTTAGAAAATAATATATTAATAATCGATAATTTATTCTTAATATTTATTGAAGAAAATTAAAACTTTATAAAATGACGCTCTTGAACTCGAAAAATACTGTAAAAATATCAAAAAATATCTAAGTTCAATTTAACGATTAAAAATCACTTTTTTGAGACCCCAAAACCATTTCCCGGTTTTTATTTTTAAATAAGTAACAAAAAACCACTAACCCTTTTCTAAGGTGCTAAAAAAATTATTACTTATGTAATATTATTATCTTATTAATATATAATTTATTTCTTTTTATCACGCCTTCATCATTTTTATCTAATTTTTTTATTAATAACAATTTAATCTTTATTTTATAACCTTTTAAACCTACTATTGTATTATTTATAATCACATTTAATTATCGTATTTTAATAGTATAGGTACATACCTATCTTTATATATACAATTCTACTGTACGTGTGTATGTCACTGAACTCCTCCTAAACGGCTGAACCGATTTGAATGAATTTTTTTATGTTTGTTTGAGTGGGTCCCTGGATGATTTAGATTCACAATTGGACCGAATAAGTGGGTAAGTGCAATCGGGATATAGAAAATTTTATTTAAAAAAAAAAAAAAAAAAACGAACTTTTTTAATATTGCAATTCGTCGCCATGATTACCAATATCAATATTTACAATTTTATAATTGTATTATTTGTTTAT
>JAIPRL010000096.1:178834-193056 GCA_025469235.1 Pemphigus obesinymphae
ATACCACACAAACGTAGCATGTAGTCTGCATATGAATATGTTATCAAAACTATAAATTAGGTGGCGTTTTAATCGCATAGATTCCCCCACCTTGATATTTACCGTAACAATTTGTCTGCACGTATTATTCCGTCGTTTCCAGTCCATACTATCTTAGTTCATGGTATCTATTACTACTACTTACTAGGTACTATACTACCATAAAGACTAGAATAAGGAGGCCAATCTCCGTTAAAGAAAAACATCCCAAAAAGAGTAGCACGATTAAATTGCCACAGGTTGTGTTGAGGTTACAAGGGTTGCTACTTTAACATGCGTAGTATAGGAGTTAATAACGTTTTTTGAGTTATATAAAAAAATAAGCAATATTTTTAATCCTAACCTATTATATTTTGTGTAGGTTGTAAAATTATGCATTAATTGGGTACGCATATATGTACACTTTAATTATTATTCATTTAGGTATTTAATTTTTTTTAAATCATTGAATTATCAGATTTATTGTGGTTGTCACCATATGGTTACTCTATGGTTTACTGTGTCACCGATTTGTTATCGCGCAATAAGTTCATTTTAAAATTAAAATTAAAATTTATAGGTACTTATTAGTTCACAATTTAAAGTTCATGAAATTGTGGTGCTTGCTACCACAGAATATATTACTTATGTTATATTAAATACTATTACAGTATTACCTCAATACACAACTTGTAGACCATGACAAAATAGATCTATTTTGTCATTTTGTAGACTAGATCGATATATTATAGGTATCTAATATATTTTATAAATCGATTGGGCAAATCTTTACCGTAATACATTTTTCTCTATAGACTAAATCACATTTGATGCAATAGGTATTACATTTATTGCAACATAATTAAGATACAAGGTAAAATATATAATAAATATATACAATATACATAACTATAGATACACAACGATTTAATTATATAGTACTTACATATTAAATAATAAACTACAATTTAAAAACTTTTCTGTTTTTTTTTTTAGTTGTATCTTTATAGTTATATGATATAACATTTAAAATTAAATAAATTAATAATAAATAATAATAATAATTGAAGTGTACATATATGCATATTAATTTATGCATAATTTTACAACCTACATAAAATATAATAGGTTAGGATAAAAAATATTGTTTATTTTTATAAAACTCAAAATAGCGTCATTAACCCCTATACTATGCGTGTTATAGTAGCAACCCTTGCGACTTCAGTGGAGCCTGTGGAAATTTAATCGTGTGACTCTTTTCGGTACGTTTATTGAAATGGGCGGCCGTATGTGTTTGGCCTCCTCATTCTAGTCTTCATGTATTGTATACCATAGACAAGTATATTACTTATACTATATTATACTGCCATTGATTATTATATATAATCAATGATTATATAATACATAATCAATGATTATATAATATATAATCAATGATAGGTACCACCATTGATTATATATAGTCAATATATAATCAATGCTACTACTTACTAATATCTATAGCCGTGGTTTCCATAAATCCACTAATCCTCGGTTCCTTATCTTTTTGTGCACCCTTTTTTTCCTACACCTAATCTCCATAACTATCAACCTATGTTGCATTGTCATACTCTCACCCGGGATTACCTTACAGTCCTTACACCTCTTCTATTCCACATATCACATATAACAAATCAATTTGTGATTTGTTCCCTCCACTCTTATAGGTTATATTTTGCTCTTCTCTCTTCCTAAAATAAGTATTTACAATTTGCTAATTCATACATTGATACAAAGTCCAGTATTTTTTCTCCAGCCACATTCCTTTCTTCTAACCCATCATATTCATTTTGTTATTTATGTGGTATACTACCAACCGGTAATCGAAATAATAATCCCCGAAAATGAGTTGGAATTCTATATAAACATTATAAACAAAATTGACGTCCGATTAAATTCAGTTATGAGAACCACCTCAGGAGCGGTCAAATCAACGCTCACTCAATGGCTCCCTGTACCTCCTGGTAAATTTAGAACTCTACACGGTTCGTTATTTTACAGACCGGACCACTAAAATTTAACTAAGACCGGGACCGATAAAATGATCAATGATCGGACTGAACCTAACCGTTTTTTTTTTCAATTTACTAAAATAGACTGAGACCGGACTGAATTTAAACATATAAACCTAAGACCAGACCGGACAGGACCGAATCAGTTTGGACTGAATCAGACCAGACTGTATAAAACAGACCAGATAGTAATAGACCGGACAAATAGATTTTCACGAGCGTTGCCCTCTGTACTTCACAGAAAATCGGCGACTGGCGGGGGCGCGGGGCGATAAAAAACAAATACCAAAATTTGTATTGATACGCCGATGTTCGGGTCAAAATGTCTATATCAGATATCTCAAGTATATTATTCGTTTAATATATAAACATAGGTACGTATAAGTTTGCGTTTATTATTCGAATACACAACGTATAATTTAGTTTAAAATTCATGTATTTTTCGTATAAAAATCATGTATAACTAGCAATGATGGGCAAGTTGATGATTTTTTTTAACTCAGTTAAGTTAATAGAAAAAAATATTAAAAGTTTAAAGTTAATAGTTATTTTCTGAACGATTAAGTTACCTAAGCCTAAGTTAAACGTTAAGTATTTTAAAAAAAATTAACTTAAAGTTAAGTTAATTATTTTTGCACGAGTCAATATTAAGACAATTTAAGAAATATGAAAATCCAATAATTAAAAAATGTTTAAATAAATTTTAAAAGTAATTTAAAAATAGTCCCGTGTCAGTACCATTTTTTATTTTTGTGTAATCGAGATATTTGTAAAACAAAAATATATTTACCTACGCAAAAAAAAAAAAAAGACAGATAATCAATACATAGTACATACCTATAGGCTATATTGTATAGTTGCATTGATGTGCATGTGTATAAATTGTATTTTATTTTATACTCGTAGTTTTATGTATACCTATTATATAAATAATTTTACATTACATTCTTATATAATTTCTTAATAAACAGTATTTCACGTTCAGCGTTTGACAAACATGACTGATAGTTTGCGGCCATGGACATATAAAAATCTTTATATGTCTATGTTTGCGGCGGTGTTTGTCAAACAATATTTCAGTTATCGCATAGACAGCATGGAGGACATTATCGTAGAAAAGAGATTATAACAGCACATATTATGTGCCGAGTGACAATATTTCAGAAGAGAGTTGTATGAAAAAGTGCTGCATTTCATCTTCGTTTATCGCGACATGCCAATGCTAGGGAAAATAAAATTAAAGGAGTATATGGACAAAAATAAAAGAAGCGTTGCAATAAAAAAATGACCTAATTATTAAAAATGTGTCGTTGGAACATTACTGAGGAAGAAGTTAAAAAAAAATCAATATTTTACGAACGAGTTTCAAGCGTGAAAATAACAAAGTGAAGAAGTCAGTGCTTTCTGGGTCTGGTACTGATGATGTGTTTGTACCTTCATTGTAGTACTACAAAGAATGTGAATTTCTGCAAAACCGAGTGGAGAAAGAATCCACAATAGAACAGGTAAAGTACAGATAATGTTTATTTTATTCTAATAATTGCATAAATTAAATTAAATATTACACTATTTAATTAAATCAAATTATTGTACTATTAAATTAAATTATTACCTATACTTATTCAAATACGTCATCATATAAAATTACTCCAAACATTTCTCTTGCCATGGAATAGCACCCATTGTCAATGCAGTAGGGGGAGGGTGAACTGAGGCACTTGTCCCAGGCGCTATTATGATAGGGCGCAAAATGTAAAAATATTTATACTTTTCGTCCCGTTTTTGGAAGTGGGGTCCCGTTGATCGTTTTTAATTTTTAATAGAAATTTTGGTAGAAATTGACGAATGACCTTTTTTTATTTTGCTTATTAAAATTTATGAGGGGGCGCTACAATAATTTTTGACCCGGGCGAGACAAATTCTCTAGATCTGGCACTGTCCATAGTATTAAAATATTCACAAAAATCATCTCTTACCTACTTGTTTTGCAAGTGTAGTACTATTTACAGCTCGTGTACGTTCAATATCCAACAATTGATTTGGCTCATTTCTCCATTAACCATGAATGACAGTTCCCATAATATAATAATCTTCCATGTCGGATATAATTTTTTTATTTTAAAGTAAATTGTGTAAATGACAACACGCCATAACTACAATTTTTGCTTTGGTTGGAGATAATTTAATAGGTCTTTGGAAAATCTTAAAACGGTTTGTAAGAATACCAAGAACATTTTCATTTACTCGTCGAGCACGAGATAAACTAGTTTATTGTAGGGTTTCATAAAATTTGGAAGAAGCTGGAAGGCTTCATCGCCAACAAAAAAATGGGGCATTTTTTTATTTATCTGATTCTGGAATCTGCAATAATTCTCAAACAAATTCTAAAATTTTGTATTTTTAATTAAGTACTCCTCTATCTGACACTGCCATTTGTACCGACATCGATCATTATTAGGTAATTCATAGTTTTCATTAGTTATTGCCATAAGTACTATGCTGTGTGTTCCTTATAATTATAATAATAGGAACCCGAATGTTCTGGTTTTTTTGTAAATTGATATGCTTTATTATGCTTCCATCTACAGCTCCAATGCAATTATCAAAGTTCCATGTATTTTCAAATAGTCAAACTAATCTTTTCCAACTTTCTTGTGCTCTGGGTAGGTATCTGAAACAAAAAAAAAATGGTTATTATTTTGTTGATTTTGTTTCCAGGAACCATTATCACATTTATCGCAACTATCAACCTCAAAACCAGCATACTTGCAACCTCCAACTACAAATGCAGTGCAAATAAAAATGAAAAAAAGGGATGACTTGTAATATGAATTAATGACATTAGTCAAGGATCATTTCCAAAAACCAGATAATTAATATCAAGTGATGGCAAGACACTGGGCCTTTTAATTTGAACGAATGTCTGTAGGACAAAATAAACTGGCAGAAAAGTTCATTAACGATATACACTTTGAAGGAGAAGAAGGAAATCTTAATAGATTCAGCAGTAATTAATTCGTCTAACTCCTCAGTTATTTCGCATACCTACTCCATCACCTATTCCGTCCACTCCATCACCTATTCCGCATACTCAACAAACAAATCTGTCGAATACGGAGCCTGTAATGATTCATATTTCAGACAAATGTTAATTTAGTGTATTGAAATGAAAACTTTATCTGAATATTGTTTAATTTTTAATTTATTGCTTCACAAGTTTCAATAATAAGGATGCTTAGTGTACAAGGTGAAATGTAGGATTAAAATTCCTCAAAAAATCGGCGCTACTAGCCAGGTACCTACTAGTTATTGATAACCTTTGAGAAGCTAATAGACATTTGTGCATAACGGTGTCTTATTTTTCAATGTAAGGACGTACTAATGATAGTAATTCTTCAAAAGTTGTATGATCCATACGCAGGAAATTGGCGTAATCATCTGGTTTTGTGCGTAGGTACCTAATATTTCCCGTAATAAATTTTCGAGGGTATATTTTTCTCTTAATTTTAGCCATTCTCTAGACCAACCTCTACTCTTTTTTTTTTTAATACACAGTGCTATAGTTAAAGCCAAAAATACTTTACCTGTATTACTCATTGAAAAAGGAATAATAAATAATTAAGTAAAAAATGAGTGATATATATTTTTAGTTTGTAAGATACATTCGAACGACACGTCGCGACAAGGAGAAAACCGAAACTAAAGGGGAAATTTGACAAATTTATTTGATCATTTGAGCAATGTTTGACGAAAACATGAAGTTTGACAAAAACAATTGTCAAACAAATTTGATCGTTTACGGGAACCTTTATACACAGTTACACAATAATACGGCCATAGAAAAGAATACCATCTAATTATCACCGATGCTGGTAGGTACACGTGTAAGCGATTTTCATTCCCTTTCCTATTACTACAACGTTAAGCCTATGATCTAAAATTTCATTGTAGAGTGGAGCACAGGAAGGAAGATTTTCGCGTGTAAGCGTTATTGAAATTGACAACATTATTTAGTAAATTTCATTCGTGTAAAGTTTGCCGTCGACCGCCGAAAACCGGTTGCGTTTGGGCGTAAATATTGCCGACGGTGCTGTTGTCAACTGTCGCGATACCATAACATGTATATGTAAAGTGAGCTGTATTATCACATCATAACATCAGAATAAGTTTATATTATTCTTTTATTACGGACGTAAGAATATAAAGTGATCAATCTTCTGCTAAATTAATCATTTTATATAGGTCATTAAATTTTTCAAAATAAAAAGCCCTTCAGTTGGGGGTGGAATTTTAGTTGTTGGATAGTATACTATTAATTGTATAAATCAATAAATGTATTAAATTTTAAAATAATGATAAAACATTTCTTTTAATAAAATGATTTTTAGCATAGATATATTTTGTAAACATTTACTAAAACAAATGTCCAATAATATAATAGATATATAATGTATAAAATACATAAGTAGGTAATCTGTGAATATTTCAAATTTATAGAAGCATTATTTTCGGAATTATGCAAAAATGGCCATTTTAAACTATACTTTTTCCTTTTTTCGATAGTTTTCCATTCCACGATTATCAAAAAATTACCTCTTCATAGTACTATCTTGATTACATTTTTCTATTGGAAGATTGGGTATACATAACGTAACAATTAGAAATCCAGAACTAGCCTTAGGCAAAGGTCAACGGGACCTCTGCCTCGATCCTTGTGTTTTTGTTGAGATGTTCTTGACATCGCATTTGACCTGCACCAAACTCATATCACGCTTACAAGGGCCTCTCAAAATTTTAGAAAATTTACTGCACGGCAAAAATAATGAGACCTCCCCCCTTTTTTTTTGCTTATTTTCTTTCATTTTTCTTCAAATTTAATTTGCTTATTTTCCAGCCAAAGACTTTGCTCCACCCTAGGCCCGCACTGTAGGAAATCTTTGATTCTGCTTAAAATCTAAAAGTAATGTTGACAGTGTTGATACTATAAAAGAAAGTGATTTTTAATGTGAATATGAAATATATAAATTCACTTTTTTTAGTTGATAATGGGTATATTTTATATAGCTGGTTATTATAGTTTGATGGGAGATTGGAAGGTACTAGCCACTTGGTAGGTGGGTATATTTTATGGTTAGTGCTTACTATGTTCTTGATATCACGTCACGCCAATGCAACCAAAGCAGTTGCTTAGGGCCCCACAAAAACAGTCTCCTGCTTAGAAAAAATGTTAACTTAAGTCTTAAAGTATTCTTTATTATAATTTGTAATTTAAAAATTAAAACTGATCCATATGGGTAATCTACTACATTATTGAAATCTAATAAACAACTTTTTATTATAACTATTTATAACTTTTTTTACAAGTTTATTTTAGTAAAAATAAGTATTTTTAAACTAATCATACACACAATGTTGTATTTATTTATTTATTAGATTATACATAACAAGATATTTCATTTTACAATTTTGACAAAAACACTATAAATTGTATACAATCAATCAATAGGCACTAAATTCTGTAACTTATATATTTATAATAGCTACAATTATATTTTCATATTTAATGTAGTTCCATAAAATGAATGATCTTTTCCTTTTCCATATTTCTTCCAATCGATTCCAGTAATGGAATTATTTATGGAAGGTTTATCTGACAAACTTTCAAGACCCTTAAATCAAATCATTATTATTAAGTAAATTTTAGATGTTAAAATTGAATATTGTATGCATATATTACTTGTGCTCTATATGGGTCTCCGGTTAATTCCCAATCTCTACAATAATATTTCTGAAGCCAAGGTTGACCGACATCACGTTTTTGGGGCTAAAAAACATAAATTTGTATGCATTTTTATTCATGTATTTTAGTACGTATAATATGATAAAAGTCATCGATAATATATATTGGTTTTTTACACTTACATTACTGTGAAAAATAATCAAGTAAATATGTACTAATCAAACTGCACTAAATAGGACTTTAAGTATATATTTATTTATATATATATATATATATATATATATATATATATAATATTATCAATTGTGTCATATTTATTTTATGCACCTAACGATTTTTTTGGGTATCTACGGAAGACTTGGAAAATAAATTTACCAGTCTCTATATGTTACTTATTAATACAGTTAATAACACTTGTATTAATAATAATTTGTTTAAAATAGGTACACATAAATAAATAAAAATTAAACTTGTTTTAATTTTAATATGAGATATTTGAAATGTGACAGTTTTTTGTGAACTACATTCACACAGATGATTGCATAAATACCAGAATTACTGAAAGGATTAATCAGAAGAAAGCAATTTAATTGTTTACACGTCCATTTGAAAACATCTGTATCTTATTCTTTAAATTAAATTTTTCCCACCGTATTAAAATTTCGATTTCAACACGTAACAGTAAATACTTATAATACAGTTAACTGACAAAAAAATACAATGTCAAGCCCGGGACAATCGAATAACCGATACTCACGTTATGTAAAACCAATTTATGGGACAGCGTGGAGAACCGGTCGGGTATGTTCAACAGGACGTATATGATGATGGCGGACGGTAAGGCTTCGTACCACATTTTTAAATCGTCCTGAAGATTCAAAAGCGCAAATTGTGAAATTCAGAAAACCGAAATTGACATTTGTCGACTGCCTCTCTACCTATTTACACCGTTGGCTCGGTTTTCGTCTTATCACGGCAGTAAAAAAAACCAACTACTGCATACGACCTTAGTGCGATAAAAAAACAAAAAAAAAAAAAAAAATCACATGTCGCGCGACCATGTTGACCAACCCGTCCGCGCTAAGGCGGCGACAGCAGCAGCAGCAGCTGCACGTCGATCGCCGACGTCGCGGCCGCACTGTTTATCTCAATGGCGTTTGTTTGTTTACTGGCTATTCACGATTGGCTCCGAACACATTAGCTGCTCAAAATTTTCGGTGCGTTTTTTACGCTTCCGAACGGCGTACGCTCGTAATCCCGTAAAAAGTAAACAGTGTAATAATAATAATATTTTACCGGCCCGTCGAACGCCAGCCGTTTTTTATTTTTTTTCCCCGTTTCTCACAATCAACTCGCGTTATCGCGCACCGCCGGCGGTTTCGGTTTGAAAACAAAATCGAATTTCGCCGTCTCGTTCGCTTTTCCCCAACGGTCGTGTGCCCGCGCCGCCGCCGAAACACCGTTCCTCCGCCGTCGGCCGGCCTTATGTGTTGTTGACGGTGAGAACGTGTGGCCCCCGAGATCGCAGTCAGCCGGCCCGCGCTTTTTCCGGGACTGTCGGCCGTCGTTCCGCCGTTCGCGCCCGGGTTAACGCCGGCGTAATATCGCACCGGAGCAGCCCACCGCAGGACGCCGCGATGTCTATCACGCCGTTCAAGAAGCGCGTCTGTTACTATTACGACAGTGAGTATTTACCGCCACGGCCACATTGTCGTTGTGTCGTGTTCATCGCGGCATTGAGCGGTGCACGATAATCATTTATTGGGCAGACGGCCGAACGAAACGGTTTGTGCGGCGTTCCGATCGGCTCGTGCCACGACGTCCCATCGCCGGAACCGGGACGAATCGTACACGGTGTTCAGCTCTAATTGAAAAAATTGGACATGGGCCGTCTGATAAAAGCCATGTAGGCCATATAGGCAGGCGTTCGGTGTTATCGTGTAACGTCATGAGTTTTCAAGCAAACTCCACGATGGGAGAATAAAATAATTGTTTCGTTATTTTCTAGTTTACTGTTTCGTTATCACTAGGTACCTATTTATTTACTGCATCATTGTTATTTTCACAAACAGTGGTTTTTGCCCATTCAAAAATCAAATACCTAGTCTCATTGTCTTTATACTTGCGTTCCTCGTGTGTGCGTACGAATGTTTGTTTTATCACTTGACACTTAGAATTGAGCATAAACAACTGTTGTGAATACAGTGTATGTTAATACTTGTTCCTTAAATCTATTCAATTACATCGGTAGGTATATTTTGTGGCGATATTGCCAAATGTGTTAATAGCATTTTTAATAAAATCAAAATTAATATCAATTTTTTTTAGCAAAAATGGTCGGGAATTCAATGATTATTATTATTTTATTGGATCATACCCATGTCAAATAAATCAATACACAAAACCTTATCGTGGATTTGGTTCATTTTTGGTATAAGTACCTACCTATTTGTACCTTACCATGAGACATTTAAAATTTATTCGTAATATCAATATTTAGTTTAAAATGTCCATTTAAAGTACCTACCTATCTGTTTCTCAATCAAAACTTAATTAAAAAACAAAAATGTGTTCTCCTGAAAAGTCAATTATTTGGCACTAACAAGTTCTGCAGTATTGCCTTATAGAAGTAGATAATTATAGTCATAGCATTTAAATTTAAAAATTATTATTACTCATTTTATAACAAATTTGGATATTTAAGACTTATTCAAACTGGATTTCAAATTTTTCATTAAACTTACCTTGATTACTCATTTATCTAATTATTATAAAAGTTATGAAGGTGGTAGGTAATATATTTTAATTCTCATTTAGTGTGTACTCTACTGCCCACATTGATTAATTGATATAGTGTAATATGCTACAAAATAGCAACAACTCAATAATTATTAAGAAGTAGGTACCCACCTAGGTAGTTATAATAATTTCAAGAAAACCCTAGGTATTAAAATTTTAAAAGTCTACATCACAAAAATATGACGGCCCAATTAATTAACATAATTAATATTAATACTAAAATTTGTTTATGTTCATTCGTTAATGAGCTAGAGCTCGAGAAAGGAAGCTATGTGACGCCATAAGATCATTCAACACGGCGGCGGCCTATGCTTTTACATAGGAATCACTGATGTGGTTAAAGATATTTAATTAGATTTTCTGTTATATTCGACAAAAATTAAAAATTAATCAATTTTCATAAGTCCGTATATTTGACAATTGTTGGTGTAAGTTTTATTGTATAAAAATAAAAAATAAATATAAAATAGGTATAAAAAAATACAGCATACGCCCAGTGATTTTAGGGAGTTCTATATAAGTCATTTTAGGGAAAATGAAAATCTAACAATTTAAAAATAATCCCGTTTCGTACCACTTTTTTTTTTGTTGTTTAATCACAATATTTATTAAAAAAGTCATGTTTACGCAAAACAAACGAACAGTTATTTTGGTTGGGTTGGTAGTTTTTGAGTTCACCTAGACCTATTACAAAATTTGTAAATGACAATATTCATAAACTTTAAAATACAATTTTAATGCCGTTTTGTTTGTTATGTAGGAACATATTTTTACCATTTTAACATCATTAATATATACTAAATTATAACACATGTTTTCCTAAATTAATATTTAGTAAACTTTTATGTTTCTAGTTTCCAAAATTTTCATGAAGGTACAATCATTTTTGTATAATACTTATCATGTACATAATATTATAAAACACAATTTTTATTACTGCTAATATACAAGTGTAATTATCTAGCTACATAGTAGGTGTTTAGGTAGTGTTGGGTAAGTTACTTTTAAAAAGTAACCAAGTTACGTTACTAGTTACAAAATTAAAAAGTAACTATAGTACCTATCTAACTATAGATTACTTTTTCATTACCTACTTAAATACAAAAGTAATAGTGTTTTTTTCATTACTTTTTCAATTCAAAAGTAACTAGTTAAAACGACGTTACTTTCAACATTTTTAAATATGTAAAAATGAAAATAATAAAATAAAATGTCAAAAATATCTTTATTTTTTTCTGATAGTCGTCAGTTGAATATTATAAAATTCAATATCATGCCAATTCCAACTTATTATATAAAATCATACAATCGTTAAAACTTTTTGCAGATTTATTTATAAATATGTAACGCTTTATTTTACAAAGTTACTTACAGATAACTAACGTAGTTACTCTTACATTACTACAAAAATTAAATAATGAAGTTACTATAATGTTACTTGAAAAAGTAACTACGTTACAGTAACGAGTAACGTCCATTACGTGGCTACCTAACACTGTATAGGTAGATACATTTTACATTTAGAGTTACAACTAATAATAGGTATGTAAAAAAATTAATTTGCTCGTAGATAATATTTTGTTTTCAAAATTAATTTTTGACATATCAATGAGCTATAGTTATTATAACTTGTAAATAAGTATTTTATTGAAATATTTAAACTAATATATATTTAGAGAATGCTATTATACACATCCTACCTATTTACCACAGTTTTCCGAACGTAAAACATACTTCAAGGGATGCACGTTTCTAGAAAACTTAAAAATTATTTTAGGTAAATTTCTATGAAGAATTAAGTATCGTAATATTATCTAAATGTTTATCAAATTATCCATGTAAAAATTAATATTTTTCTACAGCAATTAAATTTGTATAGTGTTTATCAAACAATTAACACTTGGCTTAGTCTATAAATTAAAAATAATTTAGATAATATTATTATAAACCCCGATTTCCAAATTATAGTATAAAGTATATATAAACTAAAGATTATGCGATAAGCAGTTCATTGTAGCATAAATATAGCAGTGACTGCTGTGCATGCCACTGTGTTATTAATATTTTATACGATAAATTCTATACCAATATTTAGTAAAACACAAGGACTTATGAAAATTGTATTAATTTTTAATTTTTTTAAAATATAACAGAAAATAAATAAAAAACTGCGTCGATGATTCCCATGTAACATTTTAGGCAGTCGTCGCTGCTTATGATCTAATGATGACACGAGTGATATTTAAAAGGCTAGAACTCAAAAATGAATTGTTGAAGATAACTTTTTCTATTGATTACTTTGTTTTAGGTTATGTTTATACTTAATGTGATAATATTGTTATTACTAATTGGTGGTCCAAGCGAGTACTGTTTATATGTATAGTATATTGTGTTATATTATTTATTATTTTTTTATAATTTATAATTTTAGTTTTAAAAAGTACTTTAAGGTTTTCCCTTACATACTTATATTAAACTAATGGTGTGTTGCCAGGGATTTATCGTCCATTTTTTCAAAGTTTTGTGTGAATAAGTACTATAAGTTTGGTTCTATCAAGTTTTAATTTCATATTCTAACTTTCTTAGCATTCAATTGATGCATTAAAGTTGGGGGATTCCCATAAACAAATGGAGTTAAAAAGAATGTTAAAAAGTACAAGAATGCACCTTGTTTTGTTTTCCACACCATTTTTTTAAAATATTAGAATATTATATAGTAGAATCATTAAGAAACTACAATATTTGCCTTTACATTATTATTTTTTATTTAGGTAGCACATTCCCAAAGATTAAATGACGCTAAATTGCTGTCATGAATTATAATTAAGAATAATGGTAAGGTTGAAGCTGCCCATTGTTCATGTATGACTGGATTAGGTGAATGTTGCTCACACATAGGAGTTGTTATTTTTTATTTGCACCATGCATACACGAAATGTACAAAATCAGTGACAGATGTTTATGCATATTGGGCAATATCATCTCCTGAAAATATTAATCCTAGTAAAATAATTGATATAAACTTTAGTCATCCAAAGAATATGGGCATAAACTACTACACACAATTCACATTCGAACCAAAATCCAAATCTAGTTATATAAAAAAGGTATCTGTAACACTAAATGATAAAAACACATTTAACACTTTTTTTTTATCTAAACTAGAAGCCATAAATAGTGATGATAGTATTTTAAAAGTTGTAGCACCATACAATTTAAAATTTATTAAAAATATTTTCCCTAAAAGCTTAATAAATTTATTTAATATGTATGTCATATTAAGTAGAGAAGAATTAGTAGATATAGGTTCAAAATTAGACTTTTCTTTAGATGAAAATTATTGTAATGCTATAGAGAAATCAAACAAGCTTTAATCAGAATCTCAAGATTGGTTTATGTATAGAAGTGGCCGTATTATAGATTTTAGAGCCAAAGAAGTTTGTTCTGTTAGATAATTTCATTCAAATATTAGCCTTTTTTTAAATTGATATACGAGGCGTATTCGAAAAGTAAGGGCCGTTTCGTCATAAAAAAAATTATAATCATATGAAATAGGTTTTATTAGCACATTTAGTTTATTACAAATCTACTTCACTTTTCCACATAATCGCCGT
>JAIPRL010000096.1:198212-217497 GCA_025469235.1 Pemphigus obesinymphae
TTTGTTTTTATTTAACAAATACGTATTTCGAAAACAATGTTTTCATCTTCAGTGTTAAACAACTACTTTTAGTTATTAGTATTATATAGTAGTTGTTTAACACTGAAGATGAAAACATTGTTTTCGAAATACGTATTTGTTAAATAAAAACAAATTCTTTTTGTAGAAACTGGGTATTTATTTATATTTATTATTATTATTAGGTAATAAATGAGTAAATATAATCTCATTGTTTATTTTTACTTTAGTCAATGTTGGTGAAGATTGTCCAGTTTTTGATGGTTTATACGAATTCTGTCAGCTATCCGCAGGTGGTTCAGTAGCAGCAGCCGTAAAATTAAATAAACAATCTGCAGATATTTGTATTAATTGGGGAGGTGGTCTCCATCATGCGAAAAAATCTGAAGCTAGTGGTTTCTGTTATGTTAATGACATTGTACTTGGTATATTGGAATTACTTAAATATCATCAACGAGTTTTGTACATTGATATTGATGTTCATCATGGTGATGGTGTTGAAGAAGCATTTTATACTACTGATAGAGTTATGACAGTTTCATTCCATAAATATGGTGAATATTTTCCTGGTACTGGTGATCTCAGAGTAAGTTTTTTGAAGTAAAATATTTAATTTTTGTATATGGAGTCGTTTGTAAATTATATAAATATAATCAATGTAATATGGTCCATATTAATATTAATATCTATTATTTATATTTTATTTTTCTCAAATTTATATTTAAGAATCGTTGATAATTTGTTTTATGTGGCTGTGTAAACTTTTTTTGCTATGATAAACATTTTTGAATTTTTTTCTTTATAATAATATTAAAAATAATGCAACGGACACATTTTTAATAATCTAAGAAATGAAGTTTCTATTGATTGTAATTTTTTGTATATGTCATTATTTTCCTGTTTAACATTTGAAATATTGAAATGTACGATAACGGTATTAAAATATTATTTTTTTATATTAGGATATTGGTGCAGGTAAAGGAAAATACTATGCAGTAAACATTCCTTTGAGAGATGGAATGGATGATGATAGTTATGAATCAATATTTGTACCAATAATTACTAAAGTTATGGAGACGTTCCAGCCTAGTGCAGTTGTTTTGCAGTGTGGAGCAGATTCACTTACGGGAGACAGACTTGGATGCTTTAATTTAACTGTTAAAGGTAAAGTATTTCAGTTATGTTTTCTTTTAATTTAAATGTAAATTGATCTGTTTGTTCTAGGTCATGGTAAATGTGTTGAATTTGTAAAACGTTATGGTTTACCATTCTTAATGGTTGGTGGAGGTGGTTATACTATCAGAAATGTATCTCGATGTTGGACATACGAAACTGCTGTAGCTTTAGGAGCTGAAATAGCAAATGAATTACCTTATAATGATTATTTTGAATATTTTGGACCTGATTTTAAACTTCATATCAGTCCTTCAAACATGACCAATACAAATGCTACTGAGTACTTAGAAAAAATTAAAAATAGACTGTTTGAAAATTTAAGAATGTTACCTCATGCGCCGGGAGTTCAAGTCCAAGGTAAATTTAATATATTCAAAATTCTAAAGAAACAGTTAGATTTTTGAATTAAAATTTGACATTTGTTTTTTATTAGCTATTCCGGAAGATGGTGTTCGTCTTGAGTCTGAGGATGAAGATAATGTTAACCCAGATGAAAGAAATCCCCAGTCTATTACTGACAAACGGATTGCACCTGATAATGAATTTAGCGATAGTGAAGATGAAGGAATGGCTCCTGGAGTTGGGGGTGGTGGACGAAAAGATAATAGGTATAGCCACCATTTAAATAAGAGTTTAATTTATATATTTTTTTGTGGTAGTTCATATTTATGACATATAATAACATTTTAACATTATTTTAGATCTTACAAAACAGTCGCACCTCCTAGAAAACAAGCACGTTTGGATTCTAATAGAATGGAAGTTGACGAACCCGAGTTTAATATTCTAAAAGGTATTGTTAATTTAATTTATATTTTCTTGTTATCTATTTATTTGATTATAATCAATTACTGCGTTTATATGTAGTCGTTAATATGCATTAAGTTAATCCGAGAGTTGGGTGCATATAAACGCGTTTTTAATTTTGCATTAGACTAATGTGCATTAAATATTTAATTTAATTCTTCAAATCGAATTAACTTTTACTATGGAATTAAAAATTGCATGTAAACGATTAATATTTATAATTACCAAATTTCAATATGATAATATGCATAAATGAAATAACTTTTTTTGTGGTAATGCAGTTTCGTATTTAATCCCAAATTCCGAACACATATATACCGAAAGTTGAATGTGCATTAACGACTGCTATAAATGTGGTAAATGAGAATACATTTTTTGATATTGGTAAAGTATATAGTCCTGGGTTGGGCATTATCACAGATAAATTTTTTTCAGTATCATGTATCTTTTTATGTGAAAAAATACAAGATGGATTATATCATATGATCAAATATCAAATTAAATAGTTGATTACTACATTGTTTGTAGTATGTATGTTGTATTGAATTGTATGTTTGTATATGTTTTCTTTCTTCCTATATCATATTATAAAAATAAAATCATCTTTTTGATTTTTGTGGTTAATAGTTAATATTGATGTAAACTCACAATTTATCTATTTTATATTTTCGTACTTGAATTTCATTATGTACATACGTTATGAAATTTAAAAAATATTAAATTCTATTCCAATACGTTTTATTATGGTTTGGTTTAAAATATGATTTTATAATTATATACTGATTATATGCTAAACATTTTTATTTTTATTATTATATAATTTTTATAAAAATATGATCAGTAACATTAATTTTTATTATTAAATAATTATGTTTTTGATAGTATCTTGTATCATTTATGTATCTTTGATACTTGTATATTTATCAAGATACTTTTTTTAATATCTTGCCCAACCCTAGGTATAATACATACTTTTTTAAATACACAATTGTATTTGTCTAAATATTTTCTTATTGTTGGTTTTATGTATTTTATAATTAATTAAATATTTTAATGTGATATAACTTGTTATTAAATGTTTTCAATGTTTGGTTTTAGATGATAAAGAAGACAAATCTGTTAGTTCTGATGATTCAAATAAAAAAGATGTTGTTAAGTCGTGAACATATTTATTTATTTAATGTATAACAAAATTGTAAATAGTTTAAAAAAAAAAAAATATTCATTTGTGTACATAAACTTCAATAATTAGGGCGGTTTGATGTATTTTAGTAAATTATCTTATTAATAGTTACTAACTTATGTTTTGTGATTGTTAAATCTAATAACAACGCCCATTGTAAGTTTAAAAATAATTTATGTAAGCTGCGATAATAATCTTAATTATATAGAGCAAATGATATTTTTTCACAATTAAATTGTTTCTATATATTTATATCTGGATAACAATTTATTTGTTTACATTTTTGTAATTACATTAGTATATTGAACAACTGAAACGTTTTTAAATAAAAATGGAAATTATGGTGTTTGTCTATAATTACAACAATAATTTATTTATAATTCATGGTTATTAACGTTGATAATTATTATTGTAAAATAAATATTTTCTTTTTTTTTTTAAATGTATTTTTGACTTTGCATACAATATTTAGTAACGTAAATTATCTGTCTGTATAGTACAGATTAACATATCTTAATTTTTGGAGAAATTTATTTTAAAATATTTCTTCTGGTATTTTCAGGCCACTATATATGATATACAAAATTATTGAATCCAGCTATTTGTAAAACTATTCAATTTTTATTTTATTTTTTTATCATAAAACTAATAGCTTTATAATTTATTAGTTTTATTAAATAATAAGACATAATATAAGGTAACAATAATTTTCGATCCTAATTATGTATTTTATTTTGTACTATTAAAATATAACTATATATATTTTCTTTTTTTTGTATAAAACAAAACAAAACAATAAATATTATTTATTACTTTATTTTATAACTATGCTGTGTAATTTAATGTATTTTCATCTGAAAAGGTTGGTATTTTTATGACCCAATTTAAGGGATTGCGTTTTTCGATAATTTTATTTTTTATCATTAAAGTGATAACAGCTGTTGTGTTATTACATTTACAACTCACGGAGGCCATTGTATGTTCTGTTTCCTATTTTTTTTTTATACTTAATCTAATCTTTTTACTACATTTTTCACTAAATATGAACAAATTGGGTTGCCCTGTGTAACATATAATAAAGAGTTAATAATTTATATTCTTATAAAACAATATTTATGAATTTATGCATCTTGTACATAATTATTAAAATATATTTTTTTCTACTTATACAAAATATTGTGTATCGTGAATAATTAATCTTGTGATTAATTGATTAATACTCTAACAACTCTGAAGTTAAACCAATTGTATTTATAGAAGTTTATATATAATTATTATGTTATTGAACAAAATTAAGTTTTTAAAGAAATTGATAATCTTTACAAGCAAATTAATTTCTATGTATGTTAACTGTGTTAATTAGGCTGAAAGTTGAATTATTATAGGAAGTTATGTAATTAAAAGTATAATTGAATACTCAGCTTTCAATTAATTGAAAAATTAATTTTTTAACTGAAGATTATTTATTAGTAATAAGATTACTTATTAGTAATAATAGTAATAATAAAGTTTTAAGTATTTATTAAAAAAATTCTGTTCCTTCCATCCAATTGTGATTCCTAGTAGACAGACAATGCCATATGAATATGACTTCTCTTCATACAAGATGTAAACTCTTTAGAAATATGTAGTCTTAGTTTCTAATGTGGTATTGTGTTCATATATTATTTATTAGCTACATATCATCGTTTGACGTGAAATACCTCCTATGGGAAAAATTCTAATTTTTCAGGAGAAAACGTTTTAGTAGTTTAAAAATCAGAACGCAATATAATATTTTTTAAAAAATACTATAAAATTGTAATATATATATATATAGAAATGAAATTGAATTATTATAATTATAATAATATTTTATCCAAACATGATATTGATAAATAATTTTTTTTTTTTTGCATTCATCTTGGTTGTATTTTTATTTGCAATACCTACTGTAGCATTCCCATGATTACAAAGTTGGATATTATTTGTGTTAATATATCTGTTTTGTGTTCCATGTACGGAAATTGAATGGACCTATATTGTTATTAAAAAAAATCATCAATTTTTAACAAGAAAACATTGTCTTTACAATATTTAGAAAATTACTTTTCTACAGAAGTTAATGATCCAAAAATAAAATCATTTGGATAAGTCAAACCTCCAAATTTACAAGTGCAGCTTCAGGTTTATTGGGGTAAGATCTTTTATTTAAATTAACATAATATATAACCTTATAAGTCATAACTCATAAGATATAATATTTGTCTTTTGTCGCCAATTATTCAAAATAAACATTAGTAACATTATTATTTACTTGGAGCGCTTTTACCCCGAGTTGTACCACTCGTGGCTGGGTAGGTGGTGGTGTCGAAATATTTGAGGAACCTTCCCCTACTACCCCCTTACTATTTCGATACCAGTCCATACTATTTTAGTCCGTGGTTATACCATTTAGAGACGTTTCGATTATTTGTGTAAAAATGGTGCAAACTTCATGTAATAAAATTAAGAAAATCCTCAAAATAATATTATTTTGGAAACAATATGGGTGTGGTATAAAAAAGAAAATAATAATAAAAATAAAATAATAAATATGCAGTGTATTTTCAACTATAATAAATAATTATTTTTAATATTGAAATATGATTAATATATTGTTTGATATAAAACATTTGATTAAAATATAGTTCTTTTATTTTAAGTAGTTTACTACTTGTTTTAATTTTTAATATAGTGCAATTATTCATTTTCCCATGGGCGTTTGATATCGATGATGTACATAATACACGTAATATAATTATTGTTTTTATCCATAAAATATATGCGCACTTTGTAAGTTCCGTAAAAAAATATTTTCGGCAATTCCCAATTTTCTCCAATGTTTGTTAGATCAAAACCTTTTAAGCCGTAAACTCCCTAAAAATAAAATATATGTATTTCATAAACAATCATGAATTGGTTATAAGTAAGTATAGCTATTTAAATTAATTACCGGAGGTATTGGACAACTTCCATTCATAAATCCCGAACTGTTTAAAAATTGATGCCAGTCTTTCCCCATTGTTCTCGTTATTAGTGAACATGCATTTGGAGATTTGTATAACAATGCATTATCTCTCCAGCCACCAATTTGATCTTTAATTGCAAAATTTAGATCCAACTAAAACATGGAATTATTATGTATAACAACAAAACATATACTTAGGCACTAAATTAATATGTTGATATTAAATGTGTGCTAAAAATTAAAAATCAATATCTATACACCATATGATTTTCAATTTGTGGGGTTCACAGGGTTCACTTCCCTAGGAAAACGTTCATATTTTTGTAATGGAAACATTTTTTTTTATAATATTGTATATATTTGATGAATTAAAATGCTCTTTAAATTACAAAGTTATGTACTTAAATACAAAAAAAACACAATATAGGTATATGTTAATATGAAATTGTAGTTCAAAATTCAATATCTATAACATACCTATTACTCCAAAAAAAAAAAAACAAAACCAAAGTTTTTAGTGTATGGGAGCTAGTAATAGTTTTTTTTTCTAGGTTTATTTTTTTTTTATCTAAAACACGATTTTATGGTTTTACTGCAGTTTATCAATGCAATCGTAACATTACATTCATTACAAAGTACATTAGGTACATTGCTAATGTATACAGGTTTTCCTAAAATTATTAAAAATACAAAATTTGAAATTACCTACTATGTATCAATATACAATTAACTAAGAAAGATTAATATTGATAACCGGTTTTATTAAATTCTAAACTTGTTTTAATTATCCGGAAAACTTTAAAAACGATTTTAACCAGTTATTTAAATCAAAAACTATAAAAAAGAACAAATACCCTTAATTGAAAAGAAACTCTTAAGTTGAAATAATGTTTGGGAACAGATTTATATAATTATAGGTACCTACAATCAATTAATAAATCTACCTACCTATTTCGTATTGACGAATTAAAAAAAATTATTTGAAATATGTGTGAATAGAAAAAAAACAGAATACAATACCTACATAGTATCAATGACAAAGTTTCTATTTCAGATTTAAATACCTATTAGAAAGAAGATTAGAATGTATTATTTGTTTTGAAATATCATTACGTCTTTTTTTGTGATTAACATTTTTTTACCGAGGTACTTAAAATATCTGTAAGAAGATATTTCAAGTTATTATTTTTTTAAATAACGTATGTTTCTAAATGTTTTAAATAATAAAAAAAAAACCCCCAAACATATTCTATAATCCAGAAAAAACATCTAAAACTTAATGCTTAAAATTTTTAAATATTTAGTTAAATAAGTATTAATTGTTACTTTATAAACTTACACTTATTGAATCATCGAACGGAATATTCAGTGTTACATTTCCTTTTAATTCAGTTTTGTTCCTAGATTTTTTGTTTAAATAAAAATTCAACTGAATATCAGTATTTCGTGTTAAATTACAAAACATAATTGCTTTGACATATATATGATATTCCCCCTGAAATAAATTAAGCAATATACATTAGCTGCAGTTTTTCGTGTCCATGGATCGGCAAAATGCAATTAAAGTTATGCATACTGCTTGTAAATTTGGATAGAAGATATAATCACTTCTTTTCGATTCCGTATATGATACTACGAGTAATTTAATAATATATATATAACTGAATGTTTCATGATGTGTTTTTATTTTCATGTTATTTGTATGATAAATAAAAAAGCTTATATCAAATAACAAATATATCCATTGATAAATATTTATATACTAATTATTAACTCGTTGACACAGACTTGATTGTAACAATATTTTTATCAACCTTGTATGTATAAAGAATTAAATTTAATATTAAAATATAAATGCACCTCTAATATATATGTATGTATTATGTATACATATGATTTCCTATATAATTATTTATTTTGACAACATGTAAAAAAAAACTACGATTAATGAATGTAGGTATACTATTATATAAATTAAAAATATGTAATACAATAGATAATACCAAATATTATGTTATAATGATTTAATTGCAATAATTATCAAACTTCACAATGTATCAAAAATATCAATGTTTTAAACATTTGAAATGACTGTAACTACATTAATTTTGGGCCTAAAAATAAATCCGTCAATCTAAATTGTATGTGAATACAAGGATTATTCATGAAAAAGCGTTTTACTGTGCATGCACAAATCTAAAAGAGCCAAAACTTTAAAATATACAAAAAGTTTGTATTTTAGATAAGGAGCGAAATTTTTCTCTATACTCTCTATGCAATTTGTCTATAATAAGAAGTGCTTCTGATGTTTCATGGTTATCAGTAGCAGCTCGTGTTAGGGAGAACAGGCGCACGTGCACCGCCTAAAATTTTAGTAAATTAGCGTGTTTTTATATATTATACAATTATTATTTATTTATTGCTGTTTTAGTGATTTTCGTGTCCGTGAATATTATTATTGTACATATTATCACGCATCGCACTGCTGTATTGCTGGTTGTTGCTAGGTAGCCGCTCGGTCGCAGCCATAGATTACATATAGATAGATTTATAAATGGACAGATTACAATATATATATAAGTAGTCTCGGCCACTGTCGCGACGTTACCTACCGCAGCGCTGTCCGTTGCGCACATTAGAATAATGCATGTTCTCTGCGCCGTTTACTCATGTGCAGTTAAATTTTAGTCCCTCTCCGGGGAAAAATATACCATGTAAATTATATAGTATGACGCACAAAACTAGTTCGAACCACCAACTATGTATATCTAACTATTCTGTGGTCATATGTCGTAACGACGTGTTATTATCTACCCATTTTTTTAGATGTTACCAGGATATTACTTATCTAGGTTTTATAGGCATAAGGTAAATTGAATTATGTTTTATATAAACGTAGGTAGGTATGTTTTTAATAAAATGAATGACATCACTTTTGTTATTACAGTTTCCACCTATTATATCGATATTTTAGAGAAAATAACATAATATGATATTGTTAATATATATTTGTTATTAATCCGTAGTATTTTTTGGTTGTGTACCGCCATATATTTCACACATGAGCCGCTACTGTGCTTACTCTATTCCGCCATAAAATTGTATTTATTTGGTACTTTGACGATGTAATTTTTCGATTTATTGAATATGTTTTCAACGCATGAGGAAAATAACCAAAAACTACATATAAACAGAGAAATCACGATTTCCGCAAGATCGACTATAGTGTTATTTCTTCATAATTCTGTAGACAAGGGATTTTACTTTTTGCCGAAATTATATTTAAATACAAGAATAACGATAAAAATGTATTGACAATTTTGGGTCATTTATAGCAATGGAAGAAGAGGTTTGTGCAAAAACGGAACAACTCTATTTTTCGTCAAAATTTGGTTTAAATGATATCTGATAAATAAAGTGTATCTATACAAGAAATACCCTTAGTTGCAACTAGCTTTACTAGTAAATTCTTGCTTAAAATAATTTTGGATATTTACTGCTATATAATATATAAATACAGTAAAACCTCGTTAAGACGCTCTCGAAGGGATTTGTGGGATTACGTATTAAGCGGGAGCTTTATAAGTGTGATTTTTTTAATGTTAAAAAATCTACAGGTATTACGGATAGGAAATTTTCCACGGAATAATCTACGGGTATATTGGTATCAATGTTATAAATAAATAAATTCAATTTAATTTTTTGAACCGGTTAATAATATTCATTCTTAGTTATTTGTATATACATAGCAGGTAATTTCAAATTTTGTATTGGACACTGGAACCTTATGTTATTTTATAACAGTTTAATCATTAACCAACAATTAGTTTAAAGTTCAACACCACGTTGTCTTATAGATACCATTATATTGTATAATAACATTAATTTGATAATAATGAACTTATTAATTATTATCTGAAACTCGAAATATTCTATTGGAATGTACTAATGCGATTGTATTAAATAAATTGCAGAATTAAGGAAAACTCAGAATATTCGAAATACTCAATTCCGTAAAGATTTTAAAAAGTACCATTTAGTGAATATTCCGTTCGACTACAGACAATATTTTAAGTTTTAAGATGACCATTTTGGATCTATTTTAGTTTTGTAACTATAATCTAGGTGCCATGTTATATACGTCCTACTGATACAATAGGTATGTCAATTAAAATATTAAATTTATTTATTTCAAGAAAACAATAATTTTTTTGATACAATGTGGAGATTAAAATAATTATTGCAATTATATATTATTATTATAACATAATATTTGAAATTTGATTGTTACATATACTATTATATTACTTATTACCTAGTTATAACTAATATATAAACTAATGTATAAGTATAGTATGTTCATTATTTATTTAACACGTTCCAAAAATAAATAATTATATGAAAAAACATAGATATAACATGTAGATATATACAGGACGTAATAGTAATATATTTAACGAAATATACAATCACTTTTCTTTTATCATGTATATTTAATATATTTATTATTAATTATTATTATTATTACATTTATAATTTTTAGGATTTTGAAATAAAAAATCTAAAATTCCAATTTTTTGAAAATTTTTTTTATAAATAGTTCCAAAAGGTCATTTTGTAAATTTTATTATTTAAAAAATGTCGGTGGTACCTATATAGTCTTTACTAATGTCAGCCATCAATATTTACAATATATTAAAAAGGTAACACAAATGTGAATATTTATATATACCTATATTTTTTTATTAATATTAATCTTATAATTTAATCAACATTAAAATACGATATCGTCAAACACGAGTGTACACCATTGAGTAATTATTAGGTACCTACTCTATGGTTTACACAGATGATTATAAATACATTTAAGTTACTCGTCGCAACTAAAAAACTGTGAATTAAATATGCTGTTAAGAGGCCGCAACACCTGCGATTTTTAAGGGGTTCTGTATAGGCAATTTTTAAGAAATATTATGAAAAATAAAAATCTAACAATTTAGAAATATTTATGTACATTTTAAAATTAATCTAAAAATATCCCCGTATCCGTATCCCTTTTTATTGTTGTGTAATCACGAAATTTCCACCTAAAAGACCAATACGCGTGACAAAATTGTGGAACTATGGAAAGTAGGATTTACAATCTGTAAAAAGATTTGAATGTGTCGGCTTGTCTTCTAGGGATTGATCGAGGCATTTTTCTTTATTATTACAGATTAAAATATAATAAATGTTTAAAACTTTTGATTTTTAATGATAAATAAGACGACTAAAAAATAAAATTAAAATAAAGTATAAACATCTCGATTGATCCCTAGAAGACATACTGATGAATTCAAAACAGTTTTCAGAATTGAAATCCGACTTTTCAAAGTCCCACAGTTTTGTCACGCTTTAGGTCGATTTTTCGTTGGTGTTGCGGCTTCTTAAGAGTATTGTAGTGACCAAGGGCGTAGCCAGGGGGAGGGCTAAGGGGGCTATAGCTCCCCCATGGGCCAATGCCGCGTTTTTTTTTTTTTTTTTTAGATATTTATGCACTAATTTGATTGCAGTTATTCAGTAATAGTTGTAGTTTTGTTATATTCTGTAGTTGTAATTTTGTTAATAACAATTATTAAAAAATGGATGATAAAAGAAAAAAATGTATGAACCCAATCATTGTAATGCAATAAAAAAGACAAGTTCAAATAATATGAAGTTGCACAAATGTTTGATCAAAATACTTCTAGAAGACTGCAGTTATAGCAGTTTGGGGATCCTAATAGTTAAAATAAAATATATAGGTATTATGAAAATAACAATACTTTATAATATATATAATAAAAAATTAATATATATTATAATATATATAAAGAAAATATACCTAGAATATTCATAAAATGTTTATAAAGGTAAAAAGAGTTTCGTCTATAAGTCATCATCAGGTTAACCTATACATCATTATCTACCAAGAGGACGTTACACATACGATTTTTTAGAAGTTCTGTACAGGAAATTTGTATGACATTTTATGAAGAATAAAAATCTTATAATTTAAAAATATTTAAGTACATTTTAAAAGTAATTTTAAAATAAATCTGTGTTAGTACCACTTTTTATTGTTTGTGTAATCACGATATTTAAAAAAAAAAAATGATTATATGATATATATACGTATGTATGAATATTAAAAAAGCTAAATTCACAAAAGAAAAAAAAAATAGGTCATTAGTTATTAATCAGAAGTTATAATATATTGATTGTTTATGTAATATTAACGAACATGAAAATAAAATTTAGAGCGAATTCTAGACGGAGTACTTTTAATAAGCTTATAAAAATAAAAATAAATACATATTATAAAAAATAACAATATATTTATAAATAAAATTAATATATATTAGAAGAAAATAATATATATAAAAAAATGTGCCTATGGAGTATTAAAAAAAAGGAACAAGATTTAATATACCTATTGTGAATCAGTTATATGTGTAGATTATGTACAATTCAATAATCAAAATTGTACACGTCATGCCTTTAGATAATTCTAATAAATATTAAGCATATAAATAAAATAAAAATAAAATCCTAAAATATACCTAATATTTTAGCTAGAAGACAGAATACAATTATTAACAGTATTTCCGATAAACTTAGAACAAATAATGCTATTATCGTACCTGTACATGTCTAATGTTATCGTTTTGGTTTATAAAGATAATACTCATTGTAAAACATTAGAATTTATAAAAAAATAATAATATTCAATATCTTATAATCTTACTGATACTTTCAATAAAAAATTTATTAATTAAAAGTTTTGGTGAAATAAATCCTGATAAAAAAAAACCTGTTATTTAAAACAAATATGAATAGAACTGCTCCACAACTACATTCATTTATTAAAATAAATAATTAGTGATGGGTCAAACTCAAAATTTAGGTGTCGAACCGAACTATGGGACATAAAATCGAACCCGAACCGAACTATTAGTTTTAATGTCAAAGTTGAACCCGAACCGAACTACCTATTAGTTTATTGTCGAACCCTAACCCGAACTATTTCGTTTATCCAATACGCGGTAATCGGTATGTGAATGATACCGTAATAACTTTTCTTATCAATATTATTATTTCTAATTAATTTTAACAGCGTATTAACACGTAAATCTAATTAAAAATATAAAATAAACGTATTTATATTTTAATCGATGACGTTGTGTGACATACGATTTGTATCAATTTTTTCCGTAGGTATTAACTTCGCCTTATAAAATATCTCTCCACTGACATCTCAATGGATACCCACGAATAAGGGCTATAAGCAAAAGGGAAGAGGAATATTTTTAAACTACTTTTGAAATATATTAAAATATTTTTAAATTGTTAACTGAGATAACAATTTATCATAATAATTAATAATTATGAATATAATATAATATATAGTATCTGTATGAATCGCTGAGTCCAGAAAACCAAATTTTACAAAAGACACAAAAAACTGTTTACAATGAATTCATATACACCCAACATTCTGAAAAATGTATATAAGTTTTCTTATACCTTTATACAGAGAAATATCATATTTGGATCAAATGTACTATATTTGTATGTCCACAGCAGTCATTTTTATTTCCTGGTTATGTTTCCATTCTGCACTCAACTTAAATTTTCACGAATGATGTGGTAGTTTTATATATGTATACAGAAGCATATAGTAAAGTAACAAGCATATCAATGACAAAAAGCTCATTATCAGCAGAGTAAACACAAAATTGGCGGGAGAAGTATCCATAATCAATAGGTATTAATAACAAGAGCAAAAACGAGGTATGTCCTAGAAAAGACTCATTTCTGCTTTAAACTATTATTTAATTTTGATTTATTTTTTTATATGCCACTATAGGACAAGTCTTCTTTTAACACTAAACATGCCTCTAGATGTTAGGAACAAAATGGCGTAACTAACTCATTTTGCCAAAAATTGGACATGCCCCTTTCTGAAATCAGCCATTCATATAGCATTAATTTTTATAATTATTGTAACATTAATTATTGTAATACGATAATAATACAATAAATAAATATAAACATATAATATTAGTTAATACATAACATATGATATTTATTATAAGTAGGTATACTATGTTAAATAGGTGTATTTATATAAAATAAACAACTTATTTTTCAATAATTATTTTAACATTTAAAGGTTTTATTATAAAATTTATATATTTAATAAATTACTATAAAAAATAAATGGCATACTATTATGTCGATGACATAGATGCATCCTTAGATGTGGTACAAATGCTCAAAATATGTTCAAAATACTTTCCTGTACCAACAAATGTTGACGGAGATGAGCTGAATCAAAAGATCGAATATTTAAACAAATTATACACGATGTGGACTGAAGATGGAGTAGGTGATTGCAGTTCATATCAGTCTGAAGTGTATAAAAGAATTTCCGGTGAATACGATTTTTTTTTAACCGGAGGGAAGATGGGAAACGTAAATAATTATTATTAACAACCAATAAATAAATAATAAGTAATAACAAATTGTATGATATTTTTTTTATTCACCAGATTAGTATGAAATACAAATTTAAAAGATTTAAATCATATTGTCTAATAAAATATAATATTCAAACAACTATTATATTGATGATTTTGTGGACATTGGACACAGATACCTACCTATATTCTATACCATATATATATATATATATATATATACTTGAACCTTAAATTACTTGATGTTATATATACAAGTTTGGAAAGCCCACTCTGCAAGCGTGCTAAAAATCCTCTATTTTTCAACGTATTTTAAACATTAAACTAAAAATATTATAAAACAAAATGAATAATATCTATTTCCCTAGTAACCAAATCGACAATCGTTTGTTTTTAAAATATTTACTATAGTAGCTGTAAGGATAGACGGGTGGACAGACGGGTACAATATAAGTTATTTAAACTTATGTTTAGAAAAGCATTCATAAGAGGACGTCACACTAACGATTTTCAGGTGCCAAACATATTTAGGTACGCGAAATTATCAAAACATGTTCTTAAAATCATTTTAGAAACAAAATTCTGTAGTGAATATTATTTCGGATTTTAGTTTACTAATTATAGAAAAAAAAAACAGTTTAAAAAAAGTTAATTTTTGTATTGTTTTATAAACTACGCAATAACCAATTTTTTTAATAAGTACCATAAAATGACGTCCACATGAAAATTTTATCCAGTATCGATTTGATAATAGGTATTTTAAAAACAATACTACTTATCATGATTATCTATATAACAAAAGTTAAATTATAAGATTTTAATTTAGCTCATATGTTTTTTTTAATACTTATACTTAAATTATTATTATATTAATAACAGAAGAAAATGAATTTAAGCTGCTAAAGGAATATAGTCATTATTTTGTAGTTATTGAAAAAATGTAATTAGAAATATTTTCCACTTTTAGAAATGTTTTCGGAAAACGTATTTCGACATTTACCACTATCTTCGTATACATACGACGAAGAAATCAACACTGAAATAATCTGGGAATTTAAACAGCTAAATCCCGTTTACATGGTATTTACGGCATTTCTGAATTTAAACGGCTTTGATCAAGAAAAACTGACACCATATGCAGATAAAAGATTTATCAATTCTTTAACCCGGCGACTGGACAGCTGCGTAGAAGTCGAGAGAGATTTTGTTAAACAGATTTTATTTCAGCTGTTTGAGAAGGTTCCATGCTTAAGAATATATATAGTTCAAGATACCGTTGATTCTCTCATAGACTATGGGCACATATCAATCAACGGAGGCGTGAAAGAATTATTAGAATTGTTTAAAACATTTATGCATCACAAATTGGTCGAATCGAAGACAATAATAAAGGTAGTAAAACTGTATATTTATCTTAACGCCGACTGTTAGAAGGAAAGGGTTCGAAATTCAATTTTTTTTTTTTTAAATCGTGTTTTATATCATCTTTTTAGTATATTTTTAAAACACACATTTGAAATTTGTCCATTCTTCTTCACCCTATTTACATTTCTTCTATATAACGATTTGGGGTCATCAACCATCAAGAAGTCGTCAAATTTTAGCTTACATCATTTTTAATTTAATGGTGCCCTCCATTATAGGACAATGTTCATAATATTTCTGATGGTGGGATATTTTTATACGGTTTTTGGTGGTAGAGATATCTGAGGTCAAAATATCTCCAGCCAATAATATCTCCAGTTAAAAATATCTTCAGTGAAAATATATTCAATCAAAAATATCTATACCTATATTTGCATATTTATTAAAAATATAATTATTAATTTAAACCTATCGTTATTCCCAGTACAAATGATGTAGTGGTGGATACATTTTATGACAGTATTAATTGTAATACGGTAATCATTGAGATAAGTGTTATTTTTCTCATATTGTATTTTTCTTTTTCGTCTGAGAGTTAAATTAAATTAAATTAAATTATTATTATGTAATGTATTCTATAGTAGTGATTTACAGTTAACAGTGGAAAAATACCTAACCTAACCTAACCTGACCTCAAGTATTAATATTAAAATTCATTATTTTATTTTTATATTCACTATTACATTTTCATATTATTTTTTATTATCAATATACAAATTTGAATATAAATATTTATTTTTACAATTTGGAACTTAAATAAAAATACAATTTAAAATTTAACATTTTTGTTGAAAGATATAATATTTTACCATATATTATATTTATGTTGATAGATATATTTTACAGGAGATCTGTTTGTTGAGAAATATATTTTACCGGAGATATTTTGCCATGTAACCTTTTTAGTTTTTTACACATATAAAATGCATCATCAAGATTTGATAAAAGTAGATAATTTCAATGTAAATATAATAATATAATGTAATATAAATGTCAAATTGTTATAGTGCACACATTGGCGGAAATCGGATTGAGTTATTGAGGGGGGGGGGCTAAGACTATATATACATAATTATTAGCTAAACATTTTTTCTCGTTGCGCTCAATAATATTTCCTAACTTTAATTATTTGATGTATAATATTTGATTTAACATTACATCATATTATCACATATTATCAGTGGCTGCGAAGTGTTTTTGGATTGGTGGATTGGTTGGGCGAAACAAAAAATTTATGACCACCATCCACCACCCATATTCCTAACACTTCTTTAAAAATGTAAATAAGCAAAAAAAAAAATAGTCTTTCACATAAAAACCGTTGAAACAATGCACCCTTTGCTTCCCCCTTAATGCACCTCTGTTTAATTTATTATTATTATTACTAATTTATATACCAATAACTGAATAGGATTAAGGCCACAAGAAGGTTATACATTATATAATATTCTTTAACAAAAAATTACTAGTGTAAATAATATTACTATTATATTCTAGCTTATTAATAATAAAATATATCTACTGTTTAATACATATTTGATAATATAAAAAAAATAATCATACAATTTTAATAATTAATAAGAAAGGGCGTTTTGTAATTTTGGACTAAATGATGAAAATGTATTTATAACTTCTTCATAATCTATGTCAATATCAAATTCATATGACATCCTCATGAGTCCTTCTAGTCGATTAGTACACATAGTTGAACGTAATCGAGTTTTGATTAGCTTCAATTTAGAAAAAAAGCGTTCGGTTGCTACTACTACTACTAACAGGCAATGTTACTGCAATTTTAATAGCTATATACAGGTTAGGAAAAACCGTTTGCAGTTTTACCGTACAAAATAGTGAAAACAACGTTACCATAATTCTACTGTTATATGGTTCTTGTATTTCATAATTAAAATCGTCATCAATGTCACTATCACTATCTGAATCATTACTAAAATCTGAGTCATTAGGGTGAAAATTTGTCCTTTTTCCTAGATGCATTTGGTTAGGCAATTGTTTAGACTTTAACAGTTCTTCGTAATAGTTTACAAAATGACAATATTCATTGACCAACGCATCTTTATCAATACATTTTTTGTAAAAATAAAATGCATCTTTTGGTAATTACCCGACTTCTGTTCTCAAAATCGTACAAATAAAGTACAGTAAATTGCCTAAATAATACTCCTTAGAATCGTATGGTGTGTATGCCTCTATTATATTCTATAAAATACTTGATAGATTTATGATTTATTTATAAAGATACCTCAGCCCTACCCGCCCACCCACCCACCCACCATCCAAAATAAAATACTGGGGTGTGCCGCCCCATCAAAATGATGTACTCGGCGCCACTGCATATTATTATCACTATTGACGATAGACTTGTAATGAAAATTAAATAAATCATAGATTATACATAGATTAGAAAAAAATAATTTATTATTTGAAATGTATCAAAATCTAAAAAGTAAAATAATACTGAGCTTTTTTCTTAGGTACTTATATATTATATATTTCAGCTACCCGTTTATTTTTCATTAGATTTTTCATCTCCTAAAGTGATTTCATATAGGGAGATATTTTATTTTATTTTCCCACGTGACATTGAAAATACAGTTTTATTGATAAGATATTTAGTCATATTTATACATATTCATATTTATTTTTATTATAGTTATCTACCTTTAATACAGACTGGATAGGTAGGTTTTGAATTTAGGTTCTGTAAATCAGTGTGGTTTGTTCCATCCTCAAAGGGAACTCCCTTCCTCCCCCATTTACGCCAATGTCTACACACTATACGCCTTGTATATGTATTTAAAATGTAAATAATTGATTAAAGTTATATATATTTTTATTCTTTTCTTTTATACTATTCCATATAGCTATATCAGGTCAACCATCCTAGTTTTATCTTCCACTATCACTGTAGAGACAGTTTTATTTTTTATCCTCATATCATTATAAATTACTGATACATTTTTATTAAATGTATAATATATTTATTATGTAATTCTTAGTTATAAAAATATGGTACATACCAACATGAGTATAATACTAAAAAAAAAGCCAGTCAGTAGGTTGTGGAAGCACTTCGCTCGTCGGGTGTCAGTATTGGTGGATGCACTTCGCTACTGGGCAGGGTACTTTTGGTGGATGTATTGAATTTGAAAGCAATGATAAATCATT
>JAIPRL010000097.1:0-32573 GCA_025469235.1 Pemphigus obesinymphae
GAGAATGTTAAGGTGGATGAGTGAGGTTACTAGAGAGGATAAAATAAGGAATGAGTATATCAGAGGTAGTAAAGGGGTAGCTTCGATAGTAGACAAAATGAGAGAGAATAGATTAAGATGGTTCGGGCATGTATTAAGGAGGGATGAGACTCAGGCAGTAAGATTAGTAAGGGAAATGCATGTTGTTGGTAAAAGGGGGTGGGGAAGACCGAAAAAGAGTTGGGGGGATGTAATGGCGAGTAATATGAGGAAGGTGGGAGTAAGTGAAGAAGATGCGGGAGATAGAGTTAAGTGGATGTGTAGGACCAGGGTGGCCGACCCCAAATAGTTGGGAGAGAAGACGAAGTAGAAGAAGAAGATTCAGCATCAAGGAAATCGTATAGATATCATTCTTATTAAATTTTGGTAGTAAGTATACTCATTTTTATAATATTGTAATAAGTCTATTATAACAAGCAAGTTAATTAATGAATACTATGACTATTATTATTATCTTATGATTTATTTACAAATAATATAAATAAATTTTCTGTTTTTTGCTTATTTCATTTTTTTGAAAGCGATATTTTGACCCTGATTTCCCTCATAGAAAAAAAACCTGGGCTGCATATATGTACCCAAATTTATGTGACGTAATTAATCGTTAATATTTAACATTTCAAATGTACCTATATAAAATTATTAAATATTATATTATTATAATTATAATTAGTATTATAATTAAATTGTATTCAATAATAATAAATTGCTATTAAATTGTATATTTGTTTTTGGATTACAAAGTAATTTTGAAACAATAATATTGGCGTTTACGGTAAAAATCTTTTTTTTTTCAATTTAATGACGCCAAAAAAAAAAAATAGGAGACTAGAAAAACTTTAATACCTACATATATTTATTCATTCCTAAATATGTAATTGGTAGATATATTTTTGTAACTACCCAAGTAGCATTTTAGGTGCATAACGATTCGAATTGCATTTGGTTCAGCACCCGATTCAATGGCTGTTCTAGGCATCGATTTTCAGCTATTTTGAATACAATTATTTACATGAGGTGGGCGTAATTCAATAAGATTCAAATTTAGTTAATGGCATATTTAGGGGGGAAAATTTCCCCAGAAATCGCGTTTTTGGAGGCCAGTAAATTTTAATGAGGTTTTGAATAATATTACTACATATTGTTGGTGGATAAAAATATATATAGTTTTAAATTTAAGTTGAAAATTGTTCATGACCCTTTTTTTGTTTATTTTTACGTTTTGAAAGAGCATTAATTCTAAAATTGAAAATTTAGGTGGAAAATAGTTGATGACTTTTTATTTTTTGCTTATTTACATTTTTAAAGATGTATTTTGTATATTCAAAAATATAATGACCTGCTAAGAGTGGCCATAAATAGCATAAATTAAGTTATCAGTATTCAAGTTATAATAAGGTAAATATGTAGGTACATATACGTGTAGGTATACGTTAGTACGTCGATTCATATCTTTATATCGTAATCATCACATATTATAAAAAAAAACAAATCAAACCATACCTAAAACAGAATAATTTAGATTTAAGTACTATATAATTATTAAAAAGTTATTAAACTAGAACAAAAAATATAAATATTAACCCAAAAATCAATAAAACAGACCAACAAGTTCATAAAGAAATTTTAGAAAAAAGAAAAATTACAGAAATCGTAAACCTTAATATCGAAGCTATTACAAAAAAAAACACATAAATATTATTAGAATAATTCATTAATTAAAAAATTACTTTAAACCATAGTCGATTGGTTATAAAATATGCATTAATAAAAATGTATTATATTCGTTATGTAATTGTATATCTACCCTAATATTTGTGGTTTATAAAAATACAACTCCCATAAAACACGAATATTTGTCAAAATTATATATTAGCTAATTAAATTCAGACATATTAAAATATTTATTTTATTATTTCATACTTTCTTGGGAAAATAAATTACAAATTTAGAGAAAGAAACCAACCTGACTTACACCAGTTTGAACTCAAATCATGTAAGTAATTATTGATCGACCAAATCTAATAGTTGAAATTTTGAACCTAATATTAATTTTAATTCAACATCAAGGTCGCAAACTAATTTTTTAATTTAACTAAGCAATAACGCTGTTATCCCTAAAGTAACTTTTTCTTAAAGTTAAAATTTTCAATTCAATAATATACAATTTAAAAAAGTTAATTTATTTATTGAATCACCACTATAAAATAATTCAAATAAATTAATATTCAAATAATTATTAAATCAAATAATTAAAAAGCCGGGAAGCATTTCGCACGTTGTGTAGAATAATTATAACAAATATATTGAATTTGAAAGCAATGATAAACCATTTTTTTCTAAAAAAGAAAACCTTTGATGGATATATAATTGACAATTACTGTAGATTATAATAATATGATGATATAATATAATAAAATAAACAAAAAAAAGTTGAAAAAAGTGCAATAGGTACATAAGTGATTATGGAATTTAAAAAAAAAAACATAACTCTAAAATCAATACATTCCTAGCTTCGCTCAAAATCTAAAATTATGGGTAGGTACCTATTTAAGTATTGTAAAAAATACTGTAAAATAAGCTATTTAAAAAGTAAAAGTACATTATAAAAACTCGTAGTTTATACTCGTACTAACTATAGGTACTAATATTCTTAGATATGCATAAAAATACATTACCTACATAGTAATATTAGTACATACTATTTAAAAGTCGAAAAAATACAACAAAAAAATGTACCAAAAATTGTTAAAAGAAAGTTTACTATTAGAGCGAAAATAGATTATTGATATGCAATTACAATAAAATTATAATACAACTCGACTGTCCCCCAGTTTAGGAAAGAAGCATCAGAGAGCCGTTCAATTCTAGAATTTTATAAGAATAAATACAGTTATTTACACAACTATAGAGGAAATAATTGTCTATAAAAAAAATAACTAATAAAAAGAAAGATATTCACTCAAAGGCCATTTTTCAAAATCAAAAACCCATATTTGTCAAATAAATTGACTCTATTTAAGTCGTATACCCAGAGCACGGTCAATAGTACACGAAAAATGTAAATTATCTATTTTGTAGACAATTATCTCCTCTATAGATTGTGTAAATAACTTTTTGTCATGCTACCTTTAAAAAGCGAGATATTCACGAAAAGGCTATTTTTGTGACCTTTGATATCGAAAAAACCTTTGTACCGGACCTCATATGGATGGCGACTTTGTACATATTATTTATAATGATATAATTAAGGTGTATTCAAAAATTCAGCTTGATCCATACATTTTCAAAATATAACTAATTTTTCGTCAAATTTGACTGTGTTATAGGCTTGCACAGAAAAAAATAAAAATTCTAAATGTCTCTAAAGATACTAAAATGGTCCAAAATAAGAAAATTTCTTCCCCGTACGTCAAATATATGGGTATTGAGGTAACGTTTCTATAAAAAAAATCATAAAAAATAATTTTTGCTTCGAATTAAAGGCATATTATGCATTATTTTTCGTGTTATAAAATTTCCTTCAAAGGCGGCCATATTAAAAGCCGTGTACCGCGATTACGATTGCTCGTACATAAGTAATACATTTTTTTTGTAGATAATTTTCTCCTCTACAATTTTTATTTGAAACTTTTCATCGCACAACCAATAAAAAGAGAGATATCTACTCAAAGGCCCTTTTTTTATTTTACTGACTCATTTTTAGACATTTTCTGCGAGAATAGTTGTTCTTACACAATACAAATGGTCTTTTGGTAAAAGTTTCATGTACATATCTATAGAGTATAACTTCTGAGCTACCTACTCAAAAATACTTTAAAAAGACTCTATTGACGCATTTCCAATAAGGGACGGGTAAATAATAAAAAAAGGCTTAATTTTTTTTTCAAATAGCGTGATTTGTGGGCCATTTTCTAGCTTACACCATGCAAACCATAACATTTAGACAAAAATATGTAATTACAAAACTTTTAAACAATTAATACGATTAGTAGTAAGTATAATATTTATTGATATTTTTAGAAAAAACTTTTAAGATTTTTTAAGATTTGTAAGATTTGGGGGGAATTAACCCCCCATAAATTTAAATAAGTAAATATATATATATATAATTTATATAATATTTAATAATTTATATTATATTTATATATATATAGGTATATATATATATATATATATATATATATAAATAAATAGTTTAAATCAATTAAAAAAGGGGGCGGAATTTTTATTTTTTTTTTAATAGAATATATCCTTCGATAATTTTTCCGCTCATTATTTAGCCATTTTAAAAAAAAATTTTATCCTTCCCACGATATACCGGGGGCATTAATGCACTCGATTATTGTGTATTTTTTATGGATTGATATATAAAAAGTCGTAAAACGGTTTAAAACCGTTGTTTGCATATAAAAAAAATACATAATTTTAAAGGAAATTCCTTCCTCTACAATTTTTTTCTTAAGCTATTAGCCATACGACGAATAGAACGCGAGATATTTACCAAAAGGCTATTTTTTTTTTTTTTTTTTTGTAAAAAATATAATTTTTCAAAAATGGTAATTTGGCAAGCTCTGTACCGCGAAAATGGTCACTAGTACACGAAAAAGGAATGTTACCTATTTTATAGATAATTATCTCTTCTATTAATTTTAATTTTAATTTGTTGTACGACCATTAAAAAGAGAGTTATTCACGAAAAGGCTATTTTTGACCTTTGACCTCGAAAAAACCTTTGTTCCTGGCTTCGTATGGATGGCGACTTTTTTTTTGGTTAATCAGTGCCCCAAGACGAAACATTTTCCCGAGTTTCAAAACTTTATTATTTTTTGTAAGTTTAAGCCGATTTTGGTTCCCCATTGACTGTACTATATTATAATATGTAGTTAAAAAAAAATATTTTGCTGTGTGGCATAATTTTCAGGGGGAGTAACTAGTCTAATGATAAACATTAATATTTAGGTATATTGTTATTTATATGGGCATTATCGTTAACATATAATAATATATTATTGTTCATTAACATTTTCTAGTCTATAGGGCACGTATATAAGTCGAAAGTTTCATATTCAATATATCAGATTCCAATCATTTTATACACTGGTGTTATGGTTATGTTTAAAATGCGTTTTCAATAATTATAATTACCATTTTGTTTCAAATGTTGTTTTAAGTAGTTTGAATATTTTGGTGTATATAATGAAAAGTAATTTATATTGTCCCGGCTGAAAACACATAATACAATGAAAAAAATGCAGCAATTTAGAACAATAAACAAATGCGGTTTACCTGGGCGACGCCGATAAACACCGTTTTTATATTAGAAAAGTTTTACAGGCGCGAGCGTCTATATTATATTATATGCATTTTTTTTTTTAAGAATCAAATTTTTATCGTAAAATGAATTATTTTCCACAAACGCATCACATGTTTAACGAGACATGAGCACGAATATTTTGTCGTCCGACTATCGATATGCCCTCAAATGGCACGGCAAATAACAAACGAACACCACAACAGAAGTACACCCCTACAGCATTTTTCTTATACGTGGATCCTTTTTCGTCGTCCCGTGCACGGGCGTCGTCGGGACCGGTTCGACATCCGTCGGGGCAGCTACCGGCTCCATTCGTCGTTTCCACTGTTGAGCTCAACGACAGTTCCATTTTAATACAGCGGATATAACCACCGCTTGGCAACA
Source organism: Pemphigus obesinymphae (assembly GCA_025469235.1). Taxonomy (NCBI): domain Eukaryota; kingdom Metazoa; phylum Arthropoda; class Insecta; order Hemiptera; family Aphididae; genus Pemphigus; species Pemphigus obesinymphae. The sequence goes on from JAIPRL010000097.1 coordinate 5,741, forward strand.
TTGACTGTCTGGCGCCCTCGTCGGTGCTGCCGGGCCCCACACGACAGAAAGGGAATGTGAACGTGGACGTGTGTCCATCGTAAGGGATGGACTGTGACGAAACTCCGGTAATATTTATTTATTTAGCTCTATGTACAAATTACGAGAATACAATATTATAGTATAACGATAGTTATTTCTAACCTATACGTGTAACATAATGAAATTGATGGAACTATTAAACTTGACTTAAGAATAAAATAATTATAAAAAGTATTTTTACGTAAAATTATGCTGCATGTACTTTTACAACATATTACCCACCGTCTATTAAATATATCCAAACAATTTCTGTAATCCATTTTGATACCTATACAACATTCATAATAGTTGTTTATCTTGCATAGTTTACAAACAAAATATTGAAATATTATTTATAGTCCGCCGCCCGCCACCCAATATTATAGGGGTATCGACTGACACCCCTGTACTTGCCACCAGGGGGTCTAGCATCGTTCATTGCACATGCACATTTTAATATAGAATTAAACTGAATAGAGTAAAATATAATATTACAAACCATCGTCTTATAATTAATGCGTCTAAAGTCCTCCCGTTTTCAAAATGAGATTTAATTTTTTATACTATCCGGGTAACATTAGTATTTTTACGTTGAAAATAAAAAGTCTACGAGTTGGTTCTCATGTCATCCATGGATCCATATAGGTATACATACAAATATTGGTTCGAAAATTTATTTATTTAAAGTTTGAAGAAAAAATCAAACTCATTATTCGTGCACAGGTTTTATTATTATCAACTTTTCAACATATAACGGTTTTCTATTACATCTGCAAGCGGTCGCTAATAAGTAATTCAAAAAATGTATTTCAGATTTTCATTTCACGATAATAACCCTATATAACACGAACATTGCCAGAATGATCTTTTTCTTTCTATACCAGCAAAATTTAAAATGACTTATCTTAACCTAAAGTTTGAATTTGTTGATATTTATAGATTCAATCTAAGTTTGTCTAATTCACATGAAGACACAAAAGCCTCGCCAGTTCACAACTCCAACGATATGTACTTGGAAAATCGAATGTCCTGCGAAAAACATCAGTATTTCTCGCGAGCCTGTCGATGACGTTAAACTCAGCATTTTAATTCCGATGATGGTACAATAATTATTATACGTGTAAACCATTATCTGAGTGTGATTCGTCGGTTGTTAAACAAATAAAGTACGATCGATTAATACGATTGTTTTCACAAATTAAACCTATGTAATATTATATAAACGCAAATATGTAACAAAAATATAAGTAAATAAATAATAATATAATAATCAGTTTAGTATTATTTTGAACACACGTTTAAATTTATGTAGATTACATTATATAAATTAGAATGAATGAAAAAATATTATCGGTTAATGATAAATGTAATTAGAACATAACAAAAAAAAACACTATTCGTGATTAATTTTTAGTATTGGAAACAACATCGAGTATATTAAAAATGTATGGGAGCCAGTCATCCGACCGAATGTTATTTGGTCGAAAGTCGAGTAATCAAACAAATGACAGAAATTTGATATGATTATTCAAGGGGTCAAAGTGACTCATGATGTTCAAATGTTATTTTAATCGAATAGTATAAAGTCAAAATGTTTTAATTTATTTTATACGATATTTAATTTATAAATAAATAAGATAGCACTTAAAATAGTTGTCCTCGTAATTATATAGTTATTGACATATTAATTGGAAATTTGCCTTCAGTTTAATTTTATTTTTGTATATTTTTATATATTTAAATAGTTATTGTTTTTTTTTCATCCTACATGTGATCGTACTTTTTCATAAAAAAAAAATAACTAAATTTGTCGTTAAAAATTAATAATTTACAAAACATTTAATTTCATAATATATAATTAATATAGTTATAAAAATATAAAATACTTTAAATATTCATAATTATTATGTATATTACTCAATTAGTGATATGAAATGAGTCTTATTCTTGAATTTTTGGCCATTTATTTGTAACTAAAATATCATTTGATCACTTAAGTTTTTTATCGTAATTTTTTTATTTTTATTTTGAACAAAATTCGATCACTTTTTTTATAAAAATATAATACAACTCAATCCGTTGAAAAAAAATCAGGATTTTTGAACTGATCCTATAGTAATAAGACCATAACTAATAATTAATATAGTTAATTTACTATCAAATTATTCCATTGTGATTTTTATTTTGGTTATTTAAATATATATATTTTATGTGGCAAACACAATATTATGTTCAAAATATTTCATGTAATATGCATTGAAAATTTAGGTGTCATGATATTTTTCAAATTTTTCAGTAAGTTTCATAAAAAAATCCGGAAAGTTTTTTATATATTTCATTATTTATATCAGTATTTAAAATAAATATTGCCCTCAGGCCTAAAATCCATCAATCACTTTTTTTTATTTAAGTTATCAGAGCAATTATTAATTCAATATCTAGTACCCCGTATCAAGTATCCATTACCATCTAGTATTGTTATTAATTTTTTCAAAATGTCATAAACAATTTATTATCATGTTTTCGTCAATGGCTGTTATTAATAAGTAGGTAATTAATATGTATCAAAATATATTTTATTATTGTATATTTAATTAAGACTAACGTCAAAAATAAATTTTTTATATTAAAAAATAATGATTTTAAATGAATACCATTTCTTGCTACACATATTTTTTTAACTAAAATAACTTAACGTTCCGTTTTTTTACATAAAATGTATAACAATTCAAAATATTGGTTAATGGACCAATAAATGGAACATAACGTTTAAATGTCATTATTGATACAAAAATATAAAATATCTACATTGTTTCACAGCTCAAGTATATGCCATTTCTAGAAAAGGTTGAATCAGTAAAGTAATTTATAATTTTATATTTAAAAAACTGAAATTCTTGAGATTAATGATAATTATTCAATCGTTTAATTTAAATAAATTGTAATCTGCAAAGCTGTAATAAAATCCTAAACAAATTATTACTTTCATTACATTATCTAATAATTAAAAGTATATTTTAAAACTCTTTAAAATGTGTATTTGTTATCTGTTATTTTTATATAAAGTAAGCAGAGCCGTAGTAAGATATGATAGAGCTTTTGTCAAAAAACCGAATGTCCGCCTCTAAATTGGTAATAAGGAAAAAAAGTCATCAATTTTTTGGAGTTGCACCTTGCACCTCAATTCCTTAAAAATTTAGTTAATAAGTAGAAAAATAAAAGTCATCAACTTACTTTTACAAGATTTTACCCATCGAATTTTGACCCCCCAATCTTAATAATATTGGGATGGATATTGCTGAATTTCGATTTTTGTCTAGCCCTTGCTACAGCTCTGAAAGTAGGTACACCTACTTTTACCAATATTAATAGTATCTGCCTATTATAAAAGTATCATAAAAAATATTTATACTAGTAAAATACACAACATTTTTATCAAAGTTAATTTTAGAGGTTTTTTTTAATGCAAGGTAACATATTTCTGGATATTATTTATTATGAGAAGACACTTGTACCTCTGCTATTATTTTTATATATATATTTTTTTTCAAGTGAATCCATTTGTACCGATTTGAGGTAATTAGGGTAACTCAATTATTTTTTCCTTAAAGAATCTATTCACACCACGGTTGAGGGGAACGGGATTAATAAAAATATTTTAAAAACCGTAGAAATATATTATTTAACGCCAAAAAAGATAAAACAACATTAAATACAATCCTGAATATATTTACGTGTGGTTTATACTAAAAACCAACATAATTGGACCTATTAAATAATTTAATATATATTAAAAACCCGGTCAGTAGAGGGTTTAAGCATTTTGATCGTTGGATAGGATTATACTGATGGTGGATACCTATATTTTGATGAATAATTTCTTTCGATAAAAACGATTCTGAACGGAGTTTGGTGTGATATACCTACAAAAAATTTTACAATAGAAAATTTTATAATGTTACCATACCTATATTATATAGTATATATTATTGTATCTATATTATTCGAATAAACATGCTATTTGTTTTTGTCGGGTACACACTTTGTTGAATTCCAATAACTCAAAAATCGCACTTTAATAGCCTACAAATAATAATAAAATATAATTCACGTAATAATATTAAAACGTCAGTATATATTGTGTAATGTATAAGTATATGTACACATAAGTTATACACCGCATGGTAGGTAGTCTGTTGGTATAATTATATATATGTATTGTACAGTATACATAGTATGTTTAAATTGTATATAAATATATGTATACAGTATATGACTACATAGTACATACACCGTATAAATGAAAGTTTTTCTTTTTCCCCAAGAAATATCCTGGAAAATTCGAAAAATGCCATGTATATAGGGTATATAGGGTACCGCTATCAATATCGTACTAACGCCAAAGATCCTCTGCTTCTTCTAGTCAAAAATTTGTGAACAGAGAAAAAAAAATGAACATACTAAACACACAGTTCATTGTAAAACCACTACACTCAGAATTTAAAATTGTAGTTAATTGATTATTTTATTAGTTTAGTAGTAGACATTTTTTGTAAAAACTCAATTTCTAGAAAAATTCGTGCAAATAATAAATGAGTATAGATAAGTAAAATTTATGTTTACAGGAATCAACCCACTAAAATGTATAACACTATTTTTATTTTTTAATTTATATGAAAGTTAAAAATTGCCACTATGAATAGCAATTTTGTATTATTACCCTATTGATAGCTTATATTATAATTATAAAATACATATTAAGTTCATAGTTACATTTAAATTGCCTACCCACATAAAGTGTTTCGTGTTTGATAAATGTCAAAAATATTGATAACAGTTTTGATGTCATCAATCTATGATAAAACCAATGATAGGATATCCTATAAAATTAAAATTTCATCGAAATTAATACAGTTAATCAAACAGTGAAGACCAAAATTTTTTAAGACCAATACTTAATTTTCTATAGTCAAAAATGAAATTAAAATAGTTTTTGACCTAATCACCTCAATGACCCTATTCACTCCCTTTTACGATATAAAAAGTATGAGCCCAATAATAAGGTATGAATTTATTTAAGTGCACCAGCATATTGCCTAAATATTGCATGTACCTTGACCCAAAGTTTTTAAAAATCATGAAAAAAGACACTGAAAATCAAAATGTTCAGTCTAAATCACAAATGTATATTTTACACAATATTGCATATATATATATATATATATATACATGTGCTTTAATGTAAATTTTAGTTTTATATAGTCACATATAAGTAATAATTTATTATAAGTTATTATGTTCTAGAGACTTATTGAATAAAGAGTTAATAAATAACTACTATTATCATCGTTTATTATCTCCAATTAAGTTGGTGCACTCAAACTGACTGTTCATTTATGTTAATACATTTTGAATTGTTAAATTTATGTTTAAAATTGAAACTGTTAAATAATAATTCAAATAGTTCCAAGTATAGTTATTATAAATGATTCTCAATGACCACATTTCATACCTATTTTGCATATATTTATTGTTTTTAGCCAGTGTAATATTGTAGTACTCAACCACTCACGTATGTATCGAGAATTTATTTTTAATATTTTGATTTCTATAGTATATTATAGGTGAAAAAAGTACGTGTTTTAAAAAAAAATGTATTAAATTAAATAAAAAATTGACAATGGTATAGTGATAGAAAAACTGAAAAAAATCTATTTTAAAAATGTATTTAAGATAGGTACCTGCTGAGCAACATAAAATTGTTAATTTAAAATTGGGATTTTACATTAGGTACATAATATATGATAATGTATAATATATTTTATATATATATAACATTGGCCTAGTTTTCGACTAAAGTTTCAAAACTTATTCGGTACACTATCGGTGTATTCGATCTCATAGACACGTCGCACATTTGGTAATAAATGGATTGTTTGAAAGTTGAATAAAAGAAAAGAAAAGTTAAGTACTTATTAAACTTTGTTTTGCCGTTTTTCGTAGTGATACTTTTGAGTCGCGATACTCGTTATGTTGTAATATTATTTTCATATGTGAATTGAATATACAGTAATAACGAGGACCCGGAATATGCTTTTGAAAACAACTAAAGTATTGTGTTAAATATTTTATTATATAATGCGGTAATTACACGTACCTATAATTTCCCTTAAAATAATTATAAAAATGAAAATTATGATGCAATAAATACATTTTACATGAGTAATTCCTACTGTAGCCTACCTATAATTTATTATTGTTTTTTTTTATATTAGAAACTATTATTAAAAAAATCCTTCATAATTCTGTAATATTTTACAATATCATGAAAAATCTAAAATCTAAAATGTTTAGAAATATCTTGAGTTCTGTAACTACAAATTAAGTTTTCGAATTGGACAAGTTCTAAAAAATTATAATTGTCCGAATTAGTGTACATTGATGACCAGAATACTAATAATATGAATTATTTAAAAGTTATATAATTATTAATTTTAGAATGAAGAAATTAACAAATTGTTGGTGAACAACGCGAAAAAACGTCCTGTAAGTACACCAAAATGTATAAAATTTTAATTTTAATATTTTGGAATCGAGAAAAATGTAAAACTTAAGCCTTAAGGTTAATAAAGCATTTATAAGACTTTTTTTCAAGTGTATTTAAAAGTCAGGGAAGCACTTCGAACGTCGTATAGGATATAATCAAATAGAAATTACATGTCTCAGACTTGTTGTGACAATATCGTATAAAAATATTAAAATTACTACAATACGTGCATAATATTTGTTTTTAATTTTAGTAACATTTCCAAAACATTTTGATAATATATCTATGGCAGAGAAACACAGCATTGAAACAATATTGTCGATTTCATATTATAGTAACCTTTCACGGAAACAATGTGAAAACTTATTTTAATCGCATTGAATTACAAAAAAAAAAAAAAAAAAAGATGGATAGAGAAAAATTCAGAACGGTTTGTCGGGCCCCCTCTTGGGTATTATTCAACAATTCCCCTCCGCCCTCAATGGCAGAAAGCGATAGAAATTCGTAAAACATTTCCATCTCGTCCTCTGGAAACGAACCCGCTACCACAAAATATCACATACATGCGTTAACGACTTCGCTACCTGACCATTCATACGAGTTAAGAGGATGTCATCGTGACTGTTTTTAAAGGGTTCTATATAGGCAATTTTTAGACAATTTTAAGAAAAATGAAAATCTAACAATTGTAAAATTTTTATATACATTTTTAAAATGGCTAATAGTTGGTCCCATTCCCTGTGTGCCAAATCTAGTCGCTTAAACATTACATAGTAGTTACACTGTGACATGTGAAGTTTATCATTAGTTCTATGCGACTTTTCTGCGTCACACCTTAGACGCTATTAATGCTCGGTTTCGCGAACTGGATTTAAGAGTGCATGCGATATCATATTCGTAACTCCTTCGAGACATTAATTAAAAACTTGAAAATAAATATGAAAATATATATTCACTGTTGCAAAAATTTGGAAGTACGCTGTCAGTTTTGAACGAATGACATATGAACATTATACATTTCTGTCTATAATGCCTTAACCTAATTATCTACTAGCCGAGATATGAATTTCAGTAAAACTTCACTATTTAAGTAATAAGTACCTATACAATTAAAGGAACGGCAAAGGAAGGGAACATTTTTGAATCGTTACAGCATATCCATCAACAGCCAGAACGGGCTCGGATTGGTGGAAAAATTTGTTGTACACTAAGGTATATAACATACTAAAAGTAACTTTTTGGGGTAGTCCAAACCGAATATTGGATTGCTCATAACTCAAGAAGAAGTGAACACAGCGCATCGCGGTTTTGGTTACCCCCTCTTTTGCTTAAAGCCTCTATCTATTGGTATATATTAGGGAGGGAGAGGAGGAACATACCTCTGGAGAATACTTAAAAAAGTAACTTTTAGCTTTTTGTGTTCAAGGCCAAAAGTGTAGCACGTGAGGTACGTTATAAGTTTATATGGTTTAAGGACACAATAATTTTTGCTAAGAAATCTGAAACCTTTAATGTCATTATAATTGATGATGAAAAATCCTTATCTAAAATATCTTAAAACAATTTTTTTTTTTTTTATATATAATAATATATAATATATATTATATAATATTTAATTTTTCTTAATTTAGTTTCTAATCATGGATATTTTTAATTATATTAATTAATTTTTAAATTATAAAACTAAGTACTATGAATATGTTTTGGAGTATTTTACTGAGTTAAATTTGTGCAACAATGATTTTCTTAATGTAATATGCATTAATATAAAAAATGTTAAAGCCAACATTGATCATCTACTTTTGTGCTTTGAAAATAATGTAAATTTTAGATTTTTAGATGTTATTGTTTTGACTGAAACCTAGCATGACATAAATAATAATAATTTTAATATAAACGGCTTTCAAATATTTTACACAAAAGTTAAAAGAAACCAAAATGATGGTTTCATTGTTTTTGTTAGAGTCCAGAGATAATATTTCTGTAGACTTTAATGAATACGGTTGTAATGAATATAATATTGTTAAATTAAAACTATCGGATAAATCATGCAATTTAATATATTAAGTATTTATAGGTCACCAGCTTTGGATAATAATTAATTTCTAGCTTATCTCAATAGTATTATATATAACGATAAATCGCTTAATAACCGAACACTTATTATAGGTAACAAACAATAATATTATTGGTAATGAAAATGTAAATAATGAATATTTAGACCTGTTATGGACAAGTGGTTTCTACTAATTTACAAATATTTACAAGGGACTTCCAATAAATAAATCGCACTCATGTTTAGATCACGTTTTTATTAAGTTTAACGACAATAACACTTTGAGTAATATCCAAGCAGGTGTTTTACAAATTTATATAATAACAGATCACTACTCTATTATAACATCGATTCTTTTAATAAAATATGTAACTCAAAATAGTTTTTATTTTAATTACGGTCGACTACAGTTTAGTTAGATCTAAGATCAAAGATGAAACATGAAATTGTGTTTTTAGTGAGCAAGATATTAATATTGTAGTAAATAATTTGTATAATACTCTTTTAAGGTCTCCACACACAGCCGCCGATCCAATACACCGATACGATCCTAAGAACGCGTCTTAGAACAGATCGTATGATCGGATCGGAAGGATTTTTACACTGAATGCGATACTATTTGCGTTAAATTACAAAATACATTAAATTATCCATTCCACTTCAAGATTGTATTCGAGTCGATCGCGTAGAGAATTTCTCAACACTCTGAACCTCAACATGAGTACAAATGAGCAAAGCGAATTAAGTTTGTCGGAAGAAGAACGAAAAGAAGAAGAAATTTTATTAGCTTTATTGCTAAATCCAATTGTAAAAAGAAAAAAATGAGTCCATAATATTAATGAAAAAAGGAATTTATTCGGTGAATATCATCATTTGGTGGACGATTTACAAGATCAATTTTATACCTACTTTCGAATGAGTGATGAACATTTTGAAGAATTACACTGCTTATTAAAAAATAAACTACGTAAAAAGAACACTAATTGGAGGAAATCAATAGGAACAAAAGAAAGACTCGCAATTTGCTTAAGGTGTGTTTATTAATTATTTAATTAATATGTTAAATCAAATTAGTTTATATTATCTAGTATAAATTTTGAATGACACAATCTTTAGCCTCATTTACATCATTAGCCTCATTTATAGCTTGAATTAATGATGTCTCGAAATATCGAGGTTGTAGTGGCAAGGTGTGTAGGTAAAGTGTAGGCAAGGTAGTGCAGCCGTTGCCGATTTTTGTTGTTGTTGGATGTTAAGTTGTGAGTAGACTGTAGATACCGTGGTCTGTTGGAATCTTAACAAGTCAAATATTTCATTATCTCTGCTATTTTCTTGAAATCCTGAAGCACTTAAGTCTTGTGCTTGTGGACTTAATGAACTTAGTGGGGCTGTATGACTTTGAGGTGTTGCTGGTGCCGTAGAATCAATAGACGAAGAAGCAATATGGAGGCTTTCAGAGTTCGCAAAAAATTCAAAACTTATTTTAATGTCACTTAAAATGCTAATACTTTTATTAATAAATAAAAATATACTTACAGTCATGTTGTAAATTGTTGCTTATCTCCTGCCATTTTTCATTTTTCTTTTCTAAATCTTTGTAGTAAGGATCATTAATATTGTACAACACAGGGTGTTGACGTACAGCTTCAATCAAGCATTCGGTGTAACTATCTGCCATTTTAATTAAATAGTAATATAGTCAAACTCATAAGTTTAGTAATATTAGGTAATAGTCAAACAATGTATTTGCGCTTTTGTGAAAATGTGAACGCACAGTGACCACGCGTTCTCTGTCTCCGGAGACAGATAACAAATTATCGGCGTGCGATCACTGAAACGCGTGTGATCTATCGCGCGCAGTGGGGAGGCGTACACGCGTGGTCATTTGCTACAGAGAACGCATGCGATCAGTTCTTGTCATTAGATCGGATTAGCGACTGTGTGTGGAGACCTTTAGATATTTTTAATTCATGCTCGAGTAATAAAAAATATTTATTTAAAAATAAAAGAATTAAAGAGTGGATGACAGCTGATTTGTTGCATTCTACCCGAAAAAAAATTATCTATCTTATAAAGTGAAAAAAGAACCTCAAAATAAATCTTTAATCAATTAAATTATATAAATAAAAAATAAAATAAACGTATATTTACAATAAAAGTTTAAAGGAAGGTATATTTCCATCCCAGTTCAAAGTTGCTATCGTTAAACCTATTTTCAAAAATGGAGATAAACAAATTCTGAGTAACTACAGGCCTATCTCTATAATTAGTAACTTTCCAAAAATTTTTAAAAAAATAGTTAAGAATAGATTAATGACATATTTAGAAGAGAATCTTTTGTCAATAAATCAATATGGGTTTAGAAAATTACTAGAAACTGTTGATGCTTTGTATAAAGTTTCAAAATACATCTATAATGCTCTTGATGATGGAAAAAATTCATTGCAGTTTTTTTGGACTTTGCTAAGGCCTTCGACACTGTTGGTCATAAACTGTTACTAGATTCTTTGCCAAGTATTGGGATTGACAATATAAGCATAAAATAGTTTTCTAACTACCTAAAAAATAGATCTCAATATGTCTTGATTGATAACCATATAAGTAGTGAATGTACTTTAAATTGTGGTGTACCTCAAAGTAGTGTGCTCGGTCCCATTTTGTTTATCTTATATAATAACTATGCAATATGGACATTGATTGTCTGACAGTTACCTATGTGGATGACACATGCTTATTGTTTTTTGATAATACATGGGATTTGATCCATATTAAGGCTAGCACTGCATTAAATATATTCATACATGAAATTAATTTAAAGAAAATAACAGTTAATTATGATAAAACAGTATATATGGGCATATAGCTTTTTCTGTGTATAATTGTTCACGATATTCATCTCAGGAAATAACAGTCTGCAATGACTATAATAATTTAGGTCCAAAATACTTTAAAATTAATAGAATTACAAAGGTGAGATACTTAGGATTGATTTTTGACTGTAACATGAGATGGAATTATCATGTTAATATATCATTTGTTAATATGCACTTAAGGACTATTATATATAAATTATATAATTTAAACAGAATTTTCCCATCAGATTTTATAAAAATTGTGTATATGTCACTTTATTAATCTATTTTACAATATTGTATTATTATTTGGGGTGGGGCTCTTGAATCCTCATAAACATCATTAATCTCCTTGCAGAATAGAGCTGTTCATATTTGCCTCAATAAAATAGATCGAGTGAGCTTTACTAAAAAAAATTATAAAGAACTGGGTATTTTGCCTTTTAATTTTTATATAAAAAAATGCTATATCTTTTATTTTAAAAATCATTCTAAGCTAGATCCCATATTAAACAAACGAGAAAATTTTAAATATAATTTTAAAATTAAATATGCGAAAAAGCCTATTGGCCAGAAATTTGTTGATTATTTGAGACCAAACCATTTCAATTATCTGAATAATAATATTAAGAAATATCTCAGAATTAAAAACAATGTTAATGTTAATGTTAATTCGATTTTAACTAACGTTTATTTAGATGAACTCTAAACAAATGTAAATTTGTCTATTTTTTTTTTCTTTATTTTGTTTTAATTTATAACATAAGTAACTCTCTACCTTCAACACAAGCATTGCTTACAGAAGGTAGATAGAACCTATATTGTGTATTTGATGTATGTATATTGTATATACTAGATATATATATATATATATTTTTTTTTTTTTTTTTACTAAATAAATGGTTACTTTATAAAAAAAAAAAAATTATATTTCTCAAAAACTAGTGAAGTTCCTATTAATTAATTTACTATAAAGTAAATTATGGTGTCCAATAAGTGTTGGCGTCTCGGGTTGTCGAAAAAGGTCAGCCACTAAATGTAGTATCCCACAAAATATGCCTAACAAGCGGGAAAAAAATATTGGCATTAAGTTAAGTAGACTTTCCAAAGTTTGTGCCAATGATTTTAACACAAGTGATATAACTTCAACTTGGACAATTGGTGAAGGTTGTAGTCAATATTTGGTAAGGAATTCATTAGAATTAGAAGGAAATGACTTACCTATTGTGTGCTCTCTTTTACTTCCATTCAATAATAAAAACTTGTATCTATTTTAACTTTCATAACTTTCAAAATATAAAAATACTTTAATAAGTTAAGAAAATAGGTACTAAAACTTTGAGAATATTTATTTTTCATTTTAGGTTTATTTGAAAAAACCGAGGTTAAAAGAAGGAGCCATGCCATTAATTTTCCCAGTTAATATTTCTTGGTATTTATGATGAGATTAGTATTTTGTAATAAACTATTTGTTATAATACATGGTTTATTCTGTATAACAACCATACTGTCATTGGTTAAAATGTAAATATTATAATACGAATTACGAGTATATAGTTATATAGATTATAGACATCTCGTTAAATAATAATAAAATATTGTGCCTACATAATTTTTTTATCTCAAATCGCGGTAGATATCTACTATTTAATGTGAAATTACTATAAATGAAAAAATGTCACGAAATAAAATATTTAACTACATTAATGGCCGCTAGGTATATTTCTCACATTCATTAATCAGTGAAATACTTCGTGCATAAAAATTAAATCCTCGTTGAGTAACCTTTATATTTTAAATCGTGGATCCAGGTAATCAGTTTATTATTTTTCAGTTCATAATAGTTAAATTCCGATCTGTGTGAAAAAAGTAAGCCCTGGGTCATGTTTAAAAAGAGCATTTAATCATATTTTAATGTTATTTATTTGGGTTTAAATTAGGATGTACTTAAGAGTTTTTTTAATTGAGAAATTAATATATGTATATATAAATAATTCTAGTTATGCTATTTCATTATTTATATCATATAGACAGTGCCGGATCTAGAGAATTTGTCGCCCGGGGCAAAAATAATAATTGTAGCGCCCCTTTTAAAATTTTAATAAGCAAAAAAAAAAAAAGATCATTCGTCAATTCCTAAATTGAAGTGATCAATGGGACTCCACTTCTAAAAGCGAGACGAAAAGTTTAAATATTTTTACATTTTGCGCCCCATCATAATGACTCCCGGGGAAAGTGCCCCAATTCGCCCCCCCCTAGATCCGTCACTGCATATAGACCATATAAAGTTGATATTTTTAGAAAATATTCCATTATTTTATAAATATAATTATATTCCTTAAACCCTCTTTAATGGCATAAACGCCAACTAAAAATAATTTTTTGAAATTTGACCTTTAATGAAGGAAAATGGGGAAGTAGGTTTCAAACTATCAAATTTTATTCAAAGTCCAATCTGAACTACTAGTTGTAGAAAACTGAATTTATTTTTAAAATATTAAATGTTATTATCATTTATTTTTATTTAGAAGTATTGTTATACGTTATACTTGTATACCTACCTGTATATAAATAATCTTATGTGCGCGTGCCGTCCGCAGTTTGCGCGGCCCTTTTCGTAAACCGTTCCCGTGAGTCGTGTGCCACGTGGTGCCTCGTCCCAGGGCAGTAGCAAGACCCAATAGCGCCCCTGGCAATGAGCAGAATTTGCGCCCCCTCCTCAATCACTGTCATTCCTATGAAATATTTGTGGTAGAGTAATAAGAAAAACAAGGGCTTTTCACAAATTTGTTGATTGAACTGTCTAAATAATTGCCAACCCAAAATGTTTTTTCTTAGTGAGACAGTACCCCGCTCCCCGCCCCCTCTTTCTGACCTTATAATCACCCAATTTGTTTTTTTTATTGCCTTAAAAAAACCATCTTTAACATAAATATCTCCTTATTTATTAAATATTAAAATCGTTAGATATAAAAATAAGTAACCTGCACTATAAGTGATCGTTAACACGAATAATATTTAAATATTGAATAATGCTTTGTACATCATAGAGTATAATACTGTTCATGTTTATTATTTTGGTATGAACTTGCATGGTTTTTTTATCATAAAATACAATATTTTCAGTTACAATTTTATAGTTCTAACTAGATACTAAATAATAAAACAATAGTGAAGAATTAAAAAATACATTGTTATCAAGCAGAAAATATATGATAAAAAAATACTACAGAATGACCTATATATATATATATATATAGGTATATTAGCTGCAAAAATAAGGCAAGTTCGGACTTGCCTTGTTTTTGACCATGCATAAAACATTAAAAGAGGCGAGTCCATTTGCACGTTACCTCTGTAAATAACAATTGGACATACCTTGTTCTTGAACAGTATTAACCGTGATGATATGGCGCATTTAAAACGATCAAAAACTGATTTTCGAAAAAAATGGACGTGCCCTGTTGTTGCAGGGAGCCTTTCAATTGAAGTATTTTTTATGGAGGAAAGTTGAAAGAATTATTTTGTTTTTTTGCTGTTCAAAATTATTAAGGAGACGCTCACTATGTCTCAATTTTTCCTGATGCACCGCGCCTAAAATTATCATCAGTAAATTGAGGCGGACCTTCATTGAAATTGCGCCTATGCTATTATTGCGCCCCTGGCAAAACTCTCTTGCCAGTGCCTAGATACGGCCCTGCCTTGTCTCAGTGTGTGGGTACCGTGCTCCGGCGGATGTCCATAACCTGACAGTTGCCGTTACCCATCGTCAACCACTAGAGGGCGTCGGGTGTCCATGAGCATCAGTAATAGTCTGATAGGGTATCGTTCACATTGTGTACCTTTTTTTCTCTTCATTTGTATTTATATAAGCTGCTATCACTGATTAGTTATCAGTATTATGTGATACCAGTATCTATTTGTAACGGTAATTAGATCGTAATACACAATACTAACCATAGTTGATAAGTTTCAGGTAATTTATGTACCTATAATTTTATATGTAATAGTACTGTTTAAATCAAAAAACCACGGTGACACTCTTTTTTTTTCCTTGGGGCACCTAGCTGTGTCCCCAAACTGTCCAATCGACGGTAATGCGAGTAATGCGGAGACGACTACAATTAAGATCTTCGTTGGCGCAACAATTAGATGAATTCGAATTTAATAATTTAATTTATATAATTTTAAAATTCTTTGCACTATGTTTTCAAGTTACAAATGGGTTTCATATACATATAGATTTTAGGTATATTCTAATTTCTGATAGAGTATATTTTTGCGCGTCCACGGGTTTGTAAGTAACATGAAATATATAAGGTATAAGAACATTTTTTTAAACAACTATAGGATTATTTTAATTTATATTTAATTTTTAGATCATTATCTATAGAAATGAGGAAAAAAAATCTAACCAGGTTTTAGAACATCCATTTTTTAATAATAGATGTCTAACTGGTTTATAATTATTTTGTTTTTATTTGATTTCATAATATCATTAACAATAAAAATTATAGGTATACCATACCATATAATCAATTTAAGGTGTATTTTTCAGAGATTGAATCATAAATACCAATTTTATTTGTGTATGCCTTTTTATTTTTATTTAAATTTATCTAAATTTAACAAATACAATATTATTTTAAAAAATATTTTCGGATCTTTAAGTAAGTCAAAATATAGTATTTAAATGTTTATTATTATGTTTCAGTTTATTAAAATTTGAATTCTAGTTATTTTATTTATCAATTTTTCAGCAAACTAACGGTTCTAGTATAATATTAGAATCTAGAAAAAATATTCGTATACATAAGAAAATATATCTGGTCAATATATTATAAACCTGCAAAGGCCAACAATTTTTTGCCTAGCTCGGTCCAACAATTTTTTCAAAAATATGTTGTAAAAACAAGCCGGGTCCCGTCCTGAAAAATAAAGGTAATCACTTAAAAAGCCCGGTCCGTTCCAAGAATTTTTTTTATAAAGCCCGGTCTAAAAACATTTATAAAAAAATCACTTGTCCGACCCAGTTCAAAGAGATTTGTTTAAAAAGCCCTTACCCGGACCGAAACAAATTCAACATGATATACGTATTTTTTGATTTTAAGGAGTGAGGTTTGATTTATAGCTTATACTTACTTAACAAATACATTGCTATTGCTATTGTTTTAAAAAAAAAGTCCAAACCTGGCCCTTTAAAAGCCCAGTTCAGCCCTAACATATACTTTTTCGAAATCCGCCTTAAGCTCGGAAAATTTTACACAAAAAAGCCTATGCCTAGCCTGAAAAAAAAATGGTAAAAATTTAAAAAGCCCGATCCAGCCCTTTATTTTTTTCTAAGTCTCCGTCCAATCCGATTTCAGTATGGGCAGGGCTTTTAAAGGGCTACGTAGTTTATAGATAAAAGATTATTTCTATTTATACCTACCGTTTTAGTACATTCCACCACAAAATTATACCTATTTAGGTTACTATATATACCTATGTTCCATAAACGCCGAAGGGTGAATCAAGTATTCCATCTTGCCTCCCCACCCCCCAGGCACCACACATTTTGAACTAATTATTATTTATTTAATAAGCAAATACCTATATTTAGATAAAATTGGAACAATTAATGCACTATGTTTGCCATCTCAATTGGGCTGTTTTTTTTTTATATCTATAGATATTTTAACGTTTAAAAACGATTGTACAAAAACAATTTTGAATAATTAACTTACGACTTATTTGCAAAATTCTATAAGATTATATTTGTATTCTATATTGTATAATCTAAAAGTACATAAGACAAAAATATATACATATAAAAAATACATATATGGAGATATTTTTCCGCATACTTACCTGTTTATAGAATTAACTATATATAACTATTTAATATTATACTATCCTTACCTATTTAATATGACGATTAATATTAAAGTATTAAATTTAACTTAATTGGTTTTTAATACTTACCTATTAATCATCATTGTTCATTTGTAAAAATAATATTTTTATGTAGATATGGATCCCCATCACATATCCCTATTGTAAAAAAAAGTGTGCAGTAGACCGACGAATTGTCGTGTAAAACAGTGGCGATCATTGTTTTAAATATTCTAATATAATAACAATATCTTTATTATTAAAAATATCATATAATATAATTTGAACATCGATTGCTTTTATTAACGTTTTAGAAAACAGCTGAACACAGATTTGATCATTTTCATATGTTCAAGTATTATAATATTATACTGACTATAGTAAATAGTTGAATATAATTAAAAACACTATTATTTATATATAGGAAGGTGTCCCCATCGCTAGATATTTTCCGTCCTAAAATGAACATTTTAATGCCGCCTTTAAAAACGTCAATAAGCAAAAAAAAAAGCCATCATTTCTTTTTATACCTAGGTATATTACAAAAATACGGTTATCGTCGTCCGTTGTCGATATTCATATTTTAATTTTGCATGACTTGTTTGTTCCCTAGCTACGGACCTGGATGTCCCGATGGTTTAGGTATAGGATTTAGTTACTATATAGGTATTAGGATAGGATATAGTTGGTATACAAGTTCAAATCCAACTGTTCACCAATTTTTTTTTTTTTTTTTTCCAAATTTGAACTTTCATTAAAATTTGAACCTATATGAACTCGGTTCACCAATGATGAAAATCGGTATTCAAAATTCACAACAGTCGGAGCATGGAACCGAAAGTGAACTTATATGGATTATGATTTTTTTGAATCATTACTGAACCAAAATTGCTACTCGAATATTTATATGCATGTATGTATGTATGTATGTATGTATGTATCAGTGCTTGATAGAAAGGCGTTCAAAGGAACTCACTCCATTGATTTCGTTCAATTTTCAGAAACGTATCCGGAACGAAATTCATTTTTGTGTAAAGAAATATGTTGGAATTTTATTTTAAAAAGTCCTATTTCCGTAAAGGCCTATCCACCTCTAACCCCTTCCCCTCCCAAAAAAAAAAAAAAAAAACAAAACGATTTATTACTGTCAATGCTTTTAAGAAAATGTATAAATACAGTTGTATGTATATAATAATAGTAAATAAACCTTTTTTTGTACATTTTAATTCATAAACAATATCCATTATAACAATATTATGTACCTATATTGGTATTAATATTAATATTTAATACGATTTATATATTTTACAACAATATTATTTGTTTTAACATTTTTAATTTATTATTTATTTATCTATTGAATAATTTCAACTTACAACATTACTGCATAAATTAATAACTCTATTATATTATGTAACTGCAGTAATCAGAAAATCAATAAAAAAAATTGATATACTTATATTTATCAGTGTGTCAGGATGAACTTTTAAAATTGACACTGATTTCAAGCCCTAATTTAATGTTACCTAAAGCTAATTTGTTCTATAGAATTACAACCCGGCCATTATTACTACAAGTAGCCATTATAGTTATAAGAAAATCGACAAAAAAATAATTTACTTTTTACTGCGTAATACTGATTTTATCTTTCCACGTGAATAGATTTTTTCAAAATTTAACTAAAGCCTGTTTGGGGATATGGCAAACATCTATACAAAATTTGATATCGTATACTGTTGAACTGTATAAATTTCTATTCTATACTAAAAAAATAAACTTAAGAATTATATACCTATATACCTAATACGGTATTATTATACATTTGACAATAAGACTGCATGAAAATTTTAGATTCTAAGCGTAGTGAAGGATATAGTGGTTTTACAATGATGTTTATTTATTTTTTGTGCAAACTTTTTGACCAAAAGTAACTAGAGTAAAGTGATTTTTTGATAGAAAATTAGATTTATTTGGTAACTATGCATTGAAGAGGTCATTTATCGATTTCTTAAGCGTAAAGAAAAACTACAATGATTTTTCATTGCTTTCAAATGCAACACATCCACCAAAAGTGTACTGTCCGAATAAGTCCGATATGTGAAGTTTTTCCACCGTGACTGATACACAACGAGTGAAGTATACAATTTTTATTATCTATAAATACTAGATAGATAAAAGATGGGAAATCTGGCATGGACGAAGAGTATATTTATCCTAACACCCATTTGTCTACAAAATTCGTTGCTGCAGTGGTTTAAATTACCAGTATCAATATTCAAAGTTGGTTTTCGTTTTGTTAATTTTAAATTTCTACATATGAGAATAGTAAGTTAAACAAATTGTATGTGGAAATAAAGTTTATTTTTTTAAATACGTTTAAAAACCGCAAATTTAACACGATTGCAGAGTGGACTTTCTGGACTTTCCGAACTTGTTTAGTTTAGGTTTTCGAAAAATTTCTAAATAAAATTTAAGTTCCTCCATTAGAAATATCTAATGTTTAGAATGTAGTACCATTAATATTATAATACCTTAAAATATTAAAATTGAAATAATGTACTACGTACATACTTACTTTATTCTTAATTAGATAATTAATTTAATTCAAAATGTGGTAAATAATCATTTATTTTAGGGTTTTTCTTGCAAGCAATTATATAAATAATAAATATTTTAAAGTACACGAATAAGCAATTAATGTAACTAGATGATAATTATGTAAAAATTCTCATTATTCATAAAATAATCATATAAATGTAAAAAAAAATCATGCAAACATCACATGTACAAATATCTGAATTGAATTTCAGTGAATTTGTATAAAATACTTACTTATTTTATGCTACTTATACAAATCTTTTATTGCCAAATATCCTATATAAATAATAATACATAGGTGTTAGTTATCTTTAATTAAATAATATTACCCAATTTTATTTTTATTTTTTTATTTTAATAAAAATATTAATTTTTAGTTAAATTTTTTTTTTTAAATAGCAAGTAAATAAATAAAGTAGGCAATTAAATTTAATAACAATACTTTTTGTAAAATTATGGAAAACTGCTTTTATTTTTATTTAAACATATCTATCTCATCATGGGTGTAAAAAAAAATTACCTTTATTCTTTATTATAAATGTATTGTCACTTATCAATATCTATAGTAAACATAAAGATATATATAACATTAACATATAATGATGTAATATCCAATATATATAATATATATTATAAAAGGTAGAAAAAAATCTATTTCTCTGATAAATTAAAAAATTTAATATTATAATAATCATATGGTATGTTCCAAAATGTGGTCAAAATACTCACCTGCTTCAAATGCCTGTTAAATTAACAATGAAACTCATATCAGCCCGTTTTATTGTGTTCAAGAATATTTTTAAAAATTTTAACTTTAGATACTTATTTATGATATAGATATATTACCCCGGGTATTACTTATTTACATTTTTTTTTTTTTTGTCTGATTTTTTATTATAGCCATTTAATTTAATTTTAACTTAATAAACCTATGCAAAATGTTTTCAACAATGGCTTGTTGTTTATAAACGTTTTATGATTATACCTATAAAATATTGTGGACTGAGAAATAATATCGTTTAGATTTCATCACTACCCCTCATTAATTCATTGGCGCACACGAAGGAGTAAAGGGGTGTTAGTCGACACCCTTATAATATTGGCTGATGGGAGGTAGACTAGTATTATTACACTATCTTGTTTGCATACTGTAAGATAGACTATTATGAATGTTATTTAAGTAACAAAATTGACAAAAAAAAAAAAATCGTTTGGGTATATTTAATAGGTGGTGGGTATGCTGTAAAAGTGTGTTGACGCCCCTTACAGAGAAAATGATTGTGCGCCACTGCTCATTATACCTACATATATTACCTTTTTTAACTTCTTAACTGTTAGTTCGATATTCTATGTATTTATACATCGATATTTAATATTTACAAGATAATATTTCGTAACTACGAACATATTAATATAAAAAAAATTATTCAAAAGTCGTATTTATGGTTATTATTATTATTATTATTTTAATAATAATATTTCACTCAATTCGACTCGATAAAACTAATGATTTTATGTTAAGCCCGAAGCTGGTAAATATATTATAATATAATATGCTTTGAGAAGAACTGTTACACAGCTGTTCTCGATTGTTTGTACACACAATCGCATTGTGGTAGCGAAGAGGAATATTGTTGGTAAGAGAAGGAGAGAGTCGGGCGAGAGAGACAAACACGCGCACGCCGCGCCGCCGACCATCAGTCTGATATACACACAGTGTGTGGTGAGAGTCGCATTAGTTCTCGCGCGTTTTCTTCAGACGGTTGGTGAAATTTTACGTCTACATTTTATCCGTAATATTATATTATACACTGTGTGATCAGCACATCAATACAGTATAGTGTAATTTAATACGATCGAATAAAGAACATTAAAAAAAAAAGAAAATCCCGAAAAACAACTTTTCCGTCGACCATATATTGTACAATGCCGCTCTCATTGAAGTCTATATGGAAAGGAAACTCGAAACACAAAAGTAAGTGACACACGTAATATTATTAACTTGGGTTTTCCAATAGTTATTAGTGTTAATTATTGTCCACGACACGCGATGTTATTGCGCTCTATATGAAATAAAGTACCTATTAGGTATAATTTACATTACGAATCAATAATAATGACCAATAAAAATGTTTTTATAAAAAAAAAAAAAATATTTTTTTTTGAAATAGATAATGTTGAAGTGTATACAAAATATTATACAATGTTCACATTTTAACATCATCGACTCTATTATATAGTTATAAGTACGTATATATACTAAACTGGGCAAGTTCGACAGCTTTGTTTAATTCATTAAATCGGGTTAAATTCCATCAAACCGAGTTATAGATATACCTAGAAAATATTGCTTTTTTACAATTTTGTTAATTATTGGAGTTATGAATTAATCATTGAAAGTTCGACGTATTGAACAAAAATCAATAAGAAAAATAGAAAATTGAATTTTCAAAAATATGAAATATCATACCTATAAATTGTAACTATTTATTTCCATTAAAAGCATCTATAAAATCATGAAAATGTGCTCCAGTAACGTTCACCAAATTTAACTTAATTTAGATAATATTCTTTGTATATAAAATTAACTTTAAGTTAACTTTTCAGTTATACATAAAAAAAAGTTGCTAGTCCTGTCAAGTTAAAAATTATATATGTTAACCCAATGCCCTGCAGCCTTGAATCATTTCAATAGATACGTCCATTATACAATAAATGTCCATTTTAAATCGAAATAAATGTAAAAATATATCCGTATTTATGGGAAATAATTGGTTTTAAAATATCCATATGACGTTTTCTGTTGAGAAAATGAAATCAATGATGTGAATATTTATCGTCTGACAATAATTTTGATATCCGTGGGCGAGGATTTAGTGTATATTGAATATTATTTGTATACAATGACCAAATCTATAAACGTGTTTATCATTAAAAAAAAAATGAAGTATATTCATCATAGTATGTAAATATTATTATATAAAACATTACTTGAAAAACGCGTCACCACATATTAATTTGTCAAATTTTTCTGTTCGTGTTATTCGTATAGTAGGTACACATGCTATGATGAAATTACATCTGTCAGAAATCTACGATTATCCAGATGCTTGTCAAATTCATCGAGAGCGACGGTTACGTCACACTACAAAAAAAAAAAAATTTAATAATTTAAAACATATTTTAACAAGAATAACGTCAATACTTATATTATCATAATAATTAGTGGAAAATATGGACGATCCGTTATAATTTTAAGCCGTCAAAATTAGAAAATTGGTTATGGTGTAGTTATTTTGTAATTTTCATTATTTTTTACCAACCTGTACAATAGCAAAGAATACAACAACATTAATTTTCGCGCTCATAGTTTCGCACAATAATTATTAGCCGATGTTATATAGAGTTCCGAATAATAATTGACTATTGTAACTACATAATACATACAGGTATACTTATATAGCCGTAAAGGTATAATGTGTTGGGTACCAACGATGTATGTAACCACAGTTGTTATACCGACAATATTTATCACCTATTTTGGCATGGAATTTGTTGTTATTATACCTAATGTAATATTTTACACATAATTAAAAATATTTTATTTTTACCCATATGCATGATATTGTTCTAAGATTTGCAGGAGGTGTGAAATTGTTCATACCATAAAAAAAAATATTATATTAATTTAAATATTTAAAATCCTACATTCAGCTTTGGTTTGAAATAATGTTTTTATTTTTTTTTTTGTCATATTATGTTTATTGCACCAAAATAAATAATTAGTAAAACTCAAAGTCTATTTAAGATCAACGTTAGACATATAATACTTTTTAAATTCTCTTTACCTAGTCATTCTAGCCTAATATATGAATTTAAAACATAATAAACAAACTATTTTAAAACTAATACATTTACACTACAGAACCTGAAATAACCGAATAATCTATTGCGAAAATTATTGCTAAAGTAAAATATTTGGTTTTTTGACAACAACGTGTAAATTTCTAAATAAAATATCAGCTCACAGCAGGAAAGGATGTCTACCGTGTTCCTCTGCTATGGTGTAGGTATATGTACACCGCGTCTATGGTTTTAAGTATAATTGTTCAAACATAGAATGTGGATATTTAAAAAAATATACTCGTGCTATTGCGCAGATAACATATAGGTAGTTATCTAATTACACATATTTAAACATCGTATATTCCAATACTTGCATAAAGATTAAGCATGAAATTCGAACATATAGTACCTATTTTAAAAATGTTACTAAAATTCTTAGTTGCCCTATGAACAGAAAGAGATGCGGATTTATAGAATTCGAGCTGTATGCGGCTGTAATTTTTTGCAGAATTATTATGTTTTATCGACAAAAGTTATGTATATTTATTTTACAACCGTCAACATTTATTTATGAAGAATTTATTGATGATATAGTAAGCAAAAAACCAAGAGAAAAAACAGTTGATAATTATTAAAATGTATAGCATTTAATATGTGTAGGTATGTATTTTTTTATTCAAATATTTAACTGATTAAAAATCATATTTCATCAAATCAATATGATGTATAGGTACTATTGTATGCATTTTTAAGTATTTAAAAAAGTTCCCAATAGTAGACATTTATTTTCGTGCGTGGATATTTTTTTTAGAAAAAATAATATTACAAAAAAATATTATATATTATATCACTGCTCATCAAATAGAATATTATCTCAGTAGTATTAATATTATATATGCAGTTCAGATCAAATATTTTAAAATATAGTAGGTAGGTATATGTATGTCATAAACATGAAAATTGGATTCTTAAATATAATTATCTCAAAAATAAAATTTAGGCAATTAATATACAAATTGTCTATACAAAATTATCTTTTATGAATATATTTATTCAAAACCATGTAATTTCAAAATATAACTCATGTAATACTTTAAATATAAATATAAAAACATCATTGTCGTCTATACTAATAAAATCATATTACGTATTATAATTTTATATTATTTTTTTGAAAATTGAAATATATTACTTATAAATATTATTATGGAGTGAATTTAATAAGTCAATTTATAGTGGTTTATTTCCAATTATTATCATTATTAGGACTGATAAATTCAATTAAATTATTTTTATAATCTTAATAATTATTGAAATAATTCATATAATTTAATTTAATACATTTTGACATTTTATAATGTAGTATCACATATAGCCCAAATCTTTATCTTTTTTATATAATATATATTTCAGAGCATAAAATTATTAATTAATTCAAAAAATTGAATACTCTTATAAAAATATAAATTAATATATATATTATAAAAAAAAGAAGAATATGTGTCATAATAAAATATTCAAAAAAATATTATAAATAAAAACTAGTTTCGACCGTAAGTTATTTTCAGGTTACAAATGAATAATCATTATTATTATTATATATGTTTACTTACGATGGTTGAAACTACTTGTTACTTATAATTTTTTTTTTAATATTTTCTGCACATATTCTTTTATATATATATATATATATATATATATTATGTTTAATTTTTTTTTATAATATAAATATTTATTTTTATAGAAAATTCATTGTAACTCACTCTTTTATGAAAAACCTTATGAAGCGTTTTTTTAAAATGATTTATTATTAGGTATATTCATAATAAAATATCTATTTAATATTTACGCACCTTCACTACCTATATGAACCTTTACTATCTGGTAAATTTATAATATTATATCGCTGTCAAATTAACAGTGTATTTAATCTGATAATTGATATTTTTTTAAAGTAAAATATATTATTAAGTTCATTATGCCTATAACCATATAATAGATATATACAGTATATATAAATATCAATTTATATTTAGAATGATAAGTACAACCGTAGTTTTTAATATTCTTTGAATATAAATATAATAAATTATTAATGACAAAAAATAAAAATAATTACCAAATATTAGGTAGGTAAATATAAATATTAACTATATGATGTAGTTATCAGTTATCAATTTTTATAATATATAACTATAATATATTAGGTACCTATATAAAATTTAAAAAATATGTATTTAATTTGTCGGCAGGTAGCTCGAAAATTATGCTTAAATTGAGGAACAACTTTGAAATGTTCCAATTTAGTATTTACACACAATTTAATTATTATTAACAATTATCTGAATTTTATTTGACTTTTAACACATAGTTGTGTAAACTTTATTAAATACATTATTATATGAATTTTTGATATTTATTTGCATAATAAATGATTGGTATACAATATGTTTTTATGTAATAATAAATCATTTCTTCCGATTAAACTATAATAAGAGGAGCTCAGTATCACATATCAATATACGTATTATCATTGATTATATTATATATTATTATAATTATATATAATCGATGATATTACGTATACGTACTATAATTATTACTGTCAACTATCTATGAGTATTTCTGCCAAAATATAATTTGAACTGAAATTTGAAAGTTCAATATTTAAATTGTTGTTAAAAATGTATGACGTATATTATCTACCTATATAATAATGAAAAATATTATAATAATAATAATTTTAGATTCTGAGCGTAGCGAGGAAGCTTATGGTTTTACAATGATGTTTATTTATTTTTTTTTTTTCTGTAAACACTTTTTCTACCAGAAGGAGTGCTCCGATCTTTACACTCATACCCGGTTTCCGGTAACAAATTGCATCTAGTTGGTACTTTTAAGAGGTCATTTTTCGATTTTCATAATAGTTTTTCAATGCGTAAGCAAAAACTACCAAAAAATTACGAAAAATACGATTTTGTAAAATCGAGAATTTTAATT
>JAIPRL010000097.1:32673-216653 GCA_025469235.1 Pemphigus obesinymphae
TTGTATCCTTGAGGCTATGTTCTTCAATAAATTCGAGGGCTTTAAGGATTGCTATGGATTCGGCAGTAAATATTGAACAGGACATGGGGAGTTTGAAGCTCAGTTCAAGATTTTTCCAAACTATAGCGGCCCCAACCCCGTTAGAGCTTTTAGAGGCATCAGTGAATATCTTTTCACCAGAGATATCCTGGATAGCATGCAGATATTGTATTTTGTAGCAAGAAGGAGAAGTGAAGTTTTTTTTGTTTGAAGTAAGTTCTGTATGGATTTGAATGGGGTCTTCCCATGGTGGAGTGTTTGAACCGGTAAATGGTATAATATTGGAAAGGCTGAGGTTGTTTTCAAGGAGCAGTTTGGGCAGAAATTGGAAGTTAGGCTTATAATTTTGGGATATTAAAGTCCGAGCCTGTTTAAGCTCATAATTAAGGATAAGTTTATATCTCCTTATATTTAATGGAGGGATACCAGCAAGATTGTGTATACATGGAACTGGGCTAGAGCGATAGGCTCCGATTGCCATACGCAGTCCTGAGTTATGAATTACGTCGAGTTTTTTAATTGCAGAT
The DNA here is from genome assembly GCA_025469235.1 of Pemphigus obesinymphae. Taxonomy (NCBI): domain Eukaryota; kingdom Metazoa; phylum Arthropoda; class Insecta; order Hemiptera; family Aphididae; genus Pemphigus; species Pemphigus obesinymphae. The sequence continues at coordinate 33,240 of JAIPRL010000097.1, forward strand.
TTATTAGCAGCTGACCATAGAAAGGCACCGTAGTCCAGTTTTGAAAGAATGAGGGATTTATAAATTTGTAATAGGGTGTGTGATTTTGATCCCCATGAAGTATGGGAGAGTATTTTTATTATGTTAAGGCGTGGTGTTATAGAGTTTTTAAGGCTGTTAATATGTTGAATCCAGGAATATCTTTTGTCGAATGTTATACCGAGTATTTTAATGCAATTACTATTTACCAGTTGTCGTCCAGACATATTAATAGTGAAGCAGTTGTGCGTACGTTTCCTAGTGAAGACAATAGATTGGGATTTTTCGGAAGAAAAGGAAAAACCAGATGTGCTTGTCCACCTCATAAGGTTGTTGATTGCTTGTTGTAGATGTGTTTGTATTGTTGCTAGGCTTTTACTTCTACAAAAAATGTTGAAGTCATCTGCATATAGTATAGATTGAATAGGTGGTGAAATATTTTTTGTAATACTATTTATGGCTACAAGAAACAGCGTTACCGATATTGTCGATCCCTGGGGAACCCCGTTAAGTTGTGTAAATATTCTAGATATATCTTGACCGACTCTCACTTGAAACGTTCTAGTGTTGAGGAAATTACATATGAAATTAAGCATTTGGTTCGGACTAAGGACTTTTTTAAGATTATTTATGATTAATGGTTTCCATGTTGTATCATATGCCTTAGATATATCGAGGCTAATTAAACCCATATATTGGTTTTCTGCAAAGGTATTTAGTATCTCGGTGTGTATTTTGGATAAGCAGTTATAGGTCCCTTTATTTTTTCGAAAGCCACATTGTTCGGGTGTGAAGTAGTTTATTTTTTCCAAATACCAAGTGAGTCGAAGATTTACTATTTTTTCTAATAGTTTACACGTGGTATTCAGAAGTGAGATAGGTCGGTAACCTTCAGGAGTGAATTTATTTTTTCCTGGTTTGTTTATAGGAATTATTAAGCTATTTCTCCAAGACTGTGGAAATGAATTGAGATTCCAGATGAAGTTATAGATCTTGAGGAGTATTTGAAATGTATCATGAGAAAAGTTGTGTATAAAAATGTAGGGGATGTTATCAGGTCCGGAACTTTTACTTTTGCATTTTTTTAATGCATGGAAAATTTCCCCTATTGTGATGGGGCTATTAAGGTAGGCTTGCTGGGGATCTACTGGAGAGATTATAGATTGAGTTAAAAGGGGCGTGGACCTGTTATTCATTTTGAGAAAGTTGGGGTCAAAGTACTTATTACTAGAGTTTTCCTCAAAGTATTCACCGAGCTTTTGGGCGACGGTGGAAGGGTCAGTAATTAGGGATGTGTTTATAGATAGGTGTATGTTATTTTGTTTTTTTCGACCTTGAAGGGAATGAATTTTATTCCACATTAAATGAGGCTCCGTCTGAGCACCTAAGTTGGTTGTAAAGTTCCGCCATGAAGATGTTTTGCTTCTTTTAACCAAGAATCTGGGTTTTGCTTTGAGTTCTTTTAACTTGATGTGATCGGATTGAGACTTAGTTCGTATAAATGTTTTTAAGGCTTTGTTTTTCAACTTTATACATTGTTTAATATCCTCGTTCCACCAAGGGACCCGAGGTTTTGAATTGTTGGGTTTTAGGTATCCTATAGTTTTTTTGGCAGTGTCAACAATAATTTTGGTGAATTTAGTAACGGTTTCTTCTATGTTCGTATGGTTGTTAATAAGGTCACTGGAAGTTATTTCATTCTCTAGATATTTGGAGAAGAGGGACCAGTCAGGGTTTTTAAGATTCCATCTTTGATGTGTATAGTGACTTTCATGTGTATTAGATATATTTTGTATAATAATAGGAAGATGATCACTACTGTGAATTTCTGGGAGTACATGCCAATGAAGTCTTTGTGCTATGATGGGTGTTGAAAAGGCAAGGTCGATGGCTGAGAGACGTCCGTTGCTTGGGTTTATTCTGGTTTGTTCATTATTATTTAATATTACTATGTTATTATCTTGTTCCAGTAGTTGTTCTACTATTTTACCTCTACCGTCCGTTTTGTATGAACCCCATAAGGAGCTATGGCTGTTGAAATCGCCGACTATAATGAACGGTCGTGGAAGTTGTGAAATTATGTTACTTAGGTCTTCAATTTTAAAAACAGTTTGATTGGGGATATAGATGTTGCATATAGATGTTTTGGATTCAAGTAGTATGGAGACTGCTATTACTTCTAAGTTAGAGTTTATGGGTATTTCTACCTATGGGTATGTGTTGTTAACCAGGATGCATACTCCGCCACTGGCCCTGAGACAGCCATTACGGTTCTTTATGACACAGTGATAATTATTTATATTAGGAGGTGAGTCATCGTGTTTAAGGTTTGTTTCTTGGAGACATAGAGCAATTGGTTGATGTGAGTTTATTAGTAATTTTATTTCATCGAGGTTTTTATAGAATCCGTTGAGATTCCACTGTAAGATATTTTTGGTGTACGGCATAATTTTGCGGAGATTTTAATGTTGAAGAGAGGTTTGGTTATCGGATAAGGCATTGTCGAGTAGAGAGCTGGAGAGCCTTGTGAGCCTGTTCTTGATACTTTTGTTATCAAGTTTAGGCCGGATTTTATCAATTATTTCTATCATTTCCATGCCGGTTATATTGAAAGGTATAAGAACCGATGCTGGGTCGGAGGAACTTAGTGAATTTTCAATTATGTACTTGAACTGATTAATGTCAATTTTGACGTTGGGTATTTCATCGAAATAGGTTTTAATAGGATCAAATATTTCGCCTAATTTGAGTATTATTTGTTCCGTGGAGTTAGAGCGTTTATATATAATAAATTATATAATAATAATATATATTATTATAAATACGAATCTACGTATTATTATTATATAATATACGAGAATGTCTTGAGATTGTTTTATTACTTATTTTTTTTCGTTATTTGTATAAACTTTATGCTCTCATCATTTAATAATTATAAAATGTGAAGTACACCGCTATAAAATTACTCAATAATTTTTTTTCATCTTATATTTTCGCATAGTTGGTTACAGTAAAAATCGTATATTATACGAAATTCATACTTAACGAATAAAAGTAAAATCTTGGGAAAAAATAAAAGGAATGACTATAATATAATATCGTCTGGTGAATAGACACCACACCAATGATTTTCAGTACCTTAAAAACATGACCACAAAAAATAAACGACAGACCTCTTAAAGTGATCTTAAAGTAAAATGTTAAAACACTTATTATTAAATATATATAAAACAATATTCTGGAGATGATATCATCAACGTTTTGCAAAATATTAATTACTACAAAAGTTAATGTAATTTAAATAAGTAAAAAATAAGGTTTTTTGTACACACAATATTCAACAATATAATTAAAGTATCATGAAACACCGATGGGGTCGTCTCTAAAATATTTTCTATTATATATTTTATAATATAAAACTATTTTAAAATTCTTCTTTGTTTGATTTTCCTAAACGAGTTTTTGAACAAATTTCTTAATTATGCACAAATAAAAATTGGTATGGATATAGGACTATTTTTAGATTACTTTTAAAATATATTTTAACATTTTTTAATTGTGAAATTTTTATTTGTCAAAAAATGTTTTTAAATTTGCATATATGGAACTCTTTAAAACGGATCGTGAGACGTCCTCTGTATATAATTTGTTAGATTATACTTTAATTGAAAAAAAATTAAAAAATCCATATCATTGCAATTATAATATTTACATAAATTTTGCATGTTTCTATTTAGATCATATTTTATTTTAAAATCGCTAAATATTATCAAAAAATCATATATTTTGAATTACCTTCAAAAGCTGTTTTACTTTCTCGTATTAAAAATTGTGTTAGTAAGTATTGAAATACAACTTTAAAAAAAAATTATACATTTAAAAACAAATTTATCCAAAAGTTAAAATCTAATCATAAACTAATAAAAAAAAAACAACTACCCGTATCATAATATAATACAGTTAAATCATAGTTTAAAAGTTAGTATGGACTATTATATAACTATACATTTTTTTAAACTTCACAATTCGTTTTTATATTGTTCCACCAAGTGACTTTTATAAATGGACCAAATTGGTATAGGTTTAGAATTTAATCCGTACAACAGTTGGTTGGATCACAAATTGTGTAGGTAATCATTTTTTTGATAGATCATACTTTTTTGAATAATTTTAGTAGGAGTTTGGTTTTTGCAAAATTTATTTATAAAAATATAAAATACTAATTACCCAATACTATTCATGATAATATAAAAGTCGCACATTGTAAGTATATCACACTCACACATTGTTCAATTAATAATTTTCAACCCTTGATCTGGTCAGACATGTGATATTACCCAAAGGCGCAGATGAACTGAACAGATATAAATTAACTTATTCATATATAATAGATTTTTTGATACGTTTTTCAAACACATTTATCGTGATAAATTCCGAAATACTCTTTCAAAACGTGTAATAAGCAAAAAAAAAAATCGTCTTATTCTTAATTTTGCTGATTCAACACAATTTATAATTTATCAAGTATTTTTGCCAACTAAACTTAATTTCGCCGACTGTTTTCTGGTAGTGGAAAGGTGCTTCCCTCCCTAAATCTGGAGCTGCCTATATTAAAATAGTAAGAACAGTATGTCCAACATGTGGTGGATCAACTAAATTAATTTTGTAATTTTTCTGATAAATCAATAAACACATTTTAATATCAATACATTGTTAATATTATACTATATAAATATTTTCTATACAAAACTTTCTTTAAAAAATGTATAAGGTTGAATATTAGTTTACTTACTTGTATGGAATGCTGTGCAAGTTAATGATTTTTTTTTTTTAACTTTAGGTTAAGTTAATAAAAAAAATAGTAAAAGTTAAAAGTTAATACTTATTTCTTTTTCTCAACGATTAAGTTAAGTTAATTTTTTTTTGGTAGGAGTTAATATAACATTTTAGATATACAGGTATAATTAAGTACGAATCTATTATTTTTATGGAAATAATGTTATTTTATAACTTTAAGCATCTTAAAATTTTTAAAAATCATTAATATTATTGAAAATACTACAATGTATTTATAATAATTATTATTAAAATGAACAACAAATAGGTTCATAAAATCGTTTGATTAGTAGGAGGTACCTATTATTTTCTTAAAAATTCTAACAAATGGAAATTTCTCATTACAAATTAGTACCTATATACCTAAATAATGTTATTGAGGAGATTATTATATAATATATAGATATTCTTATTTTATTTATACTTTCGGGAAATAAATAATTCTTATAATATAATAATTATTAGACACGACAAAAATAACTTAATTTTTATTCTGCCATTTTGGCAATACTTAAACACAATATGAAATCAAAATGTATCATTTATTTCAAAATTAACTTAACTTAGTTTTAATTCAAAGTAGTTATTAAAAAGTTAAGTTAACAAAAATCAAATATAAAAAGTAAAGTTAAAAGTTAAAATTAACTAACTTTTAACTTAACTGTTAACAGTAATTATTAACTCGTTAATGCCCAGCATTGCTTGTGAGGCTGTAAAACTTTACGACAAATATTCAAAAATTTACTTTGTTTTAACAATTTTTTGAAATATGATTATAAACGTAGAACACTATGATAAAAACATAATCAATACCTCCAAAGACTTTATAAAATAAATATAAATATATTTAACCGTATTTTTAAACTTACTTTCATATAGATAAGGCGGTAATCCAATTTAAGTGGTAGTACAATATACACTACTCTCCTCTATATATTATATTCTATAATAAATAATTTTATAAATTGCTAAAGACAGACAAAATAATTTTGAAAATTTAAAATGTACCTTTACTACCTATAAGCTATAATAGGTAAGTATATGTTTGAATATTATATTTAGGTATAGAAATTCGTTTAGATGCTTATTATAGATAAATTATATTAATAGTATAATATAATTATATAATTATATATAATAATGTAATATAATATTATTAGGTAATTATATTAAATTATGTAGGTGTTCATATAATTTGTAATGAATTAAGTAACACAATTGATTTAAATTAATAATATATAGGTATAATTAATATATATATATATATTATGAACTAATCGCCACACCAATTTCCACTTATAATTAATTTAATAAATTATAATCCTTAGTTTCTTTTTTATCATTACAATAGGTAACAGAAATTTAATTATAATATTTATAATTGAAGATATTTTTGGTACATGTTATATAGTAATTTTAGATTCTGAGCATATTCATGATTGGTTTTACAATGATTTTTATTTTTTTCTGTATGCAAATTTTCGACCAGAAGGAGCCGAAGAGGAGTTTTGGCGTTGGTATATGACATCGATAGAAAATCGGGTCTAGATGGTACCCTATGCCTAGCATTTTTCGATTTTTCTAGTAGTTTCCTTAAAGTAGAAGAAAAAATTCCTAACCATACACTGTATACATACATATACAGTAGAGTAACATACATAACTCTACTAAGTATACGATGTTGACTGTATTACGTACACCGTATATACAATTATACGGTGTATTCCGACATTTTAGATTCGAGTGAATGAAATTGGCCAATCTATGTGGTTTATATTATATTTGTTGGCTACTAGGTGCGATTTCTGAGAGTGTAATTTAACAAAGTGTGTTAACTTGTATAAAGAGTATAATATACTGAAATAATATAATAAAATATGGTAATATTATAAAATGTTCAAATTGTTAAGTACAATATTTATGGTAGGTATATCACACCGCTCAGAATCGTTCTTATCGAAAGAAATAATTTATCATTGCTTTCAAATTCAATATGTCCACCACCAGTATCCTACACAACGAGCGAAGTGCTTCCACCGCGTACTGACACTTTTTTTAAATCAATTGTTTTTTTTAAAAAAATTTTGATTTTCGTTTAATTTAAATTGATGCGTTATTAGTTATTACGACGTATAGGTACTTAAAAAATATAATAATTATTAGCTTAGGCAATCTCAAGTAATTTAAATTATATAAAAAGATTAAATTATACGATAGTGTGCGTATATATTATATATACATAGGTATATATACTGTATATATATACTATATATATAAATTATTTTATAAATTAATTATGAAATAAAAAAATAACAAGCTAATCAAAATAAATAATTGAAATATAAAAATCGTGTGTCAAAAACATTACAGTTATTTTTGCATAATATACTTTACACTATTAGTAACTTTACTGTTTAAATGCATTTTTCATATATTTTCCTGAAACGCAAAACGACATGATATTCAATATGTAGGTACTAATATAAATTAAATCTAAAATAAATCGAGATATTTTGGATTAAACTCAATGGTTATTGGCACAAATATGGGCAAATATTATCATTAAATATTTTATAGAATACTAATATACTATTTGATGTTTTGAAATACAAAATTCTGTAAGACGTTATTTCGTTCTAGATTTTGTGCCAAGTATTTTATTAAATGTATTTAATGTTTTTTGATGATGTGTTTTTTTACGCTAAAATCTCATTTTTTTTCTAAATAGTTAACATATATATGATCAACAAATTTTCACGAAATATTTTTGTATAAATTGAAAGTCGAATTCACAATACTATATGTCAGAATTACAGTATAAAAATTTTCCAGTCATTTTCGAAAATTACAAATAGGCACCTACTATTAATAATAAAACACTGGTTTACGCCTCCTAGCTCGAAGTGAGCAATGCGAGACGAATGCTCAACACGTCACAGAGCACTCTCTGTATCCTGTCTTGTGTGTGTTTTTTATAATTATAGTTTGTTTGACTACTCCATAAATCGTAATAATAAGTACCTATATGATATTATGATAACATTTAAAAGTCCTAATAATTTAAGAATGAAAATAATTCCTCGGTTTATCGTTTTGTAACAATTATATGCATGTTTGGTACTCATTATTAGTTTAACACAATATATTATTATTTGAATAATGAATAAGTAAGTGATGTTCATTGCATATAATTACAAAACTTTTTTAGAATGACTATAGTTATAAGTAAGACACAGCTATAGATATTTGCTGGTAGATGTTTTTAAATATTTTATGTGCGTTTTGTGCTGATATTACCTATTTTAAATACTGAGTTTGGGAACTAATGACATGTTGGAATATTTTTACTATCGGTGTAAAATACGGTTTGCAATGGATTTTGGTCGGAGGGAATTCGACTAATTTTAATTAATATACGACCAAATATTTTTATAATCTATGGTTAACATATAAAATTTAAATTTTATTTCATATAAGATAGTATATTTAATATAACATGCATCGTGTGAAAACTCACTTGAAGTGTAGGTACAAATACATTATATTTACATTTTATTCCGTGCCAACTATGCCAAATTTCGAATAACTATCCTGTTTGGTCAGATCACTTTCCTTTATTTATGTATTTGTGTAAAACCTACCAAGTATATTATAATATAGTGAACATTGGCTTTTAACCGTAAAAATAACCGTATAGACTATATTAAAAGATAATATACTTACACAGTAAAATTATTTATAGAAATATATTATAATTGTTGACTTTATTTCGCATAAAAAAAATATTACTATAAAAATATGGCTATTTATACATAACATAATAAGTACGTCGTATAAAATAACATGACATTTATATTTAATTTTTATTCTGTTAAAACAGTATATATACATATATTTATAATTTACATAATATTTTGATATAAATATTATGTTAGTGTCTATAACAGTAGGATAGTAGAATAAAATCAACGCATGGAGCATATTATTATAGTTTATACACAATATTTTCTTACGATCATAATACCGACATCGTGGAGTTTATTCAAATGTTATTAAATTAAATTTTAAAACAAAAAAAAAACTATTTTCCAACTTGTCGAATATTATTTAGACGATTTGCGTGTTCTCATAATACACGTTTAAAATGTAAATGTATAATAATAATAATAATAATAATATAATAATAATATTGTAGTGGAATTACACTATTGTACCTAGTTAATTGGGAATAACTATACGAAATTACAGTCAAGTCACCGTTTTGTATTTAATTGTCGTAATGAAATTACCGGATATACAAATCTAAAGTTGCCTTATAATTGTCAGTTAAATGGTTATACCTACTTAAGTACAAGTATTTAATAATTATATGCACAAATAATGGTTTATCATGCATACAGATATATTTATGTATAATATATATATGATCGTAACTTAAGTAGTATTTATAAACTAACCTATAACTTGGTGAAACCGATATTTTCACGTGTACTCAATGTCAAGATACCACGATGATAAGAATGTGAAATTTTATTATGATACGCAATATTATGGACATCCAGTTCAGGAAATTGTATGTCGACATGCCGTACCTACATTTTGTATAATTTAATAATAAAATATGGAATATATTGTGTAGGTTGTTGAATAAATTGTGTATATAAAATGTTTAATTATCGTGACAAGCTATTTTTGAAAAAAATTTAGTTCGTTATTTTGTTCACTAATACCTACACAAGCGTAAATTTCAGACTAAGTGTTCCAGGAGTTATGTTAAGGGAGACCGGCTTGATATGACATACCGAGGCAATATGACACATCAGTGTTTTGATTGGAAATATTATTATTAGATGACCAAAGATATTCCTTGTATATGCATAATAGACTCCTTGATATTATTCCAAACATTGATAACTTTTATCACGAACTAAGATTATATGGACTGGCACATGCGGCAGGCGGTTGGTAGTGATGAGATCAGGTTTTGAAATGGGGTTTCCCAAATGGGGAGAAGAATTTTGCGGGCTGGAGCGTTCCTAGTATATTTTTTCAGTATTAAATTAACCAAATCTTTCACGGACAAATATTTGTCGGTTAAATACTTGAATAGTTCACGGGTCATTCATTAAAGCAGATTGTAGATAGCACTTCGACTTGTAAAAGCCCCCCACAATGAAAACTCCGCATTACAACGTGACCGCATATATTGGTCCGGTCGCCAGTCTATATAATCTTAGTTCGTATTTATATATATAAAGAATTGATAAATGAATATGTGTTTTTCGTGATAACAATTTTTTTTTATTATTTTATTAATTAAATTTAAATTTAGATTTTTTTTAGAAACAATGGTATCAAATTATATTCGTATAACCAAACGATAATCTTGGTCAGAAATTTAGTTTAAATATTGTTAAAATGTACTTTTACCTTTTATTAAAATTAATTATCATAATTTTAGTAGATCATTTATGAATATTGTGTTATTAACTTACTAGTGATCTAAATGTATTGATAAATACTGTTACAGATTATTTAATTTCTTTAAATATTAAAAAATCAATTAAATTAAACAATTAATAAGTAATATTTGTATATATTTAAAAAATATAATTTTATAAAAGTAGGCATGTCATTCTACCCTATCCCTCAGAGTAAAATGATATAGTATATCATTTTTGAAATATTAAGTTTTTTGAAAAAATAATTCTTTTTTTTTTAGAAATTTGTTCATCTATATTTGTGTACAGGATAGAACTATGTATGTAGTCCAAGTTTCGGGTTTTAGTTTATAATATTAACTTTCAAAAGTCAAGTTTAAATATGGTGTGTCATATTAAGCCTGTCTGAGGTACTATATTAATTTAGGGTAGGTAGGTACACTAAATAAAATGCATTTGTTTCCAAAAATACTGTATTCATATTCTGTTATTATTTCAAATAACTTAAAAATCGACATCTCACAATATTTGTATCGAGTCATTTTATGCAAATTTTATTTGTAAAATGTAACTTAACTATTTCACCGCACCCAATATGTTAAAGTTAAGTTAATTTTAATTAAATTATAATATAACAAGTTATTTATTTTTTTAATGTTAATATCTAACATCGTAATAAGTACATTTGTTTTCTGAAAAATAGATTATTTTTTATCTTTGTTAAGTTCAATAACTTATAACTTATATAGTTTTATATATACATTCCTTAATTATATTTTTTCAAGTAAAATAAAATTGTAATGATTTTATTTTTACTTAAATGGTGTAGGTAGGTACGATTATATTACATTAATTATTCTAAAAATTAAAATATTTTAAATAAATTAAGTTGGTAGATACCTACTTAAATTAAGTTGATTATTAACAAAAATTAAAATTAAATGTAGCTTTACACTTTAAATAATTTAACTTACTTTTACTTAAATATAAATCATTATAATCCATATATATATTTATATATAAACATAATACAATAAGCTATAATAACTAATGAACTTGTTCGGCCTTGGAATTATCACATCCCTGACTATACGAGTATTAGTTTGTAAATACTACTAAATATAAACAGAATATTAGCATATTATACGGTTTTCCGTGCATGAAATATGTATTGCCACTGTTTTAGTAAATGATTGTTGTAGGTCATATCTATTATTTAGATAACAAAATATCGATTGACAGTCATTCCATTTCAACTTAAAAGTATGATAAAACCATAGTTAAATATCTCCTATATATGGTTTAATATTAGTACAGTTAAAATTATTTTTAATACCTATGCATATATATTATTATATAAAATGTATATATATTTTCTTTTTTTAAAAAAAAAATCATTGTAAATCAAAAGAAAAAAATTACTTTATAAAAATGTAATACAATTTTAAACCACATAATAATTTGCATCATATATGAAAAATTACACAAATAGTTGCATATTTTATGAACTGAATTTTCATATTATGTAACGTTACGTAATGTTTCAACATATGGATGTAACATATTATAATACACTTATTATACTAAAAAAGATCATAAAGTTATGTTCCATAATTGGATGAAAAGTGTCAAAAATCTATAACGGAGACATAATATTCTAAACAGTAATTGTATATTTGAATACATATGGATTATAATTACTGTGAAAGTTTATAGGTATATGTAAAATATATACGTCATACCTTTAGGAAACATTATAAATTAAAAATAATTTAAAAGCACATTTTTATTTATAATTTAATAGGAAAAAAATTTAATGTAATGCATTTATTAAACCTATTAATATTTTATAAAAAAATTGTACGCAAATTAATTTCAATAGGTAACAACCGGTTAAATAAATTCGTAGTTTAAATTTTTTCTTTAAACAAAATTGTATACCTATATTTTATCTAAAGTTTTTTACTTACTAGTTAAATCTATTTAATAATATTACATATATATATACTTAATAATCACACAAATATTATAATATATTTTTAATTTATGCTAATTTAGTCTATTTTATTTTCCTATTGATTCTGCACTTTTTTACTGTATCAATGATTTTGGGAAAGCAGCTTTTAAACGATAAACTTAACCTAACATTTTAGATCGTGTATTAAGGTGTCAAATGAATTTAACAAGGTTTTTACGTCGGTATACGAATGGGTATGGGTGTGTAGGTATCAAAATCAAAATATTTATAAATTGTTAATGATGATGAATATATTTTGAAAAATTATATTTTGATTTTACAAATATTAATTTGTACTGTAAAATGGCTTTTACGTTTGAATTTAGAAATTATGAATATGTGTAAGGAATATATATCCATCTTTTATATATAAATTTGTGCTGATTTTCTCTATATTTTTTTTTTTTAGAATTATCTGAAGACAAATCGTTGGCGATCGGACAAAATGCAGAAGACGGGGCCGCGATCACCGCCGAAGACGATCAGACGACGTTCGACGTCAAGTACCTCGGGAACACTCCTGTCGATTCTGCGGCCGGTGCCGTATCCGAGGCAGTTAAAACAATTTCAACTATGGTAAGCCATACTATAGAATACATTAATTCTTTTTCTAAAACCGTTATCACAGTACCAACGTTTGCTTTAGTAAGATAAATTGTACTCGTTCGACACAAAACAGTTGAATAAATAACATCATGTATAATACGCACGCGAAAATGTGGTATTATGTAGGTACTCATACATATTTGTTTACGTTGGTATAGGTTGGTATACCATTGAAAAAAACAGGGTCATCCACACAATATCATATTGTAAATCAACAAAATTTGCTCATTTCCTAACATTAATGGTGTTATCTGAAATTTGCGTGTGTTATAACCGTATGGCTTTCAATATATTATATGATGCAATTTTTATCAAACAAAATATTAGATATAAATATAAAAAAAAATTGATAACACGAATAACCAACGAGTAAAATGTCATAAATGTTTTTATATTTAATAAACAGATTTCAGAAAAAAAAGTGAACAAAATATGCAATACTGAGTAAAATAATAATAATCTAAATACATCGACTAATCATTAAATATTTATAATTTATAAAATTAAAATTTTAAAATAATTACTCATTTAAATATTGTAAATTTAAAAAAAAATTTTCATTTTATATAAACGAAAATAGCAATTTAATAATCATTACATTTTCAAATAGTTACATATTTTTATATTAATATTAAAAAAAAAAATTTTCCGTATTAATGAAAATGTTTTGAGTCTTACATGGTAAAACGCGAGCCGCAGTTTGGCCATCCCTTGTATATACGATACATATATACTAGTACTGTATAAAACGTAAGTTACGTATCGGCTGAGATGTTCCTCAGATCTTTGTACTTGGATATTTTTATGGATCTATTGCATATAGATATATATAATTATATAATATAACATATACCTAGGTCCTCATACATTCATCAATTTTTAAATGGTATTTTCAATTATTGGTAAATTAATTTAATGATTTTTTTTTTTTTATACAATTCGTACATTTTTTTCACTTCAGTTTTTCATTAGGTGCCTATTTTATTAAAACCGGTACCTAACAAATTAGTATAAAATCATTCGTACAAACATAATATATGGAAATGTATTTTTATATAATTTTAATATACATAACTATCAATAATTTACTGACGAATATTAATTAGTAATTTTTTTATTGTTTATTATGATAATAGAATAAATAAATTATTAATTTAGTTTTTAATACCATAACACAAACTAATAATTAATAGTCTCAATATTCCATATCTATTCCTTTGATAAATTTTTTATAATTACGTATGTCATATTTTTACTAAAATGGTAACTAATATACCACCAAGATTATTCACTACTTTAAAATATCAGTTTTCATCTGCAATTTTTTTTTTTTTTTTTGTGTTGACAATAGGATTTTTTTACCAACCAGAAACTGGTTATTAATAACTATTAATATTATTAAATTGTACATTAATACATATAATATATATATACAACATGACTAAATAGAAATATAACTATCAATAGAGGGGAGGGTATAGTAAAAGTATATTTACGTTTATCTTAAATTATAAAATTATATTATCAATAAAATATATAAGTAGATACCTGTTTTCCTTTTATAAAAATATTATTTATCAAAAAAACGGGATCTGCTCTCTATATTATAAAAATATATTAATATACAAAAATATATTCGTTAAATAATAGACATTGAAAATAGAGAAAATGTATATCAGGTAGGTAGGTATGTATGAAAATATTATAATATAGCAAATTAACTAATATTAGTTTGGAAAGTTTATATTTTTAACGTCCATTTATGTTTTATGTATGCGGTTTTAAGAGGGTACAATTTTTAAATAAAAATCCTACATACCGATAATTATACCATTGTAATATATTTTTTTTCATAAATCTGTTGAAAATTATTTTAAATTATAAAACTAAGACAGCGAATTAATGATTTTATAAATATTATTGTAGTATTGTGACATACGTTGACCACAAAAACCTTCTCTAAAAAAAAGTTTAAAAAATATAAATCTTCTAAATCATTTAATTTAAATTTATTGTGTGCATAATATTTAAGTGAATATAATGAATTTTCTTCTGTTTTTAATATTTAATCGAGAAAATTATTGTATCTACTCGTATTATATGAAATTTTGAATATATTTACTTATATATTTTATTATATTGCCTTTCTAGTGGCAAGTGTATTAACTATACAAAAAGACAATTGTTGAAAAATGATACTTTGTCTCTTTTGATACCTATATCTTACTATAATACAGTAAACAACATTTTGAAATCAACTATTGAGATACTAAAAAACGGGTTTACAACATGAAAGTGTTAAAAATGGACACTGAAAGTTCAAATCAATAATAATACATACTAATCTTGTCAGTAGGAGGGTGGTATACACGTATAAATATGGGTTTATCAAAGAAGTTTAAAAAAAAGGAATGTAAAAAAATATACATTTAATATAAATATTATTTTTATTGAGAAAACAATATTTCGTTCCAAATATTGTTTTATAATTTTTTGTAAAACAAGTTTGTTTTGTTCACCCTCTGGGAGGTTATATTTCTGTGGGAGTCCAAGCATACATAAAACATATTATAAAAATGTTCAAAATCCTTCTATAGGATTGGATACCTTATTACAACTTCGGTACTATCGAAATCCTTAGGTACTGTTTGCTTTTTGTTGATATTATAATCATTTGTAATACAATTTGTCTATTATTATTATTTTTATTCGATTTATTTTGATTAAAAGAAGTACATTAAACATTTTATTTTTCTAAAGCCCCATTTATAAAAATTAAAAATAGAATATTTGAAATTATAATTTGATTAATTTTCCGGTAAGTAGGTATTTTTAAAAGATATTGCAAAGAACAACAAAAAAGTGAAATTTCGCAACAGACGTTTCGAGTAAAAAATGACATTTATTAATTTAATTTGGAAAATAGTCGTTTTTGGGACTTGAAATTTTCATTGGTATTTTTTAGACGTGACATTATACCTCCTAATGTATCAAAAATGTCTATCATTTTAAACTAGAATATTTAAAAATGTTATGGTTTTTTTATTCAGTTTCTATTTTATAAAGTGACTTTATAAACTTATTATCTTAGTCAAATTTATATTTTTGGGTGTACCTAAATATTTGAAACATTTATAAATTACATTATATATCAATTATATTAACTTATCAACATGTTCATAATTGGTACTTGCATTCTTAATTATACTTACGATACAACAGTGTATAGACATATTAAAAACTCACAATAATAATAATTACTCTTTCATTAATTCAGTGGCGTATTAGTGTACCTATTACAGATATTATTATAGTGTTATTTTTCATAGTTCAAACGGAGACAAATATCAAATTACGGTGAAACCCGTTGTGAAACTAGTTAAGAAAAAATATCGGTTGATAAATAAACTACAATAGTATCACAATTAAATCTCTTTATGTTTTCTACGTATGTTCAATCTATTTTTCCAAATACCAATGACATGTCATAAGTAAATACATACGTAGAAAAAAATTAATTATCTATCTAATAATCAAAATGACCGATAAATGCCGTCAACTATGCTTACGACCTACATACTATTTGCGTGTATTCAAATTGTGTTTATTATATATTTTAATACACTGTTTTCACTGTCTTAAGTCTTAACTGACGACAACATTTTTATTAAAAAAAGATTGAGAAATTATCAAATTTTCATTATTTCACAATCTGTAAGTAAAATATATGGATTGAAATTAAGTTTTCCTAAAAAAAAAAAAATAATAATTCACCCAGTGTTTTATTTGTAAATAATACGCAAATCGTGAAAGCATTTAAACCAATTATTCGTGAATATTTATAAAAATTATAATAAAAAAAATTAAAATATTCTTACTAGATAAAAATAGGCAAGTTGATTTTGATTTAAAACTTTTACTACAATATGACTCACTATAAGTAATAATAATAATAATAATAGTCTTTTCCAAAGAACGAAAAGAATGTTTACGAAAAAATATAATATTATTTATAATTACGAATATTCTGATGTTTAAATTATTATACTTTTAGATGTCTACATTGTCCTATTAAAATTGTCTACCATAACCTGCGAGAAAATTTTATAGTTATTGTTTTGAAATTCCGAAGTTTGTATTTATTATTTCTCGCGGCAAACAGAGATCTTTATTGTATTTATCAATTTAACATATTTAAAAAAGATTTATATAAAACTGTTTTTGATTCGTTATCGAATTTATTCGAAAACTTCCAAGACGTCGGCGTTTCTTTTTTTAAACTTTTTAATTAGCATTTTCTTCGCCATTTCGAAGACTTTCTAAAAAGATTCCGCAACCATATAGAATAATCGAAACTTTCACGTTACGCTTTACTTTAAGAACCCGTGTTAATTAGACAGTTATCTAGTTTTACCTTATTATCATTTATTATTCTTATTGTTGTTGTAATCTCGTAACACCCGACTACGTGATGTTTAGTGCGAAATTAAATCAACTAATGTACCTATATCTGCAACGTATATGTGAACACGGAAAATGAATATATATAACAAATAAAAAATATACCATTATATTTTCAAGGTCATTGCACCAAATAAAACTGTCATCATCGTAAATCGTTGTCAAAATAAACCTGTCTATAGTCTATACGTTCATTACAATATTTTTTAATATTATGAATATTTATTGCAAGAAACGTTAGCAGTGGTATTTAGTCATCCGGTGTGTGAAGACATTTTTTGCCTTCAAGCATAATATACAAATATATATACCTACCTATATCTTTCGAAAGTCTTATCCTAAATACAATATTTTTAAGCACAAGAAATTTTACTTTTGAAAAATTTGTAAACAATTACAAAAAAAATCGTGTTTTCAATATAGTGTACATTAATATAATTATCCACGTAACAACAGGTGTTATCAATATTGATACCTATCTTAAAAACGTGTATATATAGGTACAAGTAGTATAATATATATATCATTTAAAAATAGCTCGATATTTATTTTCAGTCAAAATTATTATATAAGTATGAGGAAAATTATTTCTTTTTAGTGTACCTTTACTTTACACTCGTTTTGTACTAACGTATTTACGGGAGGAGCGATATGGATGATAGATTTTCCTTGGCATTTTTTTTTTAGTAAAATTACTGTTTATGAAAAAAAAATGTCCTAAATTAACAACAATTTTAAAATTACCCGATCAGTAACACTATTCTTTTTTTAGGGTAAGGCATTTTAGGGGCACGGGTATGCCATAAAAAATCCTTATTACAAAAAAAATATTTTTCCTGACGTTATCAATTTTAATATTTTATAAACAATATAATATATAATAACCGATATCTTGTGTTTTATGCATTCTGGAATATTTTTAATTAAATCGTCACATAATGTATTTTTTTAATTTTAACATCATATGAGATTCCATGGAATCTGCAATTAGAAAATTATTTTAAATACTTGTTAAACGCAATAAATTACTATTACTAATAATATTGATTTGGGGTCACTAAGTCATTTTATAGGTAGATTTTTCAAATACGAATTTTGTTGATATATTTTTAAGATAATTTATAGAATAAAATTTGGGCAGCGTTATTTAAAATATACCCATTTATAAATAAATCACATTCTAATATACTATATCTAATAATATAAATGGGATAAAAAATGTATTTCATAAAAATGTTGGTACCTCCAAAAATGCTTCCATATTATATAAAGATCGAGAAAATCCTAAATATTATATGAATTTCGTTGATTTTTATTGTTTTCCTTGGTTAATACCTAATTAAAAAAATTGTATGACATGTGTATACTACAAATATCGAAAAAATATTTGTTTATTATATTTAGACTATTATAATAGTCTCAATATTTGAAAACTTTCCAATTTTTCCTGTATTTAGTTAAACAATTTCGCTTAATTCTAAATTGTATGCTCACGCATTACTTGTGAATCGTATAACTAAATCAAACACTCTTTCAAAGTTATCCATTAAATTCAATCTATACTACACAAGTGCACATCATTAAGTTCTAAAGAATTTTTTGAAGGGAAAAGTATAAAGTTCAATAACGATATTATTTAATACTCGTATATATTTATTAATCCTGAAAATATGTATATTTCGTCAACCTTTTTTCCTATTTTTCTTTTTCAACTGAGTACCTAAATCAGTAAAATATTTTGGGAACATTGGAAATTAGTATATTTTTTTATATAAAATTCATAAACATTAAATTTTTTTCGTGGACTCTTATATTATGATTATAATAAAAATATTTAAGACATATTTCGTCAGATTTGTTGATTTTTATTTCGACACGCATAACACATGAATTTAAATTCGCCACTGCAGCGTAAATTATATACAATCGTACACGAAAATATAGACCTAGGTATTGAAGTATTGGAAAAATTGTATAGGTAGATTGGTACTTATTTGTATTATATCTTCTTCTTCTCCTTCGCCTTCTCTCCCAACTATTTGGGGTCGGCCATTTATCTCCACATCCAAGTACGCAATTTTGTTTTCCCCGCGAACATCCGAGATGGGAAAACTCGCCTATATTCTTTTTAATACTTCTCATACTTTTTGACAAGTTTTATGCCGGCTGTCGACCTGACGCAACCTCAATTAGTCGACTTCTACGACAGGCATGAAGAAACCGTGGAGGTATTCTTAGCCCCCTCCACAGGGATTGGTAGTATATTTCGTAATAAAGAAAAAAATAAATAAACATCATTGTAAAATTACTAGCCCCCAGCTATGCTTAGAATCAAAAATCAATACATCCTGTACAAGTAATGATGGGGAGATGATCAAACCTCATCATCTGTATTAGGATATTGTATTAAAAATTCTACAAATTACATAATAACAATAACGAATATAATATTGATTACAATCATTTATAAATGTTTATGAAATTAGAATATTGTAAATTTTTATTTTAAAACATGATATTAAAATATTTCTCTCCAGAAATAAAAGTATAAAATAGGTTAACCATATTTTGAAAATTAAAAACGAGACAATAAAAAAAAAAAAATCAACTGTAATTATTTAATAATTTTCTGTCATAAACTGCGGTAAATAAGCTAAAAAAGACCTATCAAAATGTTCCTATAAATATCGTGAAATTGCTTAAAAGAACTGTAGATATTTAAAAAAATTTATTGTTTTTTTTATAAATTATAAAAACACGATAACAAAACGAACCTGCTTTCAAAATCCATACAATAAGCGAATTTTTATCGGAATAACGGGACGCAATGCAGGAAAACGGGACAATCCCGTTTTAAACGAACGTATGGTCATCGTATAAAATATATATTTTACCCAATATCTATTTATCTGTAACATTATATTTTATCATCTACATCATAGTTTATCAAATAATATTAACAACGAAAAAATTCATTTTTTTTATACCAAAAAAGTATATTTACTCGTTACTCGTATTTACAGGATTAGATAGTATGTATGATACTATCCAATGTTACCTATATGATATATATAATAAGTACAAATACTGAAGGAAAGTTTTTAAAATATATTTCAATATGAATATTTCAGTAAATATATTTAAAATACCTTAAAATACATTTAATTGATATACTTAAATATTTCTATTTATATACTTTATGTCTAGTAACAAATAACTCACATAAGATATGTTTAAAACGATATTGTCGTGGAAGTTATTTCCACCCTTAATATTATGTAAACGCACATTATGTTAAATGGAATGTCTTTAGAATTATCACAATAGGTCGTTAATTTTAAAACACAAGCAAACATTATATGAACGTTCGTTTTGCCATTGTTTACTACTGTATGTATGATGTTATTAATATATAGTTTATTATTTTGATGAAGGCATTACTTTAAACACATTTCATACGTTTTAGAATTTAATCTATACAATAATAATCATACCCAATAAAAGTTATGATTTTATTTTAATAAATAATCAATTATAATAAGTAATAACAAAAGCGTTTACGACATTAATTTAATATTATTGTCATTGCCGAATAAAAAAAAAAAAAGGTATATTACGTAAGGAGGTTATTCTATATAATATTATCATTCTGGCGATAATTTAAAATTTAAATTTATTTTTCAAATAGTATTTCATGGTCTAACACGTTTTTTTTTTTTTAGACACAACGCATGTTTCTAATTTATGCAAATAGAAAATCATCTTCAAATGATCTAGTGAAAAGCTATTATATGCGAGACATGATGGAGCAATTTTTAAATTATTTTAAACCTATATTCTCAGTCTCTCATCGAATATATACGTTGGAGTGTCTTTGTCGAAATTTAATTATCTGTATGATTCCTATATTTACTTTGAACATTACATTTCTCTATATGGTTGTGACAAGTATTTCACAGAAAGTATCAATATAATTACGATAATTTTTTTTTTTTTAAATAATGATTTCTTGTAATTTTTGTAACCGATCTAAACATTAAGTTTTTTAGTTACTATACTTTCTCGATAGATAGGTATTCGATTAAAATATTATTATTAGTATATAAATAATAGATAAATAAAAAAAAGTAGGCGAATTTTTTTCAATTATCTTTATAATATATTTATTTATATTAATTAATTTATACATATAATACATATTTATCTGTATATTTCACTGTTTTAGAGATACAGGGATACTTTTTTACATCTTAAATGTTTTTAAAATATTATTTTTCTGGCTAAAATAAAATACTAAAACGTTTTCAAGATATATTCACCAAGCCGCGGTACATTAATTTCATATTATCTAATATTATGTGAATTTAACCGTTATTAATTTTTAAACTTTAATATTTTAATTAGGTACCTTAACCGTTATTCAGTTTTTGATTAATATTTAAAATATTTTTCTTATTGTTTTGTCATTTTTGTAAATACTTTAACACTGGACTAAATACACACTAGTTTCAAAATAGTAAAAACAAATGTGTACCAAAAAGTTCAAAGCTCTGCATTAAATATTTTAAATGTTAAAGTTAAATTCATTTTAATTGTGTTATTTAACAATTAATTATTTTCCAAAATTAAGTATTAATTTTTAATTAATTACCTACATATTTCCTTTAAAATAAGCACTACCTATATTATATTTGTCAATTTCAACAATATTTAGTTTTTACTTATCTGCGTTAGAAATAACTGGAAAAATATGCACCCGTCAAATTAAATATGGTTAGGTACAACCTATGTTTGTTCGTAATTCAGAAAATAATGGTTGTAGAAATTTGAATTTTTCATTCGCATAACTTTATATTAACACATGTGGGAAATGTTAACAATAAAATAAATAGATAAGATTAAGACAATTAAATAAAAATATTTATGTTTTAAATAGTTTCAAATCGATAAAAGTTAAAACCTTATATATCTATATAATATACCATATATGTTTATTTATTTATTTATAATGAATACGTGTTTAAATGAGTTGAGACATAAAATAACAATATTTTTAGTTAATCAAAAATGAATTTTTTTTTTTTTTTTTATTCATTATTTCATATTTATTCATTATATTCTCGTAATAATACTTAACTGTTGACAAAAATAGATACCTAAATATTAATGTAATATTTTTAAATATTTCAAGGAAAAATGTTCTATATTGTACCTAAAAAAAACTTTGGATTTTGAAACTACAAGCGATTAACTTATTCGAAGATTTTTTTTTCTTTAACTAGATAAATTAATGAGTTTAAATATATTACATCAAATTAACCGGTTAAGTTAGAATAATTCAATGGTTGAAAATGGAAGTACCCGCTTCTTAAAATCGTTTTATGATGGTAAACGGGAATGTTAAGTGCAATCAGAATATGCGCAGAACGTGTTTCAAAAAACGCTGTACAAGCGCCGTGCAAATGCGGGTCGGTGACTCGCGGGAATCCCTTATTAATGAGACATAACCACGGACTGAGATAGTATGGACTGGTATCGACATGGTAAGGGGGTAGTAGAGGAATGTTCCTCAAATGTTTCGACACCTCCACCTACCCATCCTTGAGCGGTACAACTAGGAGTAAGAGCGCTCCAAGTAAATAATAATGTTACTAATATTTATTTTGAATAATTGTAGCCAAAAGACAAATATTATGTCTTATGAGTTATGACTTATAAGATTAAAACATCTTGTAATTTTTTACTTTTTATTTCTTTTACTTTAGCTTTTTATTGGTGATGTTATAAGTTGTTTTATGGTTTGTTAAAATACAACTTTTGAAATTCCTTGACGCTGTTCTGTAGTGCTTTTTATTCAAAGTTTTTTAATTTAATTGCAAATAAAAACACGACCAAGATAAATGTCAAAAAAAAAAATTTGCAAAATTAGTCAGTACATAAGTGTACATACAAATTAAAAACCATAAAGATTTAAGATTTAAAACGATCAAACTATTTTTTAGTCCGTTTAAACATTGATATTGACATCATCTGTGTTATTATTAGTATTTTGTATTTGCACATAGATGGCACTATACACCATACTTGTACCGTTCGAAACAATATTGAGGTCCACCGATAATGTCTCCGATTCCAGTCCTTACGATCTTAGTCCGTGGACATAACGAATTAGTTCCGTAACATGCCATTGCAGTGGAACGTTTGCCTCGAGTCATATTTAATAACTATGGTGTAGGTGTCTGAAAAAGACCGATAGGAATTTTCGCAGTTATAGTCCATTTAGTCATATCAACGAGCGTATCCATATATATATATATATATATATATATATTGTAATGAACTCGTGTATACGTACGACTGTCGTGACCTCCTCGAACGCCCACGATCTTCACACAATAGACCCGCCGAGTTTCTAAACGCATTATTATTGTTATTATCATATTTTCAAACCGGTTTTACGGTTATTTTTCTAAAAAAATTACGCCATCGAAAACGTGATTAGAGGAAGGACTATTATAATATACAGTGATGTTCGGAGTCATCCCTTCCCGAAACGACTCAAAATATACCCTCCGAAAATATACGTCATTCGACTAATTTACACCTTCATCTATTACCTATATATACCATATATACCTTCATATTCCTATCTACCAATTTTGTTTTATAAAGGAAAAATACAAAATATTTTTTCAAATATTTTTTTATCATAATATAATATATATATATAGGTAACAATATTTATATGGTACCTATACATAATGCTATACGCAAATATACGCAATGGTACTATACAGATTCATTTCCTTCTCTCTGCCATCGGGCAATATGTATATGACCTTAAAATTTATTATAATAATTTTACCGTTATCAACTCACGGATTATTATTCAAATTAAAACATATACAAATATGTTACAAATATTACCTATCAGTGTACAAATATGTACACTGATAGGTAATCATACGAATTCGACAGACTTTATCATTTTTCGTACGAAAATTTAACAAAAATATAATATAATAGCCACTGTTATACGCGTTAGGCATGTACGAGTTTTGTTTAAATAACGAATATACTATGTTTTTATTTGAAAGCAATATTTTTTTTGTATAGACATTATTTTATATTGTGTAAAATTATTGAAATAATACAAAATATCCCGTAAAACGCAGTGCAGGTGAGTACCCTCTTTGGTCACACTGTAATCTCAATAGAAAATTAATGATTTTATATATTTATTTTATTTTTATGTTAACGATTTAAAATTAAAAAAATATTGTTAATATGACAGTACCTAGAATACATTTTAACTCATATATATATTATATTATTAAATGCTTATTATTATTATTTTCGAGTAGGTATATGTTGTCTGTATTTAATTATTTTTAATAATAACACAATTTATAAATATATCGGTATGTACTAAATTAGCTCATAAAATTTTTTTTATTTTGTACCTAAATTATTAATTTAAATAAAAAAAGAAAAAATTAAAAAAATTAATATATAAATTTATTTTTGTAGAATATAACTATAACTTTGATCTATATACAAGTACACATTATACAACAATGTTATATAAATTAGGATATAATATAATATTATATAAACATTAAATATATATGTACATCAAGTAAATTTGACTAGATATAGAATCTATCTATATCTATCTATTTGAATCATATATGATGCGCGTTTCATGTTTTTAGTTTAGTGGCTATAGGCAGTACCGGATCTAGAGAATTTGTTGACCAGGGCAAATATAATTGTAGCACCCCTTTTTTAAATTTGAATAGGTAAGCAAAAAAAAAAAAGAAATTCATTCGTCAATTTCTACCAAAATTCCAAAATTTCTACCAAAATTCCAAAATTTCTATTAAAAATTAAATGTGATCAATGGGACTCCACTTACAATTGCGGAATGAAAAGTTTAAATATTTTTACATTTTGCGCCCCATCATAATGGCACCCGGGGAAAGTGCCCAGGTTCAACCCCCCCCCCTCTAGATCTGGCACTGGCTATGGTATGCATTAAACAAAGTAAAAACGTATTTACCTAATGTCATTATTATAGTCAATAAATATAAATCATACGTATATAAATTTTAAGCCTTCAAAAAGTATTGTATTATTATATTACCATAAAATGTTTTGTATTTTTAAAATTATAGTTGGTACAATTGCTCCTGTGCATAATAACATGAGCCACTACTTATATATTATAGTTTATAAATATATAAGTAAAATAAATAATCAATCGTTTAATCCTGAATAAATAAAATATATATATATATATTCAATTATAGAAAACTTGAATTTTATTTAATTAATTAATTTTAACCTTATAAAGCTTACATAATAGTATACATTGAAGGGAAAAACATATATTTAATAAACAAAATTTTAATTTAATAGTTGACTGAAAAAGTAACTGCAGTAGTAAAGCTAGAATGAAATTTATTTATTTTATCATATTTATAAATAAATACAATTTGTATTTTTATAATTTTTATAGTGCAATAATGAATTTTTTTTTGTGGGGGGGGGGTGAAGATAATTTTAAAATATCAATATTTTGTTTTTATTAGCTTTACTATTATAATAGATTTTTCTAACAAATAATAATCTATTATAATACTATAGTATACCTACATAAATTGCTGAAATACTGACGATAGTAAGTAATATTATAATCGTAAATAATTACAGGATAAGTACTTATGAGTAATGTTTTTAGCTGTTTTTTTAAATATATTTGATTTAAAATACATATATGTTGTAATCTCAGAAATAAATATAAATGTGTTATTATAAATTGAATTTTTTTTCTTAGCCCAAAATAGTCATTATATTTTCATAAAAATATTAGTAAAAATGTTTATTCAAAAACTATGATTATCTTCTCTCTTTTCCCTTGGCCTTATTTTGTTCATATTTATTCATACACGTACTGCTGATAATAATAATTCCAGTTCTAATGGATGTACATATGTATCCAGAATACTAGAATAGACAATTTTTCGTATTCTGTGGTAGGTACTTTATTATATCTGAATCAGATAATGCCGTATTTACATCTCAAATTAAGATTATGAAAGTTGGTTGATTCACATGTTTTACTTGTGTGAAGTTAGCCCACCTTATGTTACCCAATCCTTCTAAGATAATTTTTTACTTCATTTTCTTAATTTGTAACTTATTTGTAACTAACCTTTTACAAACTGTAATCTGATCGTTTCTGAGTTATGACCACTTTTATCATGGGGAGCATCCGCCGCCAAATTGATAAAATCACTCAAAAAAATGTGTAATCTTATTTTATTAATTTATAATCGAATTGTAAACAAGTTTTTGGAATTTGTAACCTTACCGTTTACGAGTTATGAACACTTTCTCAGTGTTAAGTTGGTTTCAGCAAGTTCATAAAATTGCTCAAAACTTTTAAACTTATTAAGCTTAATTTTTAACCTATTTGTAACCAACTTTTAGGAATTTATAACCTCACCGTTGAGTTACGACGATATTTTATGTGTGAAGTTAGCCCCCCCCCCCAATTCATAAAATCACTGAAAACAATTTGTAACCTTTTAAAATTAATTTGTAATCTATTTGAAACATACTTTTATAATTTGTAACATCGCTATTTTCGAGTTATGAGCAAACTTAGCTATTTTAAATTAGTATTGGCTTTACTTAACTTTTAATCGTTGATTTCAAAATTACTGAGTTAGGTATAAGTTAATATTTTAATCAATTTTCATATTATTAGAAATTTTTGCAGCTATTTTGTATTTTAATATTCGTACAATGCTAAATAAGTGTATCTAACACTGAATATTTAAAAGTTAGGATAGTCCACTCTATAAGTGTGTTAAATTCCCGGTATCTATAGACGTATATTAAAGAATAATCCAACATCATAATACAACGCTCGTGGTGTATGTGTTAACTTTAAAAGCATTAATTATTTTAATTTGTCCAATGAAACAAATCGTAACAATAAACTTTGAACATAGTTTAATACACTATTACAGAGATATACGATCAATTTTGAAATAAAATTTGATATTTACAACTTAAGATTAAAATATAAAATAAAATTAGCTACCTATCACATTTAAGTTTCTCAACATAAACTTTTCATATTATATAATTGCTAAAGATAGCCCATAATTTGTAAAGAATATATAATTCTTAGAAGATTCCATTTAGTCGGCAGAAAACCGCGAGCACTGGAAAGAGATTTTTGACAACGTTTATTGAAAGGTCACGAAACTTCCGTTTTTGTAAGATGGACTTCAAAAGAAAAATTTGTAAAAAAAAATTGAATAATAAACAATATTCTGAATTCCACGATTTACGATAACACACTATACACGTAAAACTCGTGGTTTTCTGTAATTTTCGATTATTGTGGTTTACCATACAATATAACGTAAGTTATCATAGACCATAGGCCGAAAGGTAACGACGTAGTAATAAATTGATTTAAAATTAACAAAACAGCAATTGAAGTAAATTCGTATTATTATGAATTACGAACTTAATAGTATATATTTATAGTAGATTGATTTTCAACATAAAGACAATGTTTACTATGAAAATACTTTTTTTGATAATATAGATAATTAAATTTAGGGGGCTAAAGTCTTATCTTTCTATATACCACAGTATATAGGAACTGTATTCATCTTTATAGATAAAAGTTGTTTTTAAGTAAAGAGTTCCTGTTATCATAAACATTATGGTTAGTACTAAAAGATCATTATTTGATTTCTCAGTAGTTATCTTAGCATAAATTAATACTAAAGAAAATGACCAAACACATTTTTAAATGTTAGGAAAATAATCATTATATCAAAATTTCACATATACTTGAAATTTACATCTATAATTAAATAATGCACTATATTAATGTGATTAAAAATTTAAAAAAATGTATTATCACTTTTTAGTAATTTTTATACAATTTTGAAATATTTTTTTTTGTTTGTGTGTGTTTGTGTGTGTGTGTGTGTGTGTGTGTGTGTGTGTGTGTGTGTGTGTGTGTGTGTGTGTGTGTGTGTGTGTGTGTGTGTGTGTGTGTGTGTGTGTGTCTGTGGTGATAAAAAATTTATTTATTTAAATAGGAAAAATGTATTATACAGTATAGACATAGGAGGGTTGTAAAAACAGATTTTTTAAGAACAAAAAAAAATATTTAAAACGTTTTAAACATTTTATATTGTTTTTTTCATATGTTTTTAATGCGTTATTTATTTTTTTATGACTGCATACACCGTATAAAAGAAAGTCTTTATTCTCTCCTAAGGAATGTACTGGATAAATCGTAAAATGCTAGGAATAGGCCATAGCTTATCCATTTCCTATCGATATCATATCAACGCCTGAGCTTTTCCTCGGCTCCTTTTGATCGAAAATTCGCTTACCAAAACAACATTATTATAGAATCAATAGGTACGCTCAGAATCAAAAATTAAATACGATGCTCAAGAGTATAGTTATCCAATTAATATTTGGACTGGTGAATAATGACTTACTGCTTAGTAAGTAGTAACCCTATTGCATATAAATGGGTATCTATTTTAATACATTGAACTAAAGTTATTTTTTTCCAGTCTAGTCATGGAATATATAGGTACTTTAGTAGGTACTTGTACCAATACGGTTTACCCGAAATCCTTAACGATTCGGAAAATTCGATTTAATTCCGGTGTTTAGCCTAAACACTCCACTGTGCGCGTCACCCGGAAGTACAACAACAGTGATAATAATAATAATAATAATAATAATAATAATAATAATAATAATAATAATAATAATAATAATAATAATAATAATAATAATAATAATGATAATAATGATAATAATATTTTTACACGCACAATCGCGTATCTAGTACCGATTCGGGCCGCTTAGTGGCGCATGACCGGTTCGCGGTCCCCACTCAGTTGCCGGTATCGTCGTCTCGGTCGTGGCGGTGGTGGCGGGTTACCGGTTGTCCGCCAAGATACCCGTCTTCCGCCGGCTGCGCGAGTGACCCCTCAGTGGCTCGGTCTACCTGGATTCTTCAGGTCGTTTGGATCCGTCATGTGACGTGCGTCTCGTTATACTCTTCGTCCGTCGGCCGTGCGCTTGTTTACGCGATTGCGTGTTTTACGGGTTCGCGCGTGTGTCATGTTATTGTCGCGCAGCCACGTTTGGAAAACTGGTTTTGCGCCGAAATCGCCGTCGAACGGTCCGTGAGACAATGCGTCCGGTAAGTGTACACTCGTCGTTATTATCTATTACGGTAAACCTACAACATAATCAGATAATGTGTGGTCACGCAAACCCCCCACTTTTCGTACCGTGTAAATGATAACAATCGCATCACCCGAATCGTTCATCCCCCGTCGTCGTCCTACACGAAAATCCTAACAAAAAAAAATCCGCGTCCGACGTAACGATAACGATAGTACATCGTGATATTATATTACGATATAAGGGTGTGGTCATGTAGGTATTTTTATACTGTTATAAAACGACCACGGTACCGGAATAATACCCGTATACACCTATTATACCTCGGTACATACGCCATCTTAAGGCGAGTTCACACTTCATCGTGTCGTTCTTTTGATGACCGTGTGTCGAAACGTTATTATAATTAGCAAGTATACCCATGTGCTGATATAACTCCTTATAAAAACATAAATATTACATTTTAGTTTCAAGTTTTCAATAAAATATTGATTACAGCTTGTTACTATATTTTGTGTTTTACTACAATTCCACTACAAATGGAAGGAAGAAAAATTGTACCGTGTGCGATGCGTTTATTTGAAGAATATTCTATTAACATAGAAAGAAAATAAACATAATAAATAAATACATGGATATTAAATAATCATTATATATCATGTCTAGATACCTATGTAATGTTACAAAAAATGTATAATGTATATTAATTTGAACGGAAGAGTAGGTATATAATGAGACAATCATCTTTCGTATCTAATTTCTTTCTGTGGTATCAGCGTCAAGCGATATATTATTAAAATCAGTAACCACACGGCCAAAAAGTTTAATATATTCAACTATGCGGTAACATTTGATAACTCTGGTAGCACGATAAAAACTACGTCAAACCAAATGGTATACCATAATGTAACCACACGGTTCAACCAATCGGAACATAGTGTTTTATGCAACAAAACACGATACGATGAAGTGTGAACCCGCCTTTATAAATAAGGTCGTGTGTAGCACGTAACGACTGCCTGAGTCAGACGCGAACTCAAATAGGTTTTTGGCCAAACGTCGCGAAACCGGATTTCAATATTATAACCGCGCTGGATTACGTGTGTGTGCGCGCGCGCGTGAGAAAGAACTATTCCAGTGTTATCGACTTCGATTCCGGCGGCCACGTCGAGAGGTTAACGAAATCGAGAGTCCCCGCGGGAACATAAAATAACGCGCGCACTGCAATTGTTTACGGGATGTCGCCTTACACCGGAATATTAATCATTGGAACAGACGTTTTACGGAATATAATAATAATCATATAATATTTGGAAAAATTATCTTTGGATAATGATGTAGTAGACTTAATATATTATATTAGACGGGACAGACAATTGTTGAAATTGCACAATAATTTTCAAAGACATTTGTTGAAATTTCAAATATGTGAAACCGATATTTGTTGAAATTCCAAATATGTGGAACCGACATTTATTGGAATTGCAATAATTGGAACAGTCATCTCCGGAATGACAAACTCGAAATGTTTCCTCGGGTGGATAATATAAAAATATTATTCGCTCTTCTCGTCATGTCTAAACTATATAATAATATGATAGTTGTAAGTGAAGAGTTTAAGGAATAAGAAGTATGCTTGATCCGGCAAGAGTCTTTGGCAAAGTTCGTAAGCATGTGCAACCGTGTTTGTTCGTATATATCTACACGTCAGGTCACTAGGTTTATTTGGGTTGCCTATACTAACCTTTGCAAAATTATGCACATTATTGTCATCGAGTATACTTCTTATCCTTATATACTATCAATAATCCCACTTCGATTTGGTTGTAGAAGAATCGGGATACCACTTATTATGCCTATTGGTACATAGTACATTAATCATTAGTGTATATATCATACTAAAAAAACCGCCACTTCATTTTTTCACTGTTAACTCCATTAAATATTAAGTTTGAAAACATATCACCCCAAGAAATGTCTGTTTCAAGCAATGACTATTCAACACTGTAATTCCATTAATTTTCGTTTCAATATCTTATCATTCCATGAAATGTCTATTCCAATGAAGGTTATAATTTTCATGTAGGTACATATCATTCAAAAATAATTATTTCCTTAAATTTTTATTCCGTAAAATGTCTGTTTAACACGAATATTTCCAATAAAATATAGGCGTCCTATTTACAATAGATGGAATATCCAAGAATGCATACTTAAATATTCTAACTGGGCGTTTTAAAAAAATTATTTGTTCTTAAACGACCAGTATTGATATATATTCGTTTCGACTTCAGACCTTGTGATTGTCCTGCGATTCATAACTTCAATAATTGTTAATAAAAATTACTTATTCAAAAGTTAGGCCTACTGTAAACTAGCCCGTGAATAATTATTATGGACCGATCTCAGTGTTATATTTGAAATGGATTGGGAGGAGCGATTACGTTGTTAGATCTCCCAACGTTTTTGGTGTTGTTATCAGTATTGGAATAAAATAATAAAAGTGTTATATAGATAACGTTAACAAATCTGATTTTAATTTATTTATTTGATTTTAATAGGTAGGTATACAATTTCAAGAGTTAAAAATTTGTTTAACCTATAAATAATATATTTATTGTATTTTATTTATTTGTATTGATTATTGTCCATTTTCCATAAGAGTAGGTACCTATACCATAGGTATATATTTTAAATTATGTTATTTACTAACTAAAACCATTTTTATAGAAAAATGTATAAACTATTATTTGTAGAATTATAAAGTTTTAGATTCTCAGCGAAGTGAAAATGTATTTGTTTTACAATGTTATTTTATTATAGTTTTAATTTTTATAAATTTTTTATCAATGAATACATTTTTTTGGATAGATAAAGTGTGTGTATTCAGGTATAGAGGGTATGATTGGAAATTCATTCTAGTTGGTACATTATTAAGGGAATAATTTATTTGTTTATAAGTAGTTTTCAAAAGTGTAACGAAGAACACCGATCATAATTAAAAAAATGTATTAATTGGAATATAACATTTATGTACTTGTTATGGTTCATAATTACCGACTTATATATATTTTTTTAGTTTATATCTATGTAAATATGTATGTATGTATGTTTTCACGTAGAAAGAGTTGTGTAGGTGTTTTTGAGTAGACAGATTTCTGATGGAAAATCTATTCAAATTAGCACTTTAGAAATATAATTTTTCGATTAAAAAAAACCCAATGGTTTTTTTTTAGCATAAAGAAAAATTACTAAAAATGACCGAAAATTATTATAAATTAGAAAATTAAATGCAAATCTGAAAATTGTAAATTTCAACTGTTAAAATATGTGCAACAAAAATTGTACTATACAATGATAGTGGTTAATAATTTGAGTATATAGGTATATGTATAATTTCTGTAATTAGGTACTACAAATCATTGGTAACTTTCACGTATGATGACTATTATATAATGGATATCCAAAATGTGAAGTAATGTATCGTGATTTAAAAAAAATTACCAAATTTTCGAAAATGTTGACTCATTACCTATATGTTTTATGAAGATGTTTAAACACGACTTAAATGAAAATATTTGAGTCCAATTTTATAATGTTGGTTGTTAATTTATTTAAGTTATACGTTAAAAGATAATACTGTTAGGTATATAATTTATTGTAAAATAAAATTCATGAAATTTTCCAAGATAATATATTAAAGATAAATTTGTTATAGCGGTTGTTAAATATTTATTTTATGTTATCAAATATTTAGGTGAATTTACGTTACTGTATGTGTTTAACTTTACGATGTTTTCAGATGGCGTACTGCAACCGGCAGGTGATTTTGGTCGTGTTTCTTGCGATTTTTAGGCCGTCAGAATGTGCATCGAAAAACCGCCCCCCGCAATTTCTACCGGGGGGCGATATGGCCCGGTTTTCCTTATCTGAAGATACCCCGGTTGGTAAGTCGGTATACAAATTATCGGCGATTGATCCTGATGGCACCAAGGTTTCCTACACAATTAGCGGTCAACATTTAAGTGTCGACAGATCGACCGGCGTAGTCACACTAGTGAAAAATTTGGATCGGGAGACATTAGATTCGCTAGAAGTGGTCATCAGCGTCACTGGTACGATTAAAAATAAGAAAAAAAAAACAAATAACTGATTTAAAATGAGATAGTTCTAGTATACCTAATTCGTATTTTTCTCAACATTGACTTTTTATACTATTTTATTAGCGTTTTTGAAGCGCAAATTGACTAAAAAATTATTGAAAGTTCAATCTCAAAATCGCTATACCGAACAATTTAAAATATACAATAATTAAACCCTATTTTTAAATTAAAGACAAATGTATTCGAAAATTTTTTTTAACACAATAAAACGATGATATTTTCAGATGAGCCTATTGAAGATTCCGATACGAATACTGTTTCTTTGAGGAGAGAAATCAGCGTCATCGACGTCAATGACAATCCACCAGAGTTCCTAGGAAGGCCATATTCGTTTAGCGTTTCGGAAAACACACAAGTTGGTACGATTATATATAACAATATAACTGTCGTCGATAAAGACATAGGACCTAACGGCGAAATATCCATAACATGCGTTCAAAATAACGAACCCTGCGTGACTTTTAATCTCCTAACCGAAAAGGTAAGTGAAAACATCGTAATTATACTAGTTTCTTCTAACATACATACCACCTATCAAGTCGTTTACGGTCATAGATTAAATCTCATAATTTAAATTTTACATGATACTTTTAAAAACATTGGAGTTATCTTTGATACAGTGTAGTTTTTGTATTGTTTTTTTGAATTTATTTTACCGACGAAAATATTTGAAAGTGTGGAAATTCACAACTAGTTTATTCCTGTAATTGATGAACTTATTAACGCCATATTTTTTTTTATAATTTATACATTTCTCACGATAATATATGTATTTATTAAATCTGACCTACACCTTTGACTTCCGGGGTCTGAGGGCGAAGCTTCCCATTAGAAGCGGAGCGTAACGTTTTTAATATATATTTTTTTACTATTATCCCACAAAAAAAATTATAAAGGTATCTTGTATCTTATTGTAATTTTCATGGTTTTTTACTTTTAATACATTTAACAGCCATGTTTATAGAAAAAACAAATTTATTTGTAAATGATAAATAACACAATATTGGATCATAAAATATCTAACATTTTTAAATTATTAGATGACAGTGCTATATGTATAATGGGCTCACAGGCTTTCTCTGCATATATTTATAGTTTAATATTATTACTATCCGAACGTGTATTATTGGCCAGACTACTACTCGGTCATAACACTGATAATATTGTAATGCTGTCTGTGTCGGTCATACGTGTAGGTAATAAATAGTTATCGCCAAGAAGTTATTCTACAATACCGGTAGTTTTATTGGTTTTTATTCCATAAAAATATATTATGACTTGTTTACATATGAGCAGACAATCGTTTTGAATATATTTCTGTTATCAGTATATTTAACATATTGTTCAGAAAATAAATGATAACTATAAAACAAATGTTTAATCATTAATAGAATACCTTTCTACCAGTACATATATCAATAAAATTTTAATTATTATGTGTTACTAATCAAATCACAAAATATATTAAATATAAATTAAATATGAGACCATTATTAATAAAATAAAATAATTCAATATACATAATACATTTAAATATTTGAATCACTAAAATACTACATAACAAACCTATTGTCTCCAGAAATAAGCGGGTCTGACAAGTTTAAAAAGACATTATTCATGCATTTCTTATCACCACCTAATGAAAAATATAGAAAAATTACACTAGGCCACGGACTAAGATACTAAGAGTATCTTAGTCCGTGCACTAGGCAAACTCAATATCTTTAGCATCCAACATTGTAGTTATATATAGCATTATATGTTTTAAACTGTTAATTTTAGGTTTATAAAAATAAATTTAAACACGTTATATACCCTTTGTGTCTGTCTGTCTGTTTGTCTGTCCTTCTGTTCATAGTGACTAGTACATAGTTACGATTGTTGATTTGGTTACTAGAGCGATAGATATTATTTGTTTTGTTTTAATTTTTTAGAATATCGTTAATGAGTTTAGAAACCGGGAATTTAGCATGTTCACAGAGTGAACTTTCCTATTATTATTATTTTTTTTTTAATACTTAATATTAAATATAATTTTACCGAATTTCGCCCATAATTTTTTTTCAAATAGGCACAATGATTTTTCTTCGCATTAAAATCGAAAATAATAATAATATACTATTGTGTCCGAGGATCCAAGAAATGATGGACAACCTACCACCATCTGTATCTAGACAGCTTTTTGTTTATTAAGTTTGATGTATTCAACAATATTATAAAAAATATGATTTTGTCTCATCAGGTGAGATACTGGTAGTAGATAGATTAAATTTGATAAATAAATAAATAAATAATAAATGATAAATCATTGTCTTTAATAAAATTATTTTGAACGGAACTTCAATATAAACATTAAAAAAACTAATAAAAATAGGAAGCTATGAATGTTGTATTTGTTATTTTGTTATTACCCTTATATTTATAAAATATTTACATTATAAAAGATGGTTTAATCGATTGTGAAGAATCTAATGGTGTTATTGCTATATGATGATTAGTATGTTTGTTTTCTGTACTTACCCCTCTGTTTCAGGTGTCTGCCAGTACTTACATGGGTTCAATTAGATTGGCCCGTTTGTTGGACTTCGATACCGTATCATCGTACAAACTGACCATCAAAGCTTCGGACGGGGGACTGAAAACCCAGCTCTCGTCTATGGCCAACATCTCCGTTGTCATCAAAGACATCCAAGACGAACCTCCTGTCTTCACGAACTCGCCCTATTCAATCGTTATCGATGAGAACACGCCTGCCGGAGTTCAGGTCCTGAAGGTAACCGCCGAAGACGGGGACGCGGGACTCAAAAGGCCGGTCTTGTTAAGCGTAGAAGACGATTCTCTTGGATATTTCACCATTGAGAACGAGTCGAACGGTACTGGATACATATATACCACTGAAAATCCGATAGATCGGGAAAACAAAATAGTTTCCGATGCGGGCGGTATTTACACGTTCAGATTAAAGGTGACTACTCACAAAGAAAATATTATAAAATGCAGGTAGAATGTACCTACGGTGGGTGAAAATGCCAAGTACTAATTGGGAAAATAGATTGTATTTTTACACTTTAAGTATTTCCTTAGATAATTTGGTTTCCATCTTTGATAATTACATCAATATTTTTAGAATTGATAGAGCTTTAAAAGTTTTGAGTTCCGGAAACAGAAATACTAAAGTGATTATTTCTATTAGTTATTGCATTCGCATTATTTATTATGCTTTGACCAGATACACACAATAAGTATTATGTGAAAAATTTAGATTTTAACTTAGAATAACTTATAACCAGCTGAAAATTCAACAGATTTAAATTAAATATCTGTCTTATACCACATATTTTACTTTTAACACTTTAAAGCCAGAATAGAGTAAAATAGGTATACATTTGAACTAGTCAGTTTTTTCAGAAAACCATTATTTAAGATCACTCTAATATGACAATATAATATTCGTTTATTTAAAATTTATATTTTTAATTGATTAAAGTCTCTGTACCCATTAGGATATATACGATATATGTACATAAATAAAAATTTTACAAACTTATTATAAAACTATAATATTCAAACCATATACATATTATAATTTTTATTTTATTCTCAAACAATGTTTTATTTTTATTTCAGGACGATATTCTTTATATTCGTTTAAACACACACTAATTTGTATTAAAATAATTATTGTGTTATATAAATCGATAAGACATGGTACAATTTAACCGTAATAGTTATTTATTACATATGGTACTTAGTACTTACAATGTAAATATATAAAATATCTTACTTAAAACTAGTCTGTCGTCCACAATACCTTAAATATAATATGTATTCCAATAATATTTTTACTTTACCCTATTTATTTTATTTGCTCTATCCTTAAAAGGGTTCTGATCTCCTCTGACCTTTACGAAGTTATTTCTGTGTACTGTCCCATAACATACGAGAACATCAATTATTACTCTGGGCTTCTGTTCATTTATACACGAACAATATTATATACGAGTATGTCTTACAAATATAATTAATAATATATTCAATAGTATTGCCTCTCTAGTTATTAACAATTAAATAATTATATTAAACATATTATAGATGGGTTGGTAGATATTGTTTACAGTGATTTGTCTCCTCGTAGAAAAACGGGTTTAAGCCACTAATCAGACGTTACACAGTATAATATATACATATTATATTTTGATGTACACAATAAATGCGTATAAATATTATGTGAGCACGCATGAAAAATGTATTGTTTTACAGGCTACTGAACTGATTAACAACGAGTTGCCCGGTGACGTCAGTTACGAGATCGTCACCGTAGTCGTTCAAGACGTAGACGACGAAAAGCCCGAGTTTAACGAACACAGCTTCATGACGGCTGTATCCGAAGACATAAGTAAGATGATAAGATAATAAAAATATTTATAATATTTTAATGCAAATCTGAGATATTTTTTTAAATTTAGACAAAGCTAAATACTATTGTTGATCTTACAATAATTTGTTGTTATTGTTTTTGATGTGTAAACATAGTATAAGTAATTTAGATAGGCGTGTTATCTAAATTTCTATGGATATTCTAGTACAAATTAGCTGACGTGAGGTTAACTAATTTTACGACACAGTAGTTTTGTAGTTATACTTCTATACGGAAAGTAGGTGAAATCCAAATAATCGTTATATAACTCACGTCCCCCCTCCTGATGGAGTGTTTAACGTAAAGAAATAGTTGTCGTTGACAAATTTCAGAAAAAACTCTAACAGCGTACACTTTTCTCTACATTTTCAAAAATAGTGTTTTAAAATTTTGAATAATATATGACCGTAGTACTTCTTCATCGCTGCTGACTCACCGTCAATATACCGCTATCACGTCATCTGTAAAGTATAAAATACGTAAAATTGTATAGAAAAAAAATGTAAAATATTGAAATGAATTATCGAGATGGAGTAGATACACTTATATTATCTATACAAGTATACGCCTACAAAACGTACATAATTTACTCGTAAATTTACTTCATCAGCGCGTACTCATAACGCTCACAGGTTTTTGCGCGAGTGTATGAAAAGTTTCACTTTCTCCACGAGGTTTTTTTATAAAAAAAAAAAAAAGTGCTATTGATTATTATAATTTACTCTAAACTTTTTAATTTTATGAAACGAAACGTTTCACAAAATTAGTTTCTTGTTTTGATCGTTAGCTTCTCAGAAAAAAAATTATTATGCTATTGTAAATATATCATGGATAATCATGTTAAAAAAATCTGCTATATAACGAACGAAATAAGTACCTACGTAAAAAAAAAATAAATTACATTTACATAAAAAAATAGTCACTCAAGTATTTTGTAAAAAAATAAAATCGTTATGCATCTAAAATCATTTAGATCTTTATACATAAAAATGAACTATGAATACTAACTGGCTCACAAGGATTTTATTTTATGATCAATTGTATTTAAACATGTAATTTCTTAGTATTTTATTTTAATATTTTTAAGAAATCACGAAGCATTTTTTTTGCTTAGGTTTTGTTCTAGAATTTCATATCATTCGTGAATGATTTTCTAATATAATGAATTGAAAAAATAATATAATACTTGCTTACTCCTGAGTGAGACGATATTTCTTCAGTAGACATATCAGTAAATTATATTTGTATAACATTAACATCCTATTATTTATTTATTTATTTTTTTTGATATAGGTATTGGAACCCCTTTACCAGGATTAAACATTATTGTTAATGATAAAGATTTGGGAGATAACGGCAGATATGTGTTGGCAATGAGAACCCAAGACTCCAGAGTATCTAATTGGTTTAAAGTTATTCCCGAAGCTGCTTTGGGGAGGACAAATGTTTTGGTTCGTTTAATCGATAACGAAGGATTTGACTACGATTCAGGAGTTACTGAAATTGAATTCGAGATTGTAGCTATGTACCATGACGTCATGAGTGTAAGTGTTACTTTTTATCTTTTATCTATTTAAGAATAATGAATAACATTTTGTTTTTTTTTTGGAATTCAGGGAGGTTTTAAAGAAGCTTCGTCTGTTCATGTTTTAGTAAACATAATTGACGCCAATGATAATTTGCCAAAATTCAAACAATCGACTTATGCATATTCGATACCGGAAAACCTTCTACCGGGAACCAATATTGCGAATTTAACAGCTACTGATATCGATAGCGGAATCAACGGCGAAATAATGTATAGTTTACAAGGTTTTGGTATGGATAAGTTCGGCAGTGATCCTGAATTCGGTGGAATTTTTCTGACCAGCAGTGAGTTTACTTATATATCTATATATATATATATTATATTAATAAACTTAATTTTAAGTACAATATACTTAAGTCTTAAATAAATAGTTCTGAAAATAAATATGATTTATCTTATTTTCTAATCGGAGTAAAATACTTAATCAGTTTTTCGTTATTATTTTTAATGTCGAAATAGTTCACTGTAAATTGAATTATCATTGTCTGATACAAATACTCGTAGTAAATACCGAATCGTTTACATTAAATTAAAAAGAAAAAAACAATTATATAATATATTGTATGATTTGTTTTAAATGCAATATAATTTAGTTGCCTACCAACATTAATGTTAATTATAAATCATTAATCTTTTAATTTTGAATATGGAATGTAGATTTATAATTTATATTTGTATATAATGTATAATATATTAATATATTATATAAACATATCGTAATGATTTTTATCGTATCATTATTTATTTATTTTTTTAAATTTTCATTTATCTCGATTAAAAATTGATTTTAGTACCAATGACTTTAAATTGAAGTAGGTACATAAAATATTGAAATTTATTCTAAATGTATTTAAAATGTTTTCTCGTTTATTTAAGGGATTCTATTTTTGGACAAAATCTATCTGTTTCATTTGTACAATCATTAGATTCATACATACATTCGATTAATCTAATGATAGTTGATGAAAATTGAAAAAATAAACATGTGTTTTTTCCATTTTGATTTTAATAATTTTTCATATTAAATTAAAATTTGAAAAGTTCGTCAACGATTTACAAGAATTCCCTAAGAAAATGGGATAGTCCTAATATACATTTTATGGATCATTTGAATTTTCGGAATGAAAGTAGTTAGTAGATTTATATAGAGGTAAAGTAATGCGAAATTCTATAATTTTAGATAAAAAATATTAATAATAATTAATTATTTATAATTATAAATTCTATAATTCTATAATTTTATTCTTAATATTAAAACCCTTAATAAAAATATGTAAATGTGCCTATGTGAGCTGCAGGCTTCATAAATTGACATAAAACATTATATTTACACATAAATAATCATTTACTTTACATGAACTCATAAAGTGTCATGTCGTATATACTTTAAAATTTTTTAGTTATATATCCGAGTATTTAATTTCTATCGTAGGTACTGAGTAAAAATTACAGTTCGTAAGTATCTTACGCTTGGTTTTATGAGAATTGTATTACATATTTGAAAAATTAGTTCTGACCTAAGTTGTTGGTAAAATACAGTTATTTTATGATAGTATTCTTTTAAACATATAAGTAATCATAACTTTTAAATTATAAATTATATAATACGTTATGCGCGTAAGCTGTAGGAGCGTACGATGAACCTCATTAACTCTGAATTTTGTTGTTTTTAAATATTTATTTAAAAATCGTACAATATACAATTTATAAAATATTAACAATTATAGTTAGTTATTATTATACATAAGTTTATTAATTATAAAGAACTGTTAATATAAATATATTAAATTGTATGATTGGTAAATGTATTTTGAGACTACAAAATAAAATTTTATAATAAAAAATAACATTATAAAATTACATTATGATTTTATAAAAATGTTTTTTAAAGTTAATTTTCTGGAAATGTATTAAGAATATTTGTTATGAATGATTGTTTACAGCAAGGTTCTCCAAAGTTTTTTATTTGAGGGACATATGAAAAATTTAACTCACTTAGTGGGCCAAAAGTTTATGAACATAAATTATTTTTAATAATTTAATTTTTACAGAAATATAATATATACCTACAAAAATTAAAAAAATATACATATTTTTGATTAATAATTTTATATAGTTTGTGCTTACAAAAAGCCAATTTCCAAATCTATTCACAATCTGCAAGGTAGTAAAAACAATCGTCGATTTTCAATTTCATTTCTTATCTCAAAAACTCGTGATATACAAAACATGGCTGAATCATTGAACTGCTTTAAAATATGGTATATCTATTTCTATTTATTTCAAAACTTTTTTAAATTAACGATGCTGTAGTGAGATGATACACATATTTTTATATTTTTTATCATCCATTAGGTGGCCAATTAAAACTGATCACCTTAAATTTCCCACTGATTTATGAGTAGAATATAAATATCATCCAACATT
The DNA here is from genome assembly GCA_025469235.1 of Pemphigus obesinymphae. Lineage (NCBI taxonomy): Eukaryota > Metazoa > Arthropoda > Insecta > Hemiptera > Aphididae > Pemphigus > Pemphigus obesinymphae. Next base: position 75,463 of record JAIPRL010000097.1, read on the forward strand.
TCCCAGATTTTCCATTAAGAATCTAAAAATCCTTGGATAAAAAATGACAAAAATTATAAAAATATGACAAAAAGACCAATATTTTCGTGGTTACCTATTTATTATATGTATTTATTGATCAAAATATCGTAGGATAGGAAAAAAAATGACTTAAAGAATTTAAATAATTCTTTGAAATATATAAATTTCCCGATAAGTATACAAATTCCCGGAACTTATTGTACCTTTATCTACCGCAAATAATTTAATACTTAACCATTTATCTAGAAACTTTGATCGTATATTACTCTTCATAAAATTGTAAATTGATCGGTAGCCAATTGCGTATTTAGTGGGAGGGGCTAGTGGGGTAATTGCACGTGGCCTCATGATTTTGGGGGAAACATCTAAAGGGTTCTGTTTTATTAATATAATTAATACTATTTTTTTTGAAATAATAAAATATTCAATGTTTTTTTCAGTGTATATAAGGGTATTAAGTTTTATAACTAATTATTTTTTTTAATTTAAATATTTTTACTATACCTTACACAGTATACTCTATAATACTTTATGATTATTATTTTATAAACATTTATAAATAGAGAAGAATGGAAGACGGTTACACACCAATCTACGGATTGAAACCATAGAAGAAGAAACATTTATAAACTACAATATACTATTGATTTATACTGTATATTTATTATTACCTTTTTATAAAAAAAATAATATATAAGTCTTAAAAGGGAAAGGCGTTTGAATATGTCAAAAAATTGCTTGATACAGCATTTGTTTTTTTTTCTATGCAGTTGGAAGGTCAGAGGAGAAGGGGCAAGAAATAGAATTTATTCTGTACCTATAAAGTAATGAAATTCTAAACATGTCACTGTTGGTAGTCGGTAATATTTATCAATATCGTATCTATAAAATTTAATGATATGACTAATATGCATAATTAATTTATAAAAATATTTTCATATGTTTTCTATTTATTTTATTCAATATTGATAAGTTTATATATTATGTTTTTATTAAAAAAAAAACTATATTGGTTTATTACGGTAATTTGCATTTTGATATATATTAAATTTAATTCTAAAATCTAAATATTTTATATTATAAAAGTATTAAATGTAAAGATCGAATTTGTACATTAAATATAGAAATTTATCAAACTCTACTGAATATAGTAATAATTACTACTTACTTAATTATTACTTTGTTTTTTTATTTTTTTCATTTTAAAATCAATTATTAGTTATTAATAATTGTGTTTAAATTTTGCCAAAATTAGACTCTAAAAATGGTCATGTCAGTCAGCAAATATTCAAATACATAATATTTTCGTGTCATATACTTGCAATTTTTGTGATATGGTATTTTACATTAAATATCCTTTAAAAAATTTAAATTTATAATATATATTTATATATGTGTATGTGTGTGTTTATGTATGTAAAGTGAAAACCACACTGTGAACAAAATTTTATTCAGAATTTTCCACATTCTCTTATTTCCAGGACTATTATTTTCCATAGTTTTAGTGAAGTGTCCAAGTGTCACGTTTAAAAATTAACTATTAGGTAAAGTGTACAATATGGTGTCACCAAAATAATATTTGTTTTATATTATTAATAAGTATTCTGAACTGTTTATGAATGAATACGGCACTTGAGCACTTTTTCTATGAAATTGATTAATTGTAAAATTGTTGACGTTATTTTCATAACGCGTGGGTGTATTGCAATGGTTTATTCAGTCACTTTTGTAATTTGTCTAACTTTAACAATATTACGTGTTTAAATAATTACGTTTCACCCTATTTTGTTTAAATTATTATGTACAATATAATGCGTATACTAAAATTAAACTTTAGTAATTTAATTTCCAAAGAAGTGAAATGTCTTTTGACCTTTGAAACAATTATAGAAACATGACAGTCATAAATATTATAATAACCGTTGCCTGAAATGTATATTGTTACGATTAAATTATAGGAAAACGGTTAAAAACAATGGCAGCAAAATTATACTTTACCGGTTTATTATTTCAGGGCAGTAAACACACTTCTCTTAATTTAAAGTTACAAATACCCATACAATATATATTAACGCTATACGAACTTATTCTAAACATTCATTCATGTATGAAAATTTAGAATTATAGGAAAAGAATAAAAAAAATTGCTTTACCTTCACGTCATATTGCTTACTCAGGAAAACTGAATACGACCCATATAATAATATCCAAAAATATACCACTGAATTTTACGGTTCTAGTATTTACGTAGGTAGGTAGGTATAGGAAATATTTACGTAATTGCCATAGATATTTTTTTAAAAATATAACAAACGCCAGACGCTCATTTGAAATATATTTTGAGTTCATTAAAACGGCTGGACTTACTATACTGGTAAAACTGTAAACAAATTAATTTAATTCATAGGAATAATATTCTAAATGTATATTATATTTTAGATTTTTAACAAAACGATAAATCTATTTATTCTACTATGACATTGTTTATTATTATTTTTTCTGGAAACGATTTTTTGGGTAGTAAAAATTTTGGAGTGAAGATCGTTATTGATATCAAATTCGTTCTGGATAGGCACCCCTTAGATATTATTTCTTATTTTTCCAAGAAGTTTTCTTTAGCGTTGAGGAAAAGATTATTACATACTGAAATAATAATGTATTAAATTCGATGACACGATAACATTTTCAAATCTTATTTTTTTTTTATAGTAATAGTTATGTATATTATACACTGAGCACCACTCGAAATAGTTTTTTTGGAAAACAATGGTTTATCATTATCTACTATCAATATCCAACTCGACAAGCAATGTGCTTTTACTCCATAATTTATGCAATATTTTTTAAAATTAAAATTGTTGAAATTTTTTTTTTTTTCCAGAGGTCGATTATGAACAGCAAAGTTCATACTCTCTGACTCTAGAAGCTAAAGACGGCGGTAATCGATCAACCCATGTAGTAATTTTGGTCGAAATAGTAGACGTAAACGATAACGCACCGGTATTCAACTCATTGGAATATAAAAGGACTATAAGAGAAGGAGGGACGGAGTTTCAACCGAAATTCTTCGTTCAGGTAAGAAGAGTATTGGTTGCGGTTTTTCAGGACAAAGAAATGTTAATACAGCTATATTTACCCAATCTTTAAATATCTAATTATGTTTATCTTCTACATCAGGGGTTCTTAAAATTTTTTGGACACATAAGAGATAAAAAAAACTACTTTAAACCTATTCACTCATAACAACTATATTGAATTAGCCATCTCAATTATATGTATTCATTATTGTACCTAATTAAGAAAAATGTGAGTAGATACTTAAATTTTTAATTTTTTGATCCTTCGATCATCCCACATGAACAGCAAGTATAAATCATTGAATTAAAGACATAGTTGTGGTTGAATTTCGGTATAATATTATAAAATAAGTTAACCATGATAACTTTATTTGCTATTTTGTTAATTCCCCTACATATATAAAATCTATGCTATATAAAAAAAAATTTTCTTTACGCCCCAATAAAATACAGCGGAATTTGGAAATTTCCTTTTTAAAGTACCAAATGGAAACATTTTTCTATTTAAAAAAATCCTTACTCTAAAACTCCTACATAAGTCCTTCTACCCAAAAAATGTATACAGACATAACAATAGAAAAAAAACACGTGATTTTTAAACTAATTTATTTCTTACTTCAGGCAAAATCTAAAAATGTTAATTCAAATGTATGGCATTGCAATTTTATTCAACTTGTAAAAATATATAAAACAATTCCCACACAGTCCAAAATGTTTCAAAACGAATATTTTTTAACCACACTAACATAAATAACCACGAATTCTTTTTAAAACACGTTCTCGTTACACAAGTCAGTAGGCTTCTTTTCACATCCCTAAATCTTTCACTAATCATAATAAAAATCAACAACTTAGTTTCTAGCTTATTTTGTGCACCTTTTTTTTTTTTTGTTTTAAAGAAAAAATTTTTTTATATATATACCTACTGTATATATATATATATAATATAACAATGATTTTTTATTTGTTTACTACTTGTTTGTTAATTTATTATAAAACTGTATCAACTGTATCACGTTTATTGTTGTTAAAAGAAAATACTAATATTGACAGTCCTAATTCTGAACTATCCGAAAAAGGGAAAACAAATATTGATATTTTTTAAAATAGCCTGTAATGCAATTACGTATATTTCAAAAATATTTGGCTCGAAATTCGCTAAATATGGGATCAAGATGTTTTTTAGAACGCAATTTATCTACTCCGGATATAATTTATGAAATTAAATATCCCTAAGACAATTCTAAACAATGTGTTTTTATTAAATAAAAACTGTTTTTATAAAATTTAGAAATATAAAATCTTCCGTCCCTAATACTCATTTATGGATACCCAGTTAAGAACCCCAGGTCTATATACTATTAGTAATATATGTTTATTCAAAATGATTATTTGTTTTTGGAAGGTATTTATTGATCGGACAACATTCTCAATCGGATCTTCTTTACGTCTAAAATATTCCTGTTTTATAAATGTATTTTTATTTTCCATAGTTGTTTGTTATAAGTGTACCTATATATATATATATTGGTATATGATTACGCATACCGTTTCGTATTATACATTCACAGTATTAAACCTGATGTTGCAACTGATTTTAATATTATTCCGTTAATATATGTAATATCTGAAAATTATTAAGATAATTTTATTTTCATATTATAACAAGACGTGTCCAACCATTTTTAACCATACAGAAATACTAATGATGAGCTCATATTTATTAGGTACCTATCTACTTTAAATAGTGCGTCCATTAACGAAAGTAAATTACAAAATCGGAACCAGTAGTCAATGTTCACGTTCACTGTTTTAAGATTAGAATGTGTAATGACTATATTACATGCATGCAATCTCCGAGGAATTCAAATATGTAGAGGTATCGCTGTAAAAAGGTATAAAACACGGAGCTTTTACAATTAACCGAGTTTTGTTTCCAATAATTATGGTTCCTTTACTGCGATCTGGTTAGCCTTTACAGTATAGTACGTATGACATATTGTTTTTTGGAATTTCTCTACTACTGCTGATAACGTTATGATACACAGCAGGCCAGAGGGTACTTATTTATCGCTCTAAGTACACGTATATCGTGTTTTTGTATGTAGAACGCGTTACTCTGAAAGTTTTTGAAGATCGTAGATACTTGACAAATTACCTCTGTTTTTTTTTTAAATAAACTTTTTACAAATAAGATTAGCCGACTTAGTTTCCTAGAATTTCTTATCTCGTTCAATGGTCTCACAAGTTTCACTTGATATGCTGTACCTTTTCACAACTCCCACGTGCCATTAAGTCGTTCGTTTTGTTTTGTATTTTAGGGAGAGGGAGGGGCGGTTCGCGAATGCTGATCCGTAATTGTCGACAATTTACCGGGTTTTTAGTCGAATTTTCTTATAACTTATAGCGGTTATTATATTGTGTGTTTTTGATTTGGAACGTTTGGATTTAGGCGTCGGACGCAGACAGCGGACTTAATTCGATGATCCGGTATTCGGTGGTGGACGCCAACTACGGCGGGATCGTGACGGTGAACCCAATCACGGGCGAGCTGACGTTAAACTCTTCCGTGAGCTCGAGTCACACGTCCCGGGGACAATACGAAGTGGTGATAAGGGCCACGGACTTGGGGTTACCGGCGCTGTTCGCGGACGCCAACGTGCGCGTGAGAGTCGGCGTGTCCGGGAACCAGAGGCCGATGTTCAAAAACGTCAGTTACGCCGTTACGATACCGGAAAACGCACCGAGGGCCGCGGAGATTTTGAGGGTTCGGGCCACGGACCCGGACGGTCCCGACTACCTGATCGAGTACAGCTTGGCGGACGGCGACGACAACTTCCACGTGGACAGGAAGACCGGCGCCGTGTCCGTGTCGGAGAGGGCCATTCTCGACCTGGACACGGCGGGCACGTCGTACTATCACCTGGTGGTCATCGCCACGGATGGCGGGCTGCCCGTCAGGGAGGTCGCGCACGCCGACGTGTACGTAAACGTGACGGACGTGAACGACAAACCGCCAAAGTTCGACGGCGACGTCAGTTACATCGTGTACGTGCCCGAGATGACGGCCGTCGGTCGGGTCGTGTACAGGGTGAACGCCGTCGACCCGGACGAGAACGCGTCCATCGGGTACGCCATAGTCGAACCGATCAGAGCCAACGACAAGACGGGACTGCCGCTGAAGACCTCGAGCGCATACAATTACAAAGAGGCTTTCAGGTGAGAATTGTTTCAGCCGATGATAATAATCGAAGGGTGGCCGGTACAATAACCATTACATTGTTAGGAAGCGTACAAATCTTGATTATTATGTTTCTAATGGAGCGATAAAATTGTTTAAAAGATATTTTCTTTAAATTCTTCAGGTATATATAACTAACTGCGTACACAGGCACTTATATATATATTTATTATACATTTATATATTTTAGTTACTCTTCAGCCTCTTTGGTTAATAAAAAAAAAAAATTATAATAATAATGCGGAGATACCAGGTTATCGCATCTTAATGAATGTCGATATTTTTCTCCGTTTCCCGAGTAACATGAAAATATTAATTGAATATTTAATGAACATTAAAATTCCAATATTCAATATTTTATAAATATTTATTTTTCATTTAACTTTGATTTTATATTCATTGAATTTTTATTAAATGAACCAAATTTCAATATTATTAAACATTAGAAAATAAATGTTAAAAACAGACAAATCTCGTTTCCAACAAATTCCGATTCGGCCTGACTTGAACCCGGGACATTCTCCATCAAACAACCTATACACTACTTATCGGTCTACCTATCGGAGATTACTTTACAGTTGTAACTCCAAGTATAAAAGTACAGTACATAGTAAATAACATATTAGACATATTAGACGGCCGTAGAATATATGATCGATCTAAACGAGAAAAAGATTTAATATAGAGTAAACGACGTAGAGGAATATTCCTGAATATTTCCTTTAATGACATCAATTACCGCTAAAAAAATATTTTTTTTTGAAATTGGAACTTTAAGGGAAAAGGAGAGGGGGAGGTAAATTATTATTCAACACCTAACATAAACTACTGGCCGTAAAGAATATTAATTAAATTGTAAAACTGTTAATGGACCAACTGCAAAGCCGAGTAATTAATTTCGTACCTATATAATATAAGTATATAACTACAAATATAATATATAAGTACTATATATATATATAAACACTAAATATTAAATATATAAATAATAACATGTTCAACTCACAATATTATATAATATTAAATAATAAATGTTTATTAATTATTAATTGTTGATTTTAATTTAAATATTTGTTTCATAATTATTATAAACATTGAATAATGATTATACATTAAATATTTATATTTGAATATTAGTTAAATAATTACTCAATTTTTATTTTTGAATATTTAATTTTAAATCAAAAACCAATATTTATTAATATTATACATTGGAGATTGTTACCTGGGTTGACTTTAAAAAATATATATGTTGGAAAAATTCTCATAAACTATTCAAAACTGCAAAATATTACATCCATATATATATATATATTGGTTTATGATACGGTATTGATTATATATTACATTTTCCTGATAAAAATTGTCAGACATCTCTGTTTTTACGATATTAGCTTGTCTATGAGATGGATTTATAACTTTATTGCATCGAAATGTAGACGAAATATTTCTTAGTCTGAAAATGTGAAACATGGATTTCGGAAAAAAATGGAGATACACGATAATGTAACGGACAATTCATTTTGTAGTTCGATTCGATTCCTGAATTGTTCCCAAATATTTGTCTAGGGTGAGAAAATTTTAGGAAACATTACGTGACGAAAATATTCCCGTAAGTGATTAGCAACTTTTGAAAACAATTATTTTTTTAACAGTCCACAATCTTGCTAATGGCAACTTATCACGATATAATCTGTAATATCCCAGTCCTTAATTTATCATTTATTCATCGAAAACATATTTCGTTTGGTGTTTTTAATATTATCTGGTAAACATAGCTTCGGAAACAAATTACTGGTACCAAAAATCTGTTTGAATTGTTTAATAACTTAAAATTTATGATTAAAAAAATAAAATTAGAAGTACCTAAACATTATATTTTTCATTTTTTGTGTTTTATTATCATTTGGATTTTTTTTTCTTTGTATTTTTATAGCAATTCCTGTTTATTTAAATCTTAGAATGTCAGAAATCCGTTGGAATTCCCAAAATCGTCAACTTTATGTACGAATAGGTTTCCGGATTAGATCTGAGGTAAATCTTAATTCGTTTTTCGTAAAAATATTAATACAAATAAATACATGTTTATTTTAATAAATTATATTTTATTTGTAGGTTTCAATCAGTGATAAATAATTCAATGTAAATTAAAATAATCCGATAATCATCAGATTAATGTAAAAAATATTATTTACACATAGTTCTCATAGTTCACATACTTTTTTAAATAATATTTTAAATCATTCATTTTTCACAGAAAATTCCTAGTTTCCCATTTAATATAATTTTAGTGTTTATCAGGCACTTAATTAAAATGTGAACTAAATTATAGCTGAGGAATATCATTAAAAATGTATAATAATATGAATTCGAATTGTAATAAATGAGAATTAATTGGTACATAAATTAGTCGTATTTTGTTATTCAATAACATTTTAGATATTGAGCAGATCGAGGGAGCTAGGGGATTTACAAAGATATATATATATAATATATTTAGTTATGAATAATATTTTATATTTATGTTTGTATTTTCATGGTTTTTATTTTTCAAGTTTCTTAAAATATACACTTGCATATATATTAATAAATTAAAAAATACCGCTGGTAACTAATTCGAAATTACTAAATTAATTTAAGATAGCAATATTCAAATCGTAGTTACGGTAATTGTTTTACCATGGCATTGATTTGAAATAAAAAAAATATATAATTATATGGTATGTAAATCAATCCGCTGACACGACGAGTTTTACAGTTATAAATACGTCGTATTGTAATGTCTCGGTGGAAAAAAAATACTATTTAAAATTTTTTTACACGTTTTTTTATACATGTACTGACCACAGAACTATTCTATTAAAATGGAATAATTCATTTTTTTACTATGAAATCAAATAAATAACATATATTAGGAATTACTGCATATTTGCCTTAAGATTCTTAAAATTTAAATTTCTTATAAAAAAAAAAATGAAGTAAATTAATTATAAATAAATTATATTAATATTAAAAATAATTACAGAATAAATATCTAATTAAATTATAGGTTCGTTTGTATATATTTTGAAACTAATGATACAAAAATGTAGATATAATATGATAATAAATGCAGCACACCAAACTAATATATTTCCATTAATTCCAGACAGTTAATATGATTATTTAAAATCAAAGGCATTCCCAAAAAATTTTTTTTGGTATACGAAATATAAACGATTTAAAAAGCATCAATAATATTATATTATCACTGAAATTAAACAGATAGTTACATAGAAAATCGAATTATACATCTCTATATAAATTTACCGATTTATATATTGCTAGTATAGTATAAAATGTTTTTTTTTTTTTTTTTTTACAAAATTTACTTTTTTATATAAATGGCCCAATAGAAATACAGTTTCATATGAACAAATAGTAATCATTATTGGATGGATGAGTTTAAAAAAAAGTATATGGTTCAATATAACCATATCTCTAATTAATTTAATTTACACTAGACAGGTCATATAATTGTAACCTGAATAATATTACTTGTAATATGAAATACCTCGATAAAACCTCGATAAGACGGAATGGCTTGGGACCATGCAATTTTTCGGTGATAACGGGCTTTCCGTCTTGACGGGGTTCAAAAAAATTAAATGGAATTAAATTAAAGATTATTTATTTTAAACCAGTACATACGTATATGCATAATACAATTTATATTTTGAATTAAATTTTATATTTATATGTATTTATTTATTTATATTTTATTATTTATTATTAGCCAGTATACATTAATAATAATTTAATTTGATTAATACTTTTACTTTATCCGATAGCGTAAGAGTTGTTTTTTCGACATTTTAAACGAGAGACGGAAAACGTAACGACACGAACCATATACGATTTAATACTGAACCAGGCAACTTAGATAATAATGTTGTATAGTGTATAAATATTGATTTTATTAGTTTTTAATGTCATCGTACAAAATACGCTCTCGTATATCGATTATCTATGGGTATAAATTTGACGGTTATTCAAGTTTGGTTTTTCATGTTTTATTTCCGATAATTTTCGACCAATTTTAATACAGAAACGTGTCCGTTTCCGGCTTGGCGAGATTTCCGTCTTGGCGGGATAAATTTATATGTATTTGAAAAAAGAACCAAAGAAATTTTCCGTATTACCGGAGTTTCCGTTTTACCGAAGTTCCGTCTTATCGAGGTTTTACTGTATTTGATATATTTTTGTTTATATTTTATATACGTAACTGTTCAAATTCTAACTGCTATCGATGTAATAAATAAGCGGAATTCGGTCTAAAATTAATTTCGTTTAGATATGATAAGCAACAAAAGTTATACGAACATTGAAACCTTAAAAACGCTCTACTGCACAATTTCATAAACATAAGAGATTAACCCCATTATATTATTCATATTAAATCCGTGAACTATGTGAAACGATAATGATTTTCAATCAAACGGAAATAATCCTATGCTCGCAAATTTGTCAATTTTCAATTTCTGATGTTGTTGTTTTTTTTTTTTTTTTGATTTTTCCAGCATAAACAAACACACCGGTGAAATCAAAGTCAATTCCACGCTTAACTATCAAATGGCTTCGGTGATAGTATTGACTGTGAGGGCCGTTGATATGAACGCGGTTGTTAACGTCCAAGAACAGTTCGATCAAGTGGAAATAACATTTTTCGTCAAGCCGTACAAAAACAAAAACCCGGTGTTCACCAACGGTGGATGGTCGTCAGACGATTCGTCCCCGTTAATTCTAAAAGTCGACGAAGAGACCCCGATCGGTTCAGAACTGGTGCAGCTCAACGCCGTAGACGTGTTGACAAACGGATCACTTTACGACTTCAAGGCGGTCACTGCCATGCCACGACAAATCGCCATGGACTACACCGGTAAGGTCATCCTAACGGAACGGTTGGACTACGAAACCTTGGAGGAAAAGGTAAGTGGTAACGTTTAAAGTTTATATTCTACGTCAGGGTGTCAAGACGGTTTAAAACTCCGGTAATCCGCGAAAACCTCCTTCGGAATCGAAACTCAAAGTAAACGCGAATTGGGTTTCTACTCGAAAATCGAAACGGGAAAATTTGGAATTTTGGTATTGGATATTTATAATGTATTATTCATCGAACGTCGAGCAAAAATAACGGAAATAAAAAACCGATTTTAAAGGCAATTTGAGACCCGAAAATTATAAAGTGAGATGGGTACCTATAGGTAGAGGTTAAATATAAAAATGCAATGACTAGCTGGGTTACTTTAGTAGGAATAAAAATAAATATTAATGTAAGAATTAGGGTATTTTTATTAAAGAAATATATTTTTATAATACACTGCATAAATTGAATATATACCTACAATCTACATATATGTATACAGAATATGTAAAATGGAAAAATTTGTATTATTATATACCTAAATACCTATATAAATTTAAAAAAATATCTTCAATTAGTACAATTAAAGATATCATTACTAATTTAATATTGCATCCTTCAGGATTTTGTATAACTGCAGACTCAATAATTTACCGTTATGTAACCAATATTATATTAAAATATTATAATGTATTATAATATATATATAGTATTATAATATTTTAAAACAACAAAATAAAATTGTAAAATTCATTTAATACATTTTTTTCTTTAAATATACACATAGATTACCAACCACAATTGCGAATCATTCAGCGGTAGACTCAATAGAGAAATGCGATAGTTATTTTTTTTATTTTTTTAAACTGATTAACTATTTCATTTTTATTTTATGTTTACGCAAGTATCGTCTATAAATATCAACAGAGTTGGACAGTGGGTATAATATCAATTCGATCAAAATTTTTTGTCATTTTTATTTAATTTATTTTTATTTTTATATTTTGATATTTTTTTTTTTAGTTTTTCATTTTACTTTCTCAAAAAACCGAGAAAAATTTAACTATAAAAAAAAAATTAATCAGTAGCATTCATTTAATATATTAAACCATAATGTTTTTAGTTATCTAAATTTGCTTTTTTTAGTTTAAATTTTAAATTAAAATTTTGGATGTCTTTTCGACTATTTTTAGATACGTTTAATTTTGATGATTAAAAATTTTGGAAATCGTAGATTGCAAAAGTCATTTTGATTTTGCGATTTTAGAAGTAAAATTTTTCTATTTTAGTAGTTTATTTTTTTTAATTGAATACTTATCTAGTGATTTTGTAGAGTTCAATACTAAAATGTATTGTATCATTTGTATGGGAATTCATTTTGTAACGTATAATAATGATTTTCGTGATGTTTTAGATTTTAACATTTCAAGTGAAAGTTACCACAGAAGATGGTGAGCGATCTTCTAGCAAAACGATTGTAATTGAAGTTCAAGACATCAATGATAATAGCCCAGCGTTTGAATACCCGGTTAGTATTAAAAACTAGGTATTTAATACTATACCCGAGCTTACATTAAAAGAGAAAGACAGAAAGTGATGAAGTATTAAATATTCGCTTTTCGGTGAAACATATGAAAATAGTACATAAATTAATTCGAGGATTTTTTTAGTTATTTACGAAATTATCGAAAATGGAGAGGGGAAAAACATTGGCTGGATTTCAAAAGCTATATTTTATATGTATATATATATATATCCATTTTTTTTTTTTGCCAACCCCAATATTTTTATATTTACTACGTATTTTAACGAAATTCTATCGTAAGATGATTTATCCAGTATGGTTCTTACCCTATTTTCAACGAATGCGTAATAAATAAAATATTATAATATAATGATAATAATAACAAGATCTATATAGTCGCTATGTAAAACTTCCAACGCTTAAACGCATAAAATGTTTTTGAAATAGTTCTAACACGTATTGCAGACGTGTTATTATAATATATTTTTGATGATCAATGAGATAATATTCATATTTTTTTATTTGCGGGAGAAAGGAAAATATACAGGTAAGTTTCAATGTAAAACGTGTTTTTCGTTTTGCCAACAGTCGTTTTGTAAGACACAGCAATAATTATTTTATTTTGGTACATGGGTCATTTAACCGTTATTTCTTCCGACCATGATAGTTGTGATGCAATATACAAATGATGCACTTATGATCATATTGTCTATTAGAAAATAATTTAATTTTAAAATTGTACAAGTATTTAGTAAAAATAACATATATACATAACATTTTTTTTTTCAAAACTGTATGAATAGTGTTGATATTCGTAATTATTTTAATTTTCTTATTTATTATTCAGTAGTCTATTATCCGTTTTATAGTAGAAATAGAATATTGAATCCAGACTCATATTCCCTTAGTACAGTAATTTGTATAAAACTGAAAAATTATGTTTAATTGGTTAGAGTATTTAATTTGCATGCAAAATAATAATTATTAGATTGTTTCAATATGTGCGTTTAAAATATTGTGTAAATATTATTATTGAAATAAATTACAGGTTTACCGAACTTCTCTTGTAGAATCAAGCCCAAAAGGTACCATTGTTATGTCTGTCAGAGCGAACGACAAAGACTTGCCAACATCTCAACACGGTATGATCAGATACCACATCGAAGGGGAAAATTCAAACTTGTTTACAGTCGAACCTATAAGCGGGGAAATAAAAGTTTCCGGAAACGGAATTATCGATCGTGAAAAGACTCCGTTTTTGAAGTTGATGTTATTTGCATCGGACATGCCGCTAGGCGGACCTAATCAAAAAATATCTTCAGTGCCAGTAATTCATTATAATATAATATTTATTTGTGACAAATTTAGTAGTTTTACTGTTTTAATTTTAGGTAGAAATCGATGTTAAAGATATAAATGACAATGCACCAGAATTCGAATCTTCAATCTACATCGCAGTAGTGTTAGAAAACGTAATCCCCGAAACGAGTGTACTGAACGTATCGGCTCACGATCCGGATGAAGGATCGGCTGGTTTAGTACATTACAAGCTTATTGATGAACAACAACTTCAAGGTGACTTTAAATTAAATGCATAGAAATTAATATGTTCAATTATTTATTGTATATAATATCATTGTCATTCATTAGGTTTCTTCTACATAAATCAAATGAACGGACAAATAAGGACTTCAAAACGATTAACCGGTAAAGGTCGTTCTGACCCCTATGAAATGAAAATAAGAGCGGAAGACAACGGAGAACCCGGAATGTTTACTGACGTAAAACTAAGCCTATACATTAGTGATATAATTGAAAACGATGGAGTTCCAACGTTTATTCATCCAAATGCTGAAGAAATAGCATATGTTTCAGAGGTAAGCTGAATAAACATATTCCTATTATATTAATTATACATTAAATAATTAATATGCATTTTTAATTATTTTATTTTATGTTTTAGAACGCATCAATAGGATCACTAGTTTTCAGAGTAACTGCTGCTGATCCAGACGATCCTAATACACTGGAAGGAACGATCCGTTACAGCTTTTTAGAAGAAACTAAAGATTCGTCCATTTTCTCTATCGACTCAGAAACTGGGCTGATAACTACGAAGGCAATTTTAGACCGAGAAACCCAAGATAAATATACTCTGGTGTTAGTTGCAAGAGATCTTGGTGACGTTTCTCAGCAGTCTACAAAAGTTTTCAATGTTATTGTTACTGATGTCGATGATAATAAACCAGTATTTAATAGATCTATAGTGAGTGTTACATTTTATTATTTTTCATATAAGTTATATATTTATTAAAATATATATTTAGTTATTAAAACCCATGTATAACTTTAGGAAGAAAAACCGTTAATGATGGAAGTTGAAGAAGAGTCATCTATCGGGATATTGGTCGGTTATCTGATGGCATATGATCCAGACATCGGAGAGAATGCACTAATAGATTACATTATTACGGGTATGCTAAATTAATAATATAATTATATAATTTTTAAAGGACCGTTTTCTCATATGAGTACCTAATTTATAATGTTTTTAGACGGAAATGTGGATAATGCTTTTTATATAAACTCTACGAATAGCATAGCCGAAATAAGAGTCAACGGAGAAATTGACAGGGAATCTGTATCGGAATATGTTTTGACAATTAAATGTTTTAAACATAAAACAAAACTGTACAGTTTGCAAAAAACGTACAATAAACAAGATCCCAGCGAGAGACAAGTGGTCATCAAAATTATTGATATTGACGATAACTTGCCAAAATTTGTAGATGAAAACATAACTTTGGGTATGCGATAGACTCAAATTTTTATCTCTTAATTGAAATTCACTAAACTTTGTTATTTTCAGGTGTTAGGGTTAGCGTTCCACTCGATACTCTCGTAGCTACGATTCAAGCTACCGATGTAGACAAATCGGCAGAACAGATAACGTATCACATCACAAATCTCACGTTTTCCTATCGTTCAGAAATTCCTAAAGAAGTAAAGAACTGGCCATTCTTCTTGGATCAGTTGACTGGTCAGATCAGAACTACATCGTCGATGATATCCTATTCGGAAGGTGTTCTGAACATTGTGGTCGCTGCAATCAATAGTGATGTGCCCGGAAGACATTCGAACACCACAATCAAAGTATGTCCATCGACAATGAATTTAAACAGAGCTAACAATTTTATGTTTTATTTCGATAGGTGTTCATCGTAAAAGACCGCGGACTGTTGAAGTTTGTTTTCACCAGACCACCAAACGTGGTAGGACATTCTATTAAAAAGTTCAAAGAAGACGTTGAAAGATCATTGGGAATACCACAGGCCCGTCTAAACTTGTACGATACACAATTTTATTCGAAAAATGACGGTAGTTTAGATTTTAGTAGTACGGGTTCGTGTTTTCAATTAGTGGGACCGAATAATTATAATCCCAAAGATACCATATCGTTACTCGAGGACCCAAGCAATCACGAGCTGAAAAATGTATATAAACAATACGAAGTCAAAAATATCGAGGTAAAGTATATATTTTAATTAATGTGTCGACGAACATAAATAACTAATACGAGTGTTATTCCATTTAGCGATGTTCTCCGAAACAAGTAAAATCAGCGGTTACGTGGGTTCAGATGTCTGTGTTAGGTATTGCAATGTTCATCGGAATCGTATCAATATTCGCCATTTGCCTCTTATGTTGTACTTATAAAAAGTAAGTTTCAAATGTATGTTTTTTAATTGAGTGTATACAGTGCCGGATCTAGGGGGGGAGGGCGAAACTTGCCCCGGGTGCCATTATTGTGAGGCGCAAAATGTAAAAATGCAAAGCGTAGTCTTTGAATTGAGGAGCAACATACGTTATATCTAATGTTTTTAAATTATTTATTATGTTTTGACCATTTTTTTTTAAAATTAATGATAGTTTGAGGGAATGTTTATTCTTTGCAATCCCAAGAGTTCCTACCTACTTATCTACAAAAACCCATATTCTATTTCTCCGATTCAAGCATAGTTTATTAAATAATATGTATTAAGGTGTTTATAGTCTATGAAAGGGTCGCAACACCTGCCAATTTTAAGGGGTTCTGTATAGACAATTTTCAAGAAATATAAAAACTAAAAATCTAACAATTTAAGTACATTTTAAAATTAATCTAAAAATAGCCCCGTATTCGTATTACTTTTTATTGTTGTGTAATCACAAAATTTCCGTCTAAAAGACCAATAAGGGTGACAAAATTGTAGAACATAAGAAAATCGGATTTACAATGAGTAAACAGATTTGAAAGTGTTCTAGGGATTGCTTTATTATTACAAATTAAAATATAATCAATGTTAAAAATTTCGATTTTCAATGATAAATAACATGGCTAAAAAAAAAAAACAAACAAACGCCTCAATCGATCCCTAGAAGACAAATTGATGAATTAAAAATAGTTTTTAGAATTTAAATCCAACTTTTCAAAGTCTCACTGTTTTGTCACACTTTTAAGTTGATTTTTCGTTGATTTTGAGGCCCCTTAAGAGAACACTTTAAAGTCAATTTTTAAGGGGGTTTGTATAGGTAGGCAATTCTTATGAAATTTTAGAAAAATGAAAATGAAACTATTTAAATAATTTATTTATATTTTAAAAGTAATTTAAAAATAGTCATGTGTTATCGTGTTATTACCAATTTTTATTGTTGTATTATCACGATATTTGTTAAAAATCAAGTCCACTTTCTAACTTTTCTCCGTATGAATATATGGACAGTCAAATGAATAAGAAAGAAGATAATATATACTATGCCGTAGCGTGGAGGTTTTTTTCAATGTTTTTTTTTAAACCTAAAATCCATGATTAAAAATCGTGAAATTTTGAGATTTAAAAATTTAAAAAAACAAAAAAAAAATTTAACCAAAAAAGCTCCATGGTATGGCGTAAATATTCTCATCTTTCATATTTTTTATGAATATAGACACTCCGATTACTATGAAAGAAGTTTTTGTTAAAGAGCATGAACGTGTTTTGATACCGTAAAATGGGTGTATAGCATCCTCTTAAGGGGATTGGAGTATGCCAAATTATTATTCGAAAATACTATAGGTACGATCGTTTTGTGTGATTTTTATCAATCATGTTATGTTAATATTAAATGGTTTAAGTGAACTATGTGTTTCAGCTACATCATTCATTTTTATTAGTCATTACTGTTAAGATTATTTTGTAAAATAAAAAAATTAGAATTCAAATTTAAAATTGTAATTACTTTGAAAATAATACTTTGGAGTTATCACAATTTAAAAATTTGTTGATTTTAAAGTAGGCATTGTCTTATATATTATATCTTGCTACAAAATTTTAATCTTATCTCAAAGTCTGATATATGTCGTGCCATACAGCATGTATTTGACCATTTCGCACTTTTAAATAATCATTTTTAACATAAAAATTTCGAGACTCAAGAAATAATTCAGCAAAATTAAATCCAGTGGGAAATTAATCGCTAAATGTTCAAGGATTGTGGGGTTTAATTGGCAAATTTTTATACATTCTTTTTTGCTTATATATTTTTCGGGGATATAAATATTCAGTAAACTTTTGATTTTTCGTTCAATTACAAAAAAAATGCCTGAACTTTTTTTTTCTAAAGGGGTGCAAGTTTCATATTTTCAATTTTTCCCCGGGTTGTAAAACCAATATCTCCGGCACTGAGTTTATATTTTTTATGTAAATACTAATTGGATTAAAAAAAAAATTTGTATTTATAGATGGAAAAGGCTGCGGTGATTACGTGATATTTCCATTAAACGTGAACTCATTGATATGAGTTGCCATGTAAAAGTGCTGTGATTCAATTACTATACAATCAAAATATATTTATTAATTTAAAATATTTAATATACTATATAAAAATAAATGTACATAAAGTTATTATAATATATTACTAGTTTTAAGTTTTATAAATTTTGTACAAGATAATTTCAGTCTTACCTTTGTATAGTTGATAAGATATAAGCGAAAATATAATGCGTAGTTCGAAAAATCATATTTTCCAGCTAGTATCTTCATGCGATCTAAAGCAATCAATACTACCATTGATACTTTGTTGAAAATATGTTATGTATATTATACAGCTAAAATGGTTCTAAAAATATTTAACGTAGCACATCGTTCATTTTTCCAGGAGAAGATTATGGACTTATACAAATATATACCAAATAAATATCATTATAATAACTAGAATCAAAATAGTATTTTAGATTTATAAAACTCAAAATATTTTATTTATATTAGTTATGAACACCACTAAAACTATAGGCTCAAACTTTTAAATATTGTACTATAAAATAAACCGAGAACCTGTATGATTTGAATTTTTTAGCATTTTCTTTATTCGCAATATTTGCATTTATCATACTTTATCATAATATCATAATCAATACGTTATACTGTATTCCTAAACAGAATTAAAATAGATATTGCAATAAATTATTTAGTTATTTTTATATACCTACCTCTAATTGATCTGCATTCCATTGAAATATATGTTATATATGTTGTACTAAAAAATTAAATAATTGTAAATTCTGAATGTATAATTTTACTAGTTATATTTTTCCAAGTTTAAACAATTGTTTATCTGAATAAAATAAATGTCTTCATTGTTAAATCTATGCACATCAATTTCTTAACAAGTACATATATTGGATTTTGCCACGATAAACATTTTAGTTTAAAGTCTTAAAGACCTACGCAGTTCTGTATTATGCGTATTTTATACTTATATATGAAAAATGTATATATTTTACGTTTCAAGTGATAGGTCTATGAAATTACAATTAAATTTATTTCAAAAGTATTTTGATCAGAATTTTATTTATTAGTGTCTTACCTTGTTAAAATCAACTACTTGACCTTTATCTTGTGTCTAGATAAAATATTGGTACTACTTGTCTTGGTCTACAAGAATTTTTTATTATATAATCTCAACACTGATGATGTGTAAAATATTAGCAAATAATACCGTGTAATTGTTGTGAGATGAATAACCAAGGTAAATGTTCATGTTTCTGTTCAATGTCCAAGGGTAAGTTAAAAGATATCCTAATAATGAAGGAAAGTACTGAAAGTTTTTACATCAAATAATTTGATTAAACTCTGGCTATAGAATAAACTGTAGAATAAATTATACAATCAACAAATAATGCAATCATAATATATTTTATTTATTAAAAAAAAAAAAAACATATAATTTAAGTATTGCCAATAAAACCTACATTAATTCATATATTTACCTTTACTATTTGTTACAATATTTCATTGATGAAAAAAAAATTTTTTTTTCTACACTTTATGGTTAACATTTTATTCAGAAAATATGTATCACAGAAACAAGAAGGGTGGGGGGTTCTTAAAACTTAAGTAGTTGTGTGAGGCCGTGGGGGTCTAATTAACATCTGTTAAAAAAAAAACATTATATAGAAGTTGTATAACTATCTATAATTAGGAATTGGTTTATATAATAACATTTAATAATTATTTATAGATTATTTATATTTTTAAAACTTTTACTATTCAAAATAAAAAATTTGAAAAATAATGTATAAAATATAATATAATGAAAAGGTAAATATTTATAAAAAAAATTATGTATAAACACGTCATACTTGAGCTCTTGGAAATTTTGGAAAAATTCATTTTTTAAGTAATTTGTTGAAATAACAGTTGTTTTATTCTATCTTAAGAATATTGTCTTACAGATTATATATTTCTTTACACAAATCAATATTATTTTGTAAAGTGAAGTTTAAAATGTTTAAAAAAAATATTTGTAATAATGTACACAGTTTTAGAGTTATTTATATTTAATTTTTAAAGTCTTATACACATTCACTCATTACGAATTTACTAAATAAATCCAAAATTCTTTAAATTTCAAAAAAAAATAGTTATCTTTGATTATTTTACACAGTTTTAGAAATGGGGGTTTGATAGACCCCTACGTAACTATAGGTATTTAAATAAATTTCTGGTTTACTTAAGGGTTAAAACTTAAAAGGAATTAGAAACTTATTTTATGGGTACAAAATATACTAATTTATACAAAAATAAAAAAAAATATTTTATAGTTATCTCAAGCTATAAAACTGTACGTTACGGCTAGTCTATATTAGGCTGATCCATTTTCCACCAAAATGGAAATGATTTTTTCAACTGCTTATCTATTCGTTTTTAACTAAAATGACTGTTTCATTTTGACCATTATATTTCATATTAATATTATATTTCATTAGAATTCGATTTTTTTGTATCCCTTTATCTGAGATATTTACTATAACTGGGAAATAAACATTAATCAATCGTATACAGTGTAGCAAAGTTATTATTTTAGAGGGGCTATGTGCTTAATTTGGCTGATTGAAAGGTCACACTTATTGATGTAAAATTACAGAAACAATAAATCTTTTGAGGTTTATTCTCCAAAATGTAGAATTTTTTGTCATTTCCTTTTTTAGCCTTATATTATCAATTTTATAAACTGTATATAATAGTTTTACTAAAATAAATAATATCACTATTTTTTTTGTGACCATAATTGTACAATTATTATATTATTAATTGAATTTCATTATTATTAATGATTAATAAGCGATGAAGGATGTTATATTGATATATTGTTGAACAATTAACTAAATTTATTTTTATTATTCAAATTATTCTTAAACAAATTATAGAACTCAAATGGTCACAACTAGTAAACTCGTTCTATATATTATTACATTATCAATTATTATATAATTTTAGAAACACATATTCAATGCTGGGCATTAACGAGTTAGTAAGTTAAGTCATATTAATTTAATTTTGTACTTATTTTTTTATATTTAATTTTTGTTAATTTAACTTATTAATTTTAATTGTGAAATAATTAATACATATTGATATCATATGGTGTCTATTGTCAAAATGGTTAAATAAAAATAAAGATTTTTTTATCGTTTCTTGTAATTATTGTATTTTAAGAATTATTTATTTCGTGAAAATATAAATAAAACCAGAATACTTATATAATATACAATAATCTCACCATAATATAAATTGAGGAGTATATTTGATTTCCCACCAATAAACAATATTTAAGGTAGGTCTTAATTTATTTTCAATAATATTAGGTTAATGATTTTTAAAAAATTTAAAATGCTTTTAGTTAAAAAAAATAATCAGAATTTCCAAAAAAATAATAGGTACTTAATTATACCTGTAAATCTCAAATTTTATATTGACTCGTACAAAAAAAAAAAAATTAACTTAACTTAAGTTAATAAGTTTTTTTTTAAATTAATTTAACTTAATCATTAAGAAAAAATAACTTTAAACTTAACTATTTTTTTCTATTAAAAAATAATTAATTTGCCCAGCATTGCATATATTATATATATATTAAAACTGGTAACCTTATTAGGTTAACCGTTTAATACGCTGTTCGTTTGATAATAATAATTGTGCACATATATCACTTTGTAACTATGGAAAACTCCAGTTATTACCACGATTTTAAGACATGTGATGTCACATAAATCGAGGTTATCGCTTATCATATTATTATTATTTTTAGTAATTATGATGTTTATATATAGTATGTTTTTTGAACAATTGTATAGGAAACTTCGGCGATATGATTAATTTTTATAATTTATCATTATTAGTTATGATTATATAAAATTTGAGAGAATCATAGAAACTATTAGGATTTATGATTTAATTTGATTATGACGTTTTTCATTTGTATAATTTTCACAGGGTTTTGTTATTTCGTGAGAATATTCTCGGTAACCGAGAAAATACTTTACTAGTTTACTCACATCAACTTTCTTGATGCAGCCGACCGAAGTAACTCTAAGGGTACAAGTTTCCCCCTCTCCCCGCTTATTTCGCTCCTGATCGAATATAATATTGTAAATTGAGTATAAATATGCATTAAGACTATAATTTTAAGTAAATTACGTAAATTATAATATTTCATCACTTATTATAGGTAATTGAAATTTTGAAAATATTAGTATATTAGTATAAGCAATAAAACTAGTATCGCTTGCCGGATGCAACGAAAATTATTGTTTATTTACGGGCTACTCGTATATATCCAATATATGGGTTATAGATTCCATTTGACTCAAGAACGATGAAGAAAAATTCAAAATTTAACTAACTTTATATATAAAATGTAGGTACATAAAAAATCCTAAATTAAATGATAAATTTTATCATTTTATATAAATGTATATTGCTATTTTATCATTATAATTAACTTGTGCGTGGTCATGTTTTCACAAAAATATTGTTCAGTCACTGGTTTTATCGAAAAATACAATTTAAACGAATTATCTTATGAAATAAAGTGATGGAATCGAAAAACACATTTTCTAATTATTTTGGTCGAAAATAGTACGTAGTTGAATATATAATCTAAATTTTTGTGGAAAATGGATACAACACTCTACAAATAACAATTTGGTAACTATATGAGGCTTCTCTATAATATAAATATACAATCAATAAAAAACACAATATTAGCTTAAGAGTAATTTGACTGTATATTTCAGTCGGTATAACAATATTTTAGACATAATATTTGTGCACGTAACACGACCAGAATACTCAGGAACATGGTATTTTATTCTAAACCCTAGTTGTAGATTATGACATTTTCTTAGGTAAATCGAACACTGGAGTCTTGTTTATGTGTACCAATATTATCGACATAAATTAAGACAATGTTCTGAAATGATTCCATGATATGATAATATTTCACACTAATTGTAATTGTTAATAACTGTAATAGTAAAAAAAAAAAAACCGTTTGATGGTAGGAAGTTTTGGATAATTATGTTGTGTAATATATTTGGTGTTTAAAAAAGTGAAATATCAAACATATTATAGGGAATATAATTTTGTCCACCGATTTTTAGCACATATTTGAGATAATTATTTTATTATTTTTTCAATTATCTAAAGATTAAAATCTACATAAAGTATGAAAATATATCTAAATTTATAAGTATGTGACAAGAAAATCCTATGTTTATATCTAACTGTGTCAAAGTAATGATTTTAAAATAATAATAATAACAAGTTAATCTATACATATTGATTAATTTTTCAATCGTTATCCAATCTGTAAAATGTTATCATTTACGACCACGGTTTTCAAACAATTTTCTTTATTAAGCGGCAACCATTATATCTTGTAGTGTTAAAATTTTAAATATCGAAAGTGAGACGTTTTAAATATTGGTATTTGGAATGTATGTAAAATCCAATAAAATCTGATCAGTTTTATCATCAAGATGAATAACGATATCGTTGTCATTTATTAATTATACTTTATTTTATTATATTTGTACACAATATACGGTATACATAAATATTAAATAATCTTTAATACTTAAAGGAATAGTGTGGATAGAAAATCAGGAGTACGAAAATAATATATACCTAGGTAATAATAAAAATAACCGCGATTGTCGCGAGAAATCATCGTTTCATGGAAGGAAAAGAAGTCGTGGAACGTTTGGCAAACAATATCATGATAAAATAATAGATAAAAAAAAACAATATTCAGTAATTTCTTACGAGTCCTTTGTTGATCATCCAACAGATGGCCCCCTTTACGCATCGGGCGTGAGTATCAGTGGCGTATCATTGGTGACAATCGAACTGTGCTTCAGGTTCCGTTCGTGCGTGTTCACGTGATTGGTGCGCCACTCGAATCGGCCGCTTGAGAACGCGCTCAGATCTCTAGTCAGTCGCCTTTTTCCCGCCATGAAGTCCAATCGCATTTTGAACTCTTGTTTAAACTTTTCCTGTAAATTCACGTATACGACATTTAGAACTTTCACAGTCTTATCATTTAACGGACTATAACTGACGTTGCAAGAGGATCGTTTTAGGTTTCAAAACATAAGTTTAGACACCTTATATCCTCGTTGTGTCCGTCTGTCCGTCCGTAGTTACTATTATACAGTTACGATTGTTAGTTTGGTTACTAGGGATATAGATATTATTCATGTTTTTATGTTTTTGTTTAAAATAAGTTTAGAACCCAGGAATGCATCAAGCTCGCATAGTGAGCTATTCTTACTATTTTTTTTTTTTACCGAGTTAATAAATCAATTATCATTCGTGGTCTATAAGAGTTCTGAAAAAAAAATAAAACGTGTTGTCTGTGTCATTATATCTGAAAGTATTTTGTGGGTTTCTACAATTTCGGAATTTCGGTTTATTTTTAAAATCCAAATCATCTTATAAGCATATTATTATAACTCGCATTTACAGTTAAAAACGAGATTTCCGAGGTCCATTAATAAAGAAAGATTGAATAGTTTTAGTATAGTACAGTAGAGGGCCCACTGTTTTTATTCTAAGCCAGCAAAAAGTGAAAACTCAAAAAAATTCTTCCAAGTATATATCGAAACTACAACCAATTAAAACTATGTTTTAGAATCCGTATAAGCCAAATGGATTTGGATCGATCGTGAAGAGAAAATACTGATCTATTCAACGTAACTATTATGCATGATCGCGTGTTCACGAGAGCTAATCAGCACACAGACCAAGGTGATATGTTACATAATATTATGATAATTGATATTCAGTACAATTCAAATATATATATATATATGTAAATAATATTTTTGGGATACCGAAAAAGGCATATTATGAAATAAGATATCGCGACAGATAGGGAGTAGTCAAAATTACTATTTAATATATATATAAATTAGAATATTACATGAATATGATAACTGAACTTAAATTCCTACTTTAAACTCTTTAAACTACTAACTTCCAATTATTCTTGGAGGTGATCAGTTCAACAATGCATTATATAAATCCACCTACATACGTCTCACGTACACTCGCACTTGTAATATCGTCTATGTATTTTTAAATTCCAATTTAAAGCGGTCCTATTTAAATTGACTGAAATTGAATTGTCATATATGGAATTGAAGCTCTTAATGAATGGTATATACACGTTTACATTATTTGAATAATGATTTGGCACGGAGGCGAATTGTAGGAATATACGTCTAATATTATTATAAATCACAACACTGTGCCTTGATTTAATTTCAAAGTAAATTACATTTAGAAGTCCCTTAAGCTTTAGTCAAGCTCACACAAACCTCGAAATTTATTTTGAATATTGACGTTACATCAATACTACGTATTCATAGTTAATAAGTTAAAAATTAGTAACCTAGTAGGTTCTTCGATTAAAACGTTTCCCTATTTGACCTACTTTATCAAGTTATCTTTTGTATTTAAATCTATAATTATTAATATTTTGAATTTAAAAAATATTTATAATTGATGTTCAAATATCATATAAATGGATTTGATATTGGTTTAAATTTTAAATAGATTTCCTCAGTCTCCTATTATAGAGTACTAGTGTACATATCACAGGGTTTAGGATATCTACAAAACCTCACCGAAAACAGTTGATCGATTTTGAATAAGTGCATTAGCTTTTATTCACTTGATATATATATATAATTAAGTTACTACACGACTGAACTTAAAATATGGCGAACTTAATTATTAGATGATAATATAAACATTAACAAGACAATGCGCATTTTAAGTCAAATAAACATTACTAAACTATAGCTAAAACACCAAAATATTACAGAAGCTTATATATTTAAAATGTATTTATGTGTGTATCCAATCACAAGGTAACAATAGTATTAATGATGTATAGAAATTCTAAATTATAATTTTTTTTAGTTTAAAGTTAAATATAGGTATTAGGTATGTATTTCATTTTTTTTTAATTAAATTTTTATATATATTTATATATATATATATATTATATAAGGTATATTAAGAAATTGAAAATAATAATTTTACCATAAACTTGAACACTGATTTAAAGATAAGTTTTGAATCTTACTTTTTATTTCTTGAAAAAGTTTATATTAATGACTTATTTTTAAATGCGTTTTTATCCGAAGAACTTCTTTTATAATGCAGTAAAACAAAGTCATTTTAAAACACAATTTAGTGTTTTCGATAATATGCAGTCTACTGCCCGATTGTTTTAGATTAAAAATACCTATTATGAAAATTGTAATGTAGCATTCTTATTTACACTACACTAAAAAAATACGGTTGAAAATGAAATATTGAATTTGTTTACTAGTTAATAAGCCTAACAATAATTTCACATCATCAATATTTTATCACAATGATAAAAATATTATTAGATCAATAATAAAAAAATGCGTTATGTTAATTTATCAATATGACAGTAAATTGTCAACTTGATAGTATGTAATGAATATTATATATGCACAATAAAAAGTTAGTTAATAATTTTTTAAAATAATAATATTATTTTATTCTCCAAACAGTTAATTATATACGCATAAACAGTAAAGTTTTCTTGTTGAACCCTTTATTTAGCTTAGGCTTATCAAATTTGTTTTACTATGAAACATTAAGAGAATATTTGCCGCTAACGATTTTTCAATTACAAAAACTAGCATGACTATAAATTATTTTTATCAACTCAAAAAAAAAAAAAATCTTAGAAATATAAAACAAAATAGAAATAATAAATCATGATATATTCTAGACTTCATCTAAATAACTTACAACATAGGAAATTGACGTTCGGAATTTTATTACAACTTCGCAGTTGTTAACATTAGAGTAAATTTATCTATCGCATATGTATATTAGTACAATACACAATAATACATATCTTATCAAATAGCTCTTTCGATTTACTAACTATGCATGTTAACCATGTTTCTTTTCAAAAAAGAAAATATTGAAAATTAATATTGGTCATTAAAAACTATCCCATTACGTATAATTTGATGCACATATTACATTAGATCGACATTAACATCCATACGTCGGATTGACATAAACTTCAAGATTTTGATCGACTTTCTGTGTTGATCAACAGTAATCCCAATCGACAAATAATGAATAGACATTTATTGTGTAATCTGAAATGAAAATCGTTCGAATGGACCAATTTACTATAATATAATAGAAGTACCTCCATGTTTTGAACTTTGTTTTGGTAATAATTATTGATATCTGATAAAATAGTAAACATTGTCACATGCTCTGCACGTTACGTTAGTTGATATCTAGTGACGTAGGTACGTCATTATTATTTCTTATATTTATATTTATATAATTATTGTAAAGTCAAAATGGTTATCTCAGTGGCGGCTCGTGTGTGGGTGTGACGGGGCGATCGCCCCACACTACACTAAAATTGTTAATTATTCATCTGCCTGGTTTTCGAATATCGAACAGCGCTCGGTTCTGGGGCGACGTTGACAATCGCCCTTCATAACCATACGATCAAAACACAAAAACATAGGAGGGTGAATTCGGTAATAATGTAGCCGCCGGAGCGACACGATCGCTCGCCCCACATTTAGAGATGGGACTATACTCGTTCATTTTGGTGAACTAGTTCATTGTTCATTAAAATGAACCAGTTCATTGAACGAACTATACTGTATATCATACACATCGTTCATTTCGTTCAATCGTTAATTATAATACCCAGGTGATTTTAATCCATTTATATATATTATAATCTATCATTAATTTATGTATTTTGAACACTATTCGTTAAGTTCGAAACTTCATTTCGTTCAAACGTTCAAATATTCGTGTCGTTCATCAATCGTTCGTTTGTTCATGTCGTTCAATATTGAACTAGTTCATTTAAACTTGTGAACGATTAATAATCCGTTCATAATATCAGGATTGTTCATTAAACTAATTCGTTCATGAACGACATATCTGTGACATGCATGTGGACTGTGGAAAAGACGGGATAAGTTAACGTGTATTTACTGTGTGTTCGTGGCGCGTGCACATTTCTCTATATGTTTTTATTTATTTTATTTATTATTTTATAACTAATGTATATTATATTATTATAATATAGTAGATAAAATTTCGGTATCATATTAACAGACAATTGAAATAAAACAACATGGAAGACATATTTAGTGAAATTAAAAATAGACGCTTAAATTTCGAGTGCAAGACGAGTATAAGTTTTATTATTTTGTAATTTTCGGTTTTTCTAAAACGTATTTATATTTTTGTTTTTCTATATGGTATTAATTTTGGTTTAATCAAATGCCTTTTAAATTGGTACACGATTAATATTGTATTCTACGCTTTTCAAAAATGATTAATTGTTAATCGACTTGCCACTTTCAAAGCCCACGAGTCGCCACTGGTTTATCTACGATGGGAGCCCAATACGAATGTGCAAACGTAAATGTTGTAGCGAATTCATTTTTCAACTACTCGATTGATTCGACATAAAATTTAATGATCAGCCAATGTCGATCGAGTGTAATGCTTGCTTACCTTACCAGAGTATAATAATACGTGGAAAAAGGTAACATTACATCAATATACATAATAATAATTATATCGTCATTATTATGCATAATATGATTAAATATTTAGAGTTATGTAACTTGCTGGTAAAAAAATTCGTTAAATTTACGTAAACTTTGGTAAATTGGTAAATTATATATATAAATATTTAAGTGCATTTTGTAAATACATTTTTTCATGTTATTTTATAACCTTATTAACTATTAATTTTTACAATTATTTAGAATCATTTTTACTACCTACTTCTAAAACTGTTCACTGGTAACAAAAAAAACATAATATTAATTTTATTGTGTATTTTATTAAGCTAAATAAAAGTTATTAAGTTACTTGTAAAAAAAATTTAAATTAGGGTGGCTCAATTTTAAGTACGGTAAAAGAACCATCGGTAAAATGTACGTACATTTACATTTAATCAGTAAATTTACCGACTTAATATCTCTAAAATTGTTATAAAAAGTATCCACCTACGTATAATATTAAAAATCATTAAGTAATATTACCAAGAATTACCTCTGCCACAACCACCGTTACAGGGGCATTGTGCGCAGCGTAGATTTTTTCATAACCCCCACACACTTTTTTCAATAATAAATTGTTAGATTTTAATTTGTCTCGAAATTACACTAAAATTGCCTATATGATACCTCCTAAAGACGGGCATGTTGACATGATTTTAACTGGACCAGTGACCACTAGGAGGAATATGCCTCATAAGTACCATGTAATTATTTTAAAATACAGAACTACTGTGAAAATTACGATTTAAATATTATAAAGTAATATATTTATTGATTAATTTTTATCTTATAACTGAATTGCGTCTTATATTTATAGTATTTTTTATACAATGTATTACAAAAGTAAAATTTGCTGACCAAATATACTTTAATATTTTATATTAAAGTTTATTTTAACACGCAAGTGTAATATTTACTACCTACCTATATACTATTATTATTTTGACTGATCGATAACGGACTGTTTGTATACCATTTAACTGAATGTTATTGTAAAAGACATATCCCTTCGTTTTCGCACTTCAAAATAGTATGTTATTATTAACATCTGCCCATATTCTTATATATCATGTTAAACAACATACACGCGTGTATATTATGTAGTATCTAAAATATATATGCATCGGGAACTAACTGGCTGAGAAATTAATGGTTTCATTAAAACTGCATTACAATATTATATTAAGAGGATTAATGATTTTTAATGACAATTATATGTTCACGCAAAACAAACTAAAATGTATTGCGAACTTATTTTAGAGTTGACACACTTATTACAAAAAAATTTAAAACAAATTGTTTATTGTGTCTAAAAAAAATGTGTTGAATATTTAGACAATTTATCCTATATGTTGTTATAAAACAATTTAATGTTTAATCAGATAGAAAATGTCTATAATCCATTAAAATTGTTTTTTTCATTTGCTTTTCATAAAAATTACATAACAATAAATAGGGACAATAACATGGGAATCACATTTTGTAATAAAAAATCTTTGATTTTCCATAAATCCAATATTATGTTTAAGCCATTATTTTAACAAACATATTGATGATTATATACTCACGTTGTATATGGAATAAATAAATGGATTGTAACAGCTATTGCTCATGGCAAACCAATCGAAACAGAACCATATGATGTTGATGTAAGGATACCTGAATTAAAACAGACAAGATTATAAAATGTCTCTATAGTTATTCGTTATTTCATTATTTCTCAAAGAGTAAAAGAAAAAAATATATTTTTAAATTATTTTCGGAAAGTAATTCTATTTTTATTTTTGAGGCATTTGCTATCAAATAAAAACTAACCCAAAAACTATTGTTTCAAAAGGATTTTAAATATATTCAGAAATTTTGAATTCATTTTAACATCATTTTAATATGTATGGAACGTTCTAGGACATATTGAAAACGAAAATGTTTTTAAACATTAATTTTGTGGACCAAAAATGTTGCTTAGAAAGAACATTATTATACTTTAAAAAAAATGTTTTTCTTATTAGGATAACAATATCAATATTGATAATAAATTGAACATGCATGTACTTACTCGTTTATTTGTGGAAAGATATGCTGCAATATATTGTATGTCTGCAAAGGCAACCAGCACAACGTGAATAGCGCTACGACGATTATTAGCATTTTGATGACCTAAAAAAATATAACCGTGCAAATTTAAAAGCAATGGATTTTAACTAGAATTTGTCATAAATATATAAATATTGTTTTGTGTTATCAGCTATAGATTGTGTAGGTATTGTTTTAAATAACTTTTATAATGGTTTGTTACGGTTTGGGGAATCATGTGAATGCAATCGCAGTCTCCTAGTGACCTCGTTATTGTCAAGTCCATTATCCTTTTTCTTTTAAAAAGATAAATGAGAGAAAACCCCATTTTACAAAAAAAAAAAATATATATATTTATATTTATTGTATAAATAAGATAAAATAAAAAAATCAAATACTTTGTTAATTACAATATGTTATTGTTGGTATTTTTAGATTACCTAAATAGTAATTAGATAAACTTTTAACTTATAAAACTATATAGTTAACATATAAATATATTTACTGTAATATAGTTAATTAATAATCATTTAATAATATGATATGTTAAATAGTTATTTTCATATCAGCTAGAACCAAAACCAGAATCCAAAACTGAAACCATAACCCCTAAAATCTGACAGTTTTTATATATGTTTGTATTAATGAAAAAATAAATAGATGTTTACAGAATAAAACTATAAATACGATATTTACCACTTAAATTTAATAAATACTTTATACTTCAAGCTGGAAGTTATTTAGTATACACTTTTTAACGGTTATTTTGATGAAATATTTTATATACAATGATTAAAGTTAAGAACTGAAATAAATTGTAAACAGAATAATTCTAATTAAATAAATAATTAATAGTTAAATATAAGTGATTACATATTTAAATAGGTAATCAAAACTTGTGATAAAGGGTATGGATATTTAACCCTTGTCTCTTTACGTTTAAGTGGTACTCTACTGAAAACTATTATGCGCTCATCCTTGAAGACTATAAACGTGTGCCTAACCCTTGGGGAATATTTCATCCAACCCACATGCCCCATAAGAATGTCATTAAATTTTAAATCATAACAGTTTGAACATATAATTTTAACATTAAAAGGACGTCACACTGAAGATTTTAAAGGGTAAAAACTTAAAACATGTTTACGCAAAACAAATGAAATGGCGTTTTAAAATAATTTTAAGAGTTAAAACATTTTTTATGAAATTGATAGAAATAAACATTAGAATTAGGCGTTTTTTAAACATATATAAAAAAAAGTAACAGTATTTTAAAAATGGGGAAAAAATAGTATTTTGTAGCTTCGATAACGAGCTTAATATATAGACAATTTTAAAACCCTAATGAGGATATCTCTAAAATGTAGTAATCTGAAAATTTTATAATACGTGTTATAACTTTAAAATCACTTTAATACGCCATTTTATTTGTTTTACTTAATGTATTTTTGATAAAATATCGTGATTACATCACAATAAAATATAATACTGACCCAGGACTATTTTTTAATTACTTTTAAACTATACTAATTTTTGATCGTTAGATTATTATTTTCCTTAAAATATCTAAAGAATTTCCTATACAAAGTTAATTATAAATGATGTCTTCGACGTTCTCTAAATGTTAAAATTCATAATTTACAAAAAATTTGTGCGAAAGTATCAAAAGTTTTATATTAAAACACATAGGTAGTAATGCAAACACTAAATCCGAGATCTTACCTCGAGTTTCGCGGTAGGATTGGTACGATTGACACGCCATGAGATTGGGTGTGATTGACGTCATACAGACCATGATTTTTGATGATTGTTAATCTTTGTGACGCATGTTATATGTTTTTAACTTTTTAACTGCATATATGCATGTTTGAATTTTAAAAACTACAGGAAACTATTATCGATTTAATGATAAATAGTATTAATGCATGTAAAATTGAGAGACGAATTCAAAGACGTGAATTAAAAGATATTGATCCCAGGGCCGACGAAAAAGAGGATTTAGGGGAAATGACGACCTTTCATTCAAGGAATAAGTTGGCAAAATGAAGACTAGTCCGTAAGTTAGTGAAAAAATGTATGACCTATGTTTGTAGGTATACCTAAATATTTTTTTTTATTTAACTTTTTTGGAGAAAAAATCCGAAAAAATTGTATTTAGTCGGAAATAAGTCAATAGGGTTAACTTACAAAATGAGTAAAAAAAAGTTGATAGCCTTTTATTTTACTTATTATAATAGTGCTTGGATTTCGATACATTTGCATTTTTTTTTCAAAAGTGCTTGACACGATGCTTTCTAAAATACAAATACATTTGTTTACATGTTACATATAGCCATTTTTTTAATTTTTTGAGGTTTATGACAGTTTAGAGCATTTTTAAACGTTTTTAGGGCATTATTTATGTTTATAGAAATTTTATGAATTATAAATAAAAATTAAAACAGATTGAAATAAACGCATAATTTTTTTAATTTTTTGTACCTATGAAAACAAGATTATAATATGTAAAATGGTTTTCAAATAAAACAGTTCTTAAATTTGTCTTTCTTAATGTAACATATTCTGTTAGCCAATTACATACAATTTTCATCAAGTTATATTCTTATTATACGAAACATGATTTCGGTGAAATTTTTATAATATCTTATTAGGGAATATTTTAGGACATTTTTCAGATTTTTAGGTCACAAATGTATTTTTATAAAGGGCATTATTTTTAATATTTTTAGAGCAATCAAATCTGAGCCTTACTTATTAACATTTTTGAGAAAATAAGTCTGCAAAAATTTTCCAAGTCAACACCCTCCAAATAATTTTTAGCACTGGCACTGATTGGATCAATATCAATGAAGTTATAAGTAAAATATAATATATAATATTTCAGGAAACTCGGGCCAGACCTATAGTAAATTATTTTTTTATTTGTCTAATGTACAGATAATTACTTAATTCATGTAATTTATAATGTCTTCTTTTAATGTATTTTAATATTATCAACCATCGTATTGTATATTTTGGGAGTGAATCGCTTAAATTATTTCCTAAAATAATGACTAGAAAAAAAAATATTAATTTTCAATAGTTTATGTTTACAAAATGCAACATTGAAAAATTATTTAAAAATATGAATTTCTGTCAACAGGGCAGAAGAGAATTTGTTTTAGAGTCAAAGAGTTAATTAGGGCATTTTTCCACACCTGAAGAAATGCTAAACTGAGCTAAACTTTACATGCAAAAATCAGTTTTCATTTTACTCCACTGTCCATTTTCCTCAAAAAAAAAAAAATAATAATAATAATAATGTATTAGTTATATTTATATATCAGTTTCTTCCCATGTCAATTTTCCTTTAATATATATATTTATTAATATATTTTATATAAAAATAAAAAATAAGTAATACGCTATACTTATTAGTTTTTTACTTGGATAATGTTATAAAAACAATATATATAAAAATTACAATTAAAAAAAAATCAAGTAAAATTTTTTTAAATATTATTTTAGAAATTTAGTATATTTATTATTTATCAATATAGTATTTTTAATAAATATATTAGGTTTGTGACAATTTATTTGGAAAAAAAAATATAACATTAAAATAAAAAAATTGTTTGGTATGTTTATTTATGTTTTGTCTTTTTATTACCTTTTTTTTGTTTTTTCATTAGATTAATAATAATTAATTATTAAATATAATATAATATAATATAAAAATTCCTAATAAATAATTTATAAATTCCTATCAGTGTTTCCAAAAATGTTGGAGGAAAATGAACAATCGAGAAGCATATATAGTGGAGGAAAATGGATACGGCCGTTTAACTATATGTGTCGTGGGATCTTGGATTATTAATTTCAATAAATAATCAAAATAATATATTATATTGTACAATAAAATATTATTTAGTAATGCATCAAATGCATCAAG
Organism: Pemphigus obesinymphae; assembly: GCA_025469235.1. Classification (NCBI taxonomy): domain Eukaryota; kingdom Metazoa; phylum Arthropoda; class Insecta; order Hemiptera; family Aphididae; genus Pemphigus; species Pemphigus obesinymphae. Next base: position 110,708 of record JAIPRL010000097.1, read on the forward strand.
CAAAAAAAAAAAAAAATTGTCTATAGAGCCCTCAGCCTACAGCATATCAACAATTTTTTATTGTTGCTCGGGATTTGAACAAAGTAGGGCACAATAAAAAATGAATCAAAATAAGTAATCAACTAATTATTTAATAATAAATTAAAAACTGAAATGAACAATACCGTACGCAAAACATAAAAGTTACAAACATTAGTATAAATGGACAAAAAATTAAATGTAAAGTAATATTTTTCAAAAAACAATAACAATTATATCTATTTTTAATGGCCATAAAGAACAAAGAGGAAAAAGGCACTTAAATAAATAGTATAACATTTGTATAATAAGTACTTAACGCAAAATCTTACTAATTTACATGCATATCCGTATTGTTTCGTTATAAACGTACGTTTTACTTCACGGAAAAATCGCCATAAACGGACTCGGTGATTCATTCAAAAATAAAATAATATTATTACAAAAAAATTATAAATAAAATACCTATGTTACATAAACTTGCATTGTGTTGTGTTCGTGTTGCATTTTGTTGTTACTCGCATCTAAAAGCTAGTATTTTTAAATTATTTTCATTACTTACGAATTGCACATATAATAACTAATTCGAACTGTATATTTAAATTAAAGTTCTTAATAGTTTCAATCATTAAATTAAAAAAAAGTAATAACTTATAGAAATATTTATACCTAAATATTTATGAAAAAATTATACAGCACCCTGCAGAAAGCTAAATAACTGATTTTTAGTCTTATATTATAATGTACGTATATAATATAATATCTACTATTAAAAGGTATGGCTGACAATTACATAAGAGTAAATTCAGTGGCGTATAATAATAATAACAATAATAATTTATACTGACGATATAAAAATATTTTAGCTTTTTTAACTTGTGATAAAATTATTTTTAGAAAACTAAATTACTTACTTTATACATTCACATTGTTCATAAATTTGCGAACAAAAAATTATGATCGGCTTAGTATTTCATATATATATATTATAGGTATACTTATACCCAAGGCCGGGTATTAACGAGTTAAAAGTTAATATTAAGTTAAAAAATTCAGTTCATTTTAATTAAGTTACTTAACGCATTACTTTTTTTTCAGATTACTTTTAACTTAATAAGTTATTTTTTATTAAAATTAACGTGTTAACCTCAAGTTAACTTTATACAAAAATATCTAAATTAAGTTAAATTTTGTCTGAAGAATAATGAAAATTTTTGAATGGGATTTTACTTTTTGGTACTTATACGCAATTTTAGTAGGTACCTAGAGTAGCATGTACGTAATCGTTAAGAATCGATGTACCACTCACTCACACGCCTCGACGTTGGCCGTTCACAAATATTGGGGTGAGCCCGGTCTTTTTAACTACATGGAGGCTGGTATTTATGTCCATCTAGTATAGAAAATATATTGAAGTAGTAGGTACTGCTTATTTTACACTACATTAGTGTGAATCAAACAATAATGTAGGTATCTTGGCACTTAGAAGTTATTTTCTGATTTCTTATTTATGCATGGGTTTTAAAATGACGTGTTGTATTTTTTTTTTACATGTATACACTTTTTCAGGCAGAAGAAGTCTTAGAAGTCCTTAGTAGTTTTTTTGAGCGTAAAGAATAACCATCCTTTTTTACCTTTTTACGATATAATAGGTATATCTAATTATAGTAATAATATTTCTAATTAGGAAATTTTAACTTTTAACTAAGTTAAGTTACTTTTTTTGTCAAAGTTAACTTTTAACTTTAATAGTTAATAAAAATATACGAGTAACTTTTAATTTAACTTAGCTTATATTATTTTCAATTAACTTAACTTAACGAGTTAAAAAATATCGTTAACTTGCCCAGCCTTGCTTATACCTATAATATAGGTACCTTATAACATACCTTATAGGTATGCTTATACCTATAAAAAATATAGTATGGGTGAAAAAACACGCCCATACTAAATTCAAATTGATCCCAGTCAGCATCTGACTACCATACATTTTCTTCTTTTCGTGCCCACTTCAAACACTTCTCCCGTAAGTACTACTGTAATTTCCTTTCTCGTACGGAATCTCTCCTTAGTTACAATCTACATTCCTTCTGGTCCTTTGTCCCTAAAACACGCTCCTCGCCGTCTATCCCAGCTAATATTACATTTAATGGTTACACAAGTTCGAACCACTCTGAACCAGCCAACCTATTCTCGAATTACTTTAGTTTTGTTTATTCTCCTACCTCAACCTCGGACCCATTTTCCTTTACTGCCCCCCACCCACTTTTTCTCACTACCTAACTGCGTCAATTTATCTACTGATGATGTTTACTAGGGTTTAACTAATTTTCATAGTATCAAATCCATTGGTCCCGACGGTAATCCTGGTGATTTTCTTTATCAGCTATGGGATGTCATTTTCTACCCACTCACTATTTTATTTAATAAATCTCCTTATTCTGGCATCTTTCCATCTCCATCAAACTTGGCTCTATTACTCCTATCCTTAAATCTGGCGATAATTCTGACGTCTGTAACTACCGACCTATTACAATCCTACCTCACTTATCAAAACTGATAGAAACACTAGTGCATAAATACATTCATCCTTCTTTAAACCATATAATCGTCGATAATCAATACGGTTTCTGCCCGGGTCACTCAACTACTACTTGAAGCTTGGTTCTCTCCAATTATATTTATGACTCGTTCTGCCAGAATAGCCAAGTTGATGTAATATATATACTGACTTCTCAAAAGCATTTGATCGTGTCAACCACATTCTTTTAATAAATACTCTTGACCTACTTGGTGTAGGTGATCCTTTTCTCTCCTGGTTACGCTCTTATCTCGTGGATCGAAAGCAATATGTTGTCATCCATGGTAACTCATCCCACCCTTTCACCTCAAATTCGGGTGTACCACAAAGTGCTGTACTTTCTCCACTTCTCTTCTCCCTATTTGTAAATTTAACCACATCCGTCCTACATTTTGCGAAGCTACTTCGCTGATGATATGAAATTGTTCTTTCAGATAAAGTCCAAAAACGACTGCTCTTTACTCCAATCCGACCTCTAACGCTTAGTTACCTGGGGTGAAACCATAGGCCTTAAGTTGAATATCTCCAAATGCTCTGTCATGACTTTTTCCCGTCATCGCTCAGTTATAAACCATTCCTACTTCATTCACGACCTTTCTCTACCTTCAGCTGGTGATTCTGTTCTTGATCTTGGTTTCACCTTAGACACTTTGTCCTAGCAAACATATTGAGACTCGGTGCTGTAAAGCACTTAAACTTCTTGGTCTCATTGTTCACCTCTCTTCCTCTTTAAAAACTCTATATTGTTCCCTTATTCACCCAATTGTTGAGTATGGCTCTAACTTATATAACTGTTATAACTTATACGTATATGTATATTAGTACGTCAGTCTATCCATATTGAATAGATGAAATCCAGGTACCTTAATGGTTTTACCGGTTTCTGTCCCAATAACGGCTTTTCTTTTCCTGTTTATAAAACTTGAGAGATTTGGTCCTAGTTTGAGCTTTGGTTACATTTATATTTCATATAGTAAAATATGAGTTTAGTATCAAAAATGAACTTATCCAACGTGATAATGGGAAATACGATTTTCCAATTTCACGTGAACTAAGAATAATATATGGATTTGAAATAAAAATGTTTTAATTTATCTTGTTAAGTATTCGAATGCTTTTATTGTTTACTATTTTAAATAATTTTCGTAGAAAGTATTTAAATACGTATTCTGAATGTTATTTTTTGTATTTTTGTTCCATAAAAAAAAAAACAATTTTTCTGAACAGAAAAATAATTTATAATTTTTATGACAAATAATTTTTGATCACATTATCTAAGGCATATATCGAGTTTGGGTGTTCATCTGTACGACTATAATTTGGAATATACCTTATGTCCTAAAATAGCTCTACCTACTAGAAACTCATATTTAATACAATATAGTATACGTAATTTTTATATGTAAACCTATACTATAATATATCATAAAATAATATTTATATACTAATATGGCTAATTTTCAACAGTTTAATCGTTGGTTTTTTAATTATTATATTTATATAACTGATTACCCATTGACTAATAATGTTCGTAAAATTGTCCATGTATATAGCTCATTTTTCATTTTTTTTATATGTCACTCCTTCTCCAATCTTCCAATCCTCCTCCAATCTCACCGACAGGTATTACCTCTTTCTATTTATTTTCTAGTAGTAGATAAGTCATATGTGTACCAAGGTTGGTTGAAAATTCTCTTAAATGTTCCAGAGTTACATGCATATACACATCCATTTTTATACGAATATAGTAAAATCAAACATTTATTACCAAACCGGCCGACCATTCCAAAATTGACTAAAATTAGAGGCAAAAAAATATATATATTCTAAGAGTATTCTCTAAAAATTTTCGAATACGTACTCTGAATATAAAATAAAAGTATTCTTTACAAGAATGATTTTACCTCCAGGAACCGGTTAAAGTATCAAATAAATATCCATAATAAACATTAAACAGTCATCGGACAATATATATTTACCCGCTTTTTGTTTCTCATCAGGTTTAGGTCTCTCTGCGACTGTGCGTTACCGGGAGTCGAGGAGCCCCACAGGGTAAAACCGATTCCAGAATAGGCCCAGGTCATGATCGACAGAGGTATAACGTATTGGACGACCACCAACAATGCCCTGTACCAGAGCATCACATTCGCGGACAGGTTCTCGTTCTGACAGAAAGGCCAGTCTTCGGACACCATTCTCACCCGTTGAGCGTACGCCATGGGCGAGCTCAGAGCTAGACCGGCCACCCAAATTAAAGCGATTACCCACATGCATTGGGTTTTGGAAGTTCTCGCACTAAAAAAAAAAAAATGGAAAACAACCGTGTTAATTATTATAATTTCTTATTTAACATTATTCTTATTTCTTATATTTAGTAAAAAAAAAAAAAAAAAACCTTTCATTTAAAATATCTTATATGGTATAGAGAAGATAAAGAAATTACAGATTTACAAAGAAATAGCGTATATAGTGGTGAATATAACCACTGACCAGCTTATTTTGCTATTAAACTTCATGGAATTCGATAATCAATAAGCTATTGGATTTTCAGATATATAATATGGTATAATAATTTTTATTTCTATTTTTTCTATTTCAGAATACACATTAATTAGTATTTTTACGTTTGTTTTAAACACATAATGCGGCTGTAGAAGCAAAATATATTCAATACACATGTTAGCACTGTATATTGAAGATGATAAAACACGGACTTCAGAAGTTCTTGTGTATATTTTACGATAATTTTTGGATCATACAACAAATGCCAATGGTTTGAAATAAGATCGAACGTAGAAATATAGGAACACCGAATATAGTTTGATATTTCACTATATAGAGACTTAGCTGGGTAGGATGTAGGTATTTTCTGGTTTGACAAATGAGGTTTTCAACCATAAACCAAGGAGAAAGGAGATTATTTCAAAGATCAAACAAAAATGGATATATAATCTCCAGAAGTACTGGCTTACTGACTATACCAATGTTTGGCTTGTAAATTCATGGGAACTGGACAACCTCATGTAATCTTTAATTAATTATATATCACATATGTAAAACATAATTTTTTCAAACAACTCTCCCAGTAAAATCATCTAATTTATGGAATTGCCTTTTCTAAAAATATTTTATAAAATAACATCAATGTAAGATTTATTAATATATTTTTGAAGTACGTTGGAGAAGGGGAACAACTTGTCTTTATATTTGAGTAAATATAATGTTGTGTTGCAGTAATTGAATTAAATATCATGTAATATATTTTTTGTAAAACAATACATTTTGAATATCATTGGCTCATATAATATACCGATATACTAAACTTTAATTATTTTTTTTATATTATAGGTTTAAACAAAAGAATAAATCAATAATGAAAACATACTTGAAGTTTGATTGAATTATATATAAATATATATAAAAAAAACATATAACTTAGGTACTGATAATAATGATTTATCTACACAATTAATAAATAATCGTTTACAAATTACATATCTCTCGTTCTCCGGTTTCTCTCAGATAGAATGATAAATAATTTAAAATATATTTTTCTATTATTTTAATATATTTTTTGTTTTATAAAATCTTCAGTTTATATTTTATACTTTGTAACTTTAATATTAAAATTGCTAATATGTTGTAGGCACATTATACATTTTCAAATATTTATGTCAGTAATCAGCTGGAAAGTACTGTCAAAACTTTTGTATAAGTAAAGTGGAAAAATTTCTACTTAATTTATTAATATTCTGTATACTGTCAGTTATCTAATATTATACTTATTTTTATAATAGTTTTTAAAGTTAAAATACATTCACGTGATTTACATCAAAGAATATCCTACCACTATGGCAGATTAAATCGCTCAACTGAATCGTTTCGAACACTGGAATGGTAATTATTTACGTGCGTATATTATAAAATATATCGTCTTTACATCCATTCGAGTAAACAAAAAAATATAATATAAACATAGCATACTTAAGCTAATCATTTTAATTTACTATACCTAATACTATGTTCGTAGTTATATCATTCGTAGAACGAACCTACTATTGTATGTTAATGTTTATTTAAATTTTAGATTTCATATAAAATAAGAATAAAATTACTATTTGATACAATATTACGATGTTAAATACCTACCTATATACCAGGTTTAAAACTTTTTATTAATTTTTATATACGCTATGTTGCTATACGGTACAATTAATAATATACTGTAAACATATATACACTGAAAAATCAGGTAAAAAATTTCCATTTCTTATCAGTTAAAAAAAATACCATTTTTACATCGACAATATTATATTACAATAAATCATAAATGACATTGTTATAAATATTAAGTTGTTAAATATTTTTTTCAAATTTACACTAAATTGTCAATTTATATAAAAACAAGCCCATTATACCTTTGCGTATAATAAAAATGACAGTCAATAGAATGAAGTACAATGCTGATCAGATAGGATATAGACTTGGAGGATGTATTACATTTTAAATACCTACTGATAAATCATTTCTTTCGGTAAAATAACTCTGAGCGAAGCTATGGTAGTACTATAATATTTCTGATCTATTAAATTTTTTCTGTTATAATTAGTATTTTTCCTTTATTTAAAAAAAAAAAAAAAAAAACGAAAAATCGAAAATGCATCTTTTTATGAACAACTTCTATAGGTTCGCCGACTCTCAACGGGTACGGGTTTTGAAATATCTTCGGCGGTTTTCGATTCTTTACAAAAATAGGTATTACTGGATAAAATGCAGGCATTTGTTTTTGATACCACGATTACCGCGCCTCTAATGCCGGATGATTAAATGGAGCTTGTATTCCTTTAGAACAAAGTATAAACCGTGAAATTTTATTTTTAGCTTCATATTTATGAGCTATTATCACAATCTGTTTTCTTAGAAATAAAATTAACATTAATGACTGGACCAGAAATGTTATTGTTTAAAAGGTTTTAAAAAGATTGGAACAATATTGACAAAAAAATCTTAAAATCTTCGTCGATTTCTGATCCATATATGTCTACAATATTTTAAAAGACGAGGCAGATAATATTATATTATATATAAAAAATATAATTATTGACAAATTACCTAGGAAGGATTATAGAGAGTTTTTAGAATTAATAATTATATTTTTGGGAGGTGTTACTCCTCGAGGAATTAAATTTAAACAACCAGGATCATATTTTTTAGCTAGATAGATGATAAAAGGTATATATTGCTTAAAAATATTTATGTTTAAAGATCAATTTAAAATAAATCATAAAAAAGAATAAACACCTAAAAAAATTGGTTGTTTTATGGTGAAGTGTTATGTTCAAGCCTGGTTTTCATCTCCAAATGCAATTGAAGTTCCTTTAAACGATATAATATTTCTAAAAAAGCTCGAAAATGATAAAAATGTCAATGAAAAAATTTCAGAAGCTGCAACCAAAAAATGTATTAACCACTTATGATATCTAAGTGATAAATGCGTGTTGTTTTCTTTATTTAATAATCGTGCGGGTAATGAAATTAAACGTAAAATAGATGAATGAATTTTACAAATAAATGATAAGGAAGAAACTGAAAAAAAAAACTTATTAAATTAGAAGATATATATTTTATTAAGATTAGTTTAATATGTAAAAAATCGAGGATAATGATCCCAAGGTTTGGAATTTTTCTGATTTTTTACAACTGAATTCTATTTATTGAGATAATAATAATCACTACATATCTGGAAAAAAAATTGAATCTTGAAGAGAAATCTGAAAGAGGTGTCCACTTAATGGAAGAATATAATGACAAAATGACTAAAAACGAAGATCAAAAACAATTTTTACTCCAGGTACTTTTAATACACATTTTATGAATTTTGTTATTAATTTATTTTTTTAAATAATCAATTGTGAACAATTATTATTTTAGACTATTCGTGATTATCGGAAGAAATATCCAAAACAAGATGGAATAACATTAAACAAAATCTATTGAATCTAACTATTATATTATAATGATTTATAAAGGTATTACATATAAAATATAACTTTTGACACTCTGTTGTTATTTTTAGTCAAAATATTAAATTAAACTCAAACATTGTCAGAATATTATTTGTTGGTAATTTTATGTTAGTCATTTTATATTTTATACACTTTAAAAAAATACGATGGTTTCTAAATTATGAAAGTAAAACCGAGAAAAACTCTGAAAATTGATATATGTAATTTGTATAAAAAATACGAACTTTTGAACTTTTACACAAATAAATGAAGTTATTACAAAAATCAATAATTCTGTTTTATATAAAATAATTATTTCTATACTTTTAGCTCTATGTTTTTCGTGTATCTATGATAGTTTTCGAATTATTTATAAAATACTCAAAACTACCATTGATAGTCAAAATTCAACCCTAATGTGACACTAGAAGGGGTTGAGTAATTAAGTTCAAATTTCACTGAAATTATTTTCATATACTATTTAAAAAATCTTTGGGGACCTGTCTAAAAAATTTTGAACTTCAAAAATAAAGACCACCCTAAATTATATATGTTAAATTCAACTTGACTCCTTGATTTTTTACCCAAAAAGTGTATTTATGTATTAAAACTAATTTTTTTTTTTTAGTGCATATGTAAAATTCTGAACGACTTAATGCACAATTTAATGATATTTTAATATCATTAATTTTCATGTAATATAACAGATAACTTTATTATATACAATAAGTCCGCATTCCATGTCAAGATTAGATTCCTAGGAAACACAACGTTAACCGAACAAACATTGTGAAACACTTTTTACATACACTTTAATATAATGTGTTCCTGTCAATAAATAACAATGTATTACATATTTTATAATTGTTTCATAAAAATTTCATGATTTAATTATTTTATTTATACATTATTAAATTATTAGTTGTTTGTTACATAGGTAGATATATTAAAATAAACGAAAACTCATAATTAGATTTAGATAGACTTTTCTAGTGCATATGTAAAGTTCCGATTTTTGGCCATAAAAGGCGAACCATTGCGTTTTGTTGCCATATTAATTATAAATTAATAATTAACAGTAAAATCATACGTAACAATAATATGTATGCACATATAAACTGTATAGTCGACAGCAAAAATGTCGTTGAACAACTGATTAGGTATCAATTATACGAAAAACGATTACGAAGTACTTATTACCTATAATAAATAAAAATAGTACCTACGTATGATAGGCATGACAACAGTATTATCTGAAAAAGGTCGACTAAATTAAATTACTGACTTACAAACATATAAATATAACAACAATCTTGAGGAACCCGAACTATTTTATTTATTCGCGTATACTATATTATTGGAACATTTATGTATTTATAAATCCTGTATAACTGGAACGTGTGTACAAAACTCTCATGTGATGATCAGAGGTTCAATCCAGTCGCCGGAATTAAGACAAATGTATATCAAATAATCGTACTTCAATTGTATTTTTGTCAATTTTAATTTCATATTGATGTGATGTGTGAAATATTCTTTATTTATAATAAATTACAGGAAATTCAAAAAATTCTAAAAAAAATGATAATAAAATTAATGAACTAATATGATCATGGGTTTGAAATTTCCATTTTAGAAACGACAATATGATACACATACAATGCATTACTGCTGCAATCGTTAAAATGAGAAAAGACTCTTAGATTCATACAACTGCCAGTTGTCACATCCAGTGTAAATGAATATGTATTATTATATTTTATACAGAATATTGGACAATAAAATGGGTTAAACAATCGAAGTTCGATAAAAGTTCAAGTTCGAAAATAGTTCGAAATTTTAAATCAAGTTCCGTTCGGTTTGGCATATTACTAATTGAGTTCGAACCAACTCTTGAAGTTCAGTTAGATTTTTTGACTTCAAACTGTTCGACCCATCTTTAATATTATACAGTCATTCTTCGTATAACGTTGCCTCATTTAACGTTGTTTCGCTATTACGTCGTAGGAGTTTAAATCTTTGTGTTTCGTTTAACACTGCAACGGTTTCGATATAACGACGTTTTTAATACATATGTACATCATATTGTTGTTATATTCATATATTTGTATGTAAGTTATATCATTTCATCGACCTTTTTCAGATAATTCAGTTATCATGCCTATTATACGTAGGTACTATTTTTATTTATTATAGATAATAAGTACTTCGTAATCGTTTTTCGTATAATTGATATCTAATCAGATGTTCAACGACATTTTTGCTGTCGATTATACAGCTTATGTGTACATACATATTACTGTTACTTATGATTTTACTGTTAATTATTAATTTATAATTAATATGGCAACAAAACGCAATGGTTCGCCTTCTATGGCCAAAAATATTTATATTTTATCATATATTATATTAATATTATTAAATTGTTCATTTAATCGTTCAGATATGGATGGTAGGAGTTCTCGGAGAAAAAATAATTTACTTGCTTTAATTATTTAAAATTTTGTATTCGAAAGAATATTCTGAGAAAAGTTTAGTAAAATATTGTAAAAGAATTAATTAGGCACCACATCATTTGGTATTTGGTTATTTGCCATGCTTTTATAAAATATTTCCTTTATAATAAATAGTTTTTCTCAACGCTCAAGAAAACCCCAGGAAAGACGAAAAATGACTTCTTTAAAGCATCAACCGAACCAATACTCTATCAAAAAAGCTTTAAAAACTCCAAATCGGTTTTAAGAATGTATACAAATATAAAAACAAACATCATGTTAGAACCGATATATTCATAGTTTTGTTAGAATCTAAAAAAATTAGAAACGAACAATTGTTAATTGAAAGACAATATATTTTGTCAGCTGTATACTGATAATAATTTTGTGGATTTAATTAGTATTTTTATCAATATTATTAAATTTAATCATGACTTATATGTGGGCCATATTTGCGGACACATTGCAAATTAACAATTTTACTCTAATTTATTACACTTGTTGATCATTCACAATGAGCATTAGTTATTTTTAGATCAACCCACGGTTTATTTTTGAGTTTTCATTTTAATTTTACATTTGCAGTTACATTTCAAATAATCAATTTTCATTATTATTTCCCAATTTAAATGTCATAGCAATATAACGTTAGTTTAAGACTTTTTTAAAACCTTCATACCTAAACCATTTCAAATATCTCGTTAGATAAATTAATTTTTTGGTGGTACTTGTAGTATTTTAAGAGAACGTCGCACTGAAGATTTTAAACGGTAAAAACACGTTTACGCGAGACAAATGAAATTACATTAAAAATAATTTTAGAGTTGAAACACTAATTATAAAATTGATATAAAACACAATTTTGGAAAAAACACAGCTTTTTTTCAAATATTATGTTAAAAAAGTTACAGTGTCTTTGAAATGTTGTCGTTCACAAACTTTACTATAATTTTAAAATCACTTTAAAAAGATATTTTATTTGTTTTGCGTAAACGTAATTTTAAATAAATATCGTGATTACACCACAAAAAAAAAAATAGTACTGACACAAGACCATTTTTTTAATAACTTTTAAATTATATTAAAATATTTTACGATTGTTAGATTTTTTTTGTTTTAAATATCTAAAAAAATTGCCTGTACAGAAGCCCTTAAAAATGAGGTATGTGATGTCCTCTTAATTTAAATAAATATAGATAATCGTATATAAGCAGTACAAAAAATAATTGTGTTAAAATATTTTATCGTTTGTAGTTTTTATATAATAATATATATATACTCATACCTATTTATAATAAAATATTATACATATTTTGATAATGTAACTATAATATTATAGGTATTTATATGCATTATTATATAATTTTTGCAGTATGTTAACATATACTATGGTTTATTCCAATCGGTGCATTTACATAATATGTGTAATTTATATTGCTTATTTGTTGTATTATAAATTATATTGTATAAGGTATATCATAAATCATATAGATATATTTATTGATTACATGCACTGAAGGTGTACTGCAATTATGTGAAACTCATTTATCCAATATAAAAATAGATGGTACGGAAGAAAAAATTTGATCATATACATTTTTAATCTATGCATTTTAATAGCATCAGGTCTTCAACAATTATTTTTGTTCCAAAATATTTACCTGATCAAAAACTAGATTTTCAGTATTACGCTATTTCTCATTTAACCGAACGTAATTTTTACCGTAAAGTTTAGCGTGTGTTATGAAAAAACTCTCTAATCGCCCGTCATAACTATACGATCAAAACACAAAAAACATAGGAGGGAGAATTCGGCAATAATGCGGCCGCCGCGGAGCGATACGAACAATCGCCCGACATGCATGTGGACTGTGGAACAATACGGAATACGTTAACGTGTATTTACTGTGTGTTCGTCACGCGCGCACATTTCTATATTTCTTTGTTATTTATTTAATTTATTCATTTATTACCAGAGTATATTATTATACTATTATAATATAGAAGATAAAAATTCAGTATCATATTAACAGACAATTGAAATAAAACCACTTGGAAGACGTGTTTAGTGAAATGAAAGATAGACGCTTAAATGTCGAGTATAAAACGTTTTATTATTTTGTAATTTTCGGTTTTTGTAAAACGTATTTATATTTTTGTTTTTCTATATAGTATTAATTTTGGTTTAATAAATACCTTTTAAATTGGTACATAATTAAAATTGTATTCTGTGCTTATCAAAAATGAATAATTTTTAATTGCCCTCCAACTTTTAAAGCCCACCAGCCGCCACTGACAAAATATTATATTATTATTAGGTACTGGTACATTATTACCTATGTATCGTCTGTGGATGTTATATATCATGAATATATGAATCGTCTATTGGTTCGTTATATAAATACATATACGTTATATTATATACACCGTATATTATTTATATCGATTCGCTACGTTAACGTAAATCAAATGACTAAATTATTAACATGTGCGAATTCAATATTTGGACGTGGATAATAATCTCGTAGTCGTATAAAATATTAATAATAATCGCAGATTTTGCGGGTTGTATATATATATATATATAAATTGTAGAGATAGGGATGTACAATGAATTTAATCAAATGTAAACTATAATAATTATTATAATTGTTATCATACCGTAATCAACTACGTTGTATTACATTAATTATTATGCATGCATGCTTATCATAATCCGGCCACGAAATGCTATTACTCGAATATATATATATATATATATATATTATTTTGATTTGTTGTACACAATAAACACATGTATTCGGATTTCTTATCTTATTATTTGCAAGATAATTAAAAAATATATTGTTTGATCGGTTTTTCCTAATCAATTATACACATGGGTTAAGTGAATATATGATTAACTTTGAGTAGTTCTGCGGATAAATTTCTTAGGTATAAATAATTTTTATTACCTATACTATATTAGTTAATTACTTATTTTATGTTTGTAAGTCTTTATTTTGAGATATTTAGACTTATAACTTTGCATTCTTTAGCTATAATAGAGTTATAGTTTAGTTAATTTTAATTAAGCTATTAACGATAACGTTTCTTTTCTGATAATTCACTTTTTATTTCCATTAAATTTAAATTTAAATACTGTCAATATAAATAATTTTTTTCAATATAAAAAATAGTTATTTTTTATATAAATGGTATATAATTTTGGTTAATTTAACTTGAAGGAAAAACAAGTAACTCTAATCATCGTAAAAATGTTAGGATAAAGTTAAATATTTTATTGTTTTAAAACTACTATCTATGCAATATTCTACGAATATTCAGTGATAAGGTTAGATTGAATAAATAAGGATCTGGAAGGTTTGTATAGAGCTGGTAGATGTGGCAAAAAGCCTTAATTTAATTATACATTTTTTTGTACTAAAGTTATTATTTTTTTGCTAAGTTTTACTAGTTAATTAATTACTTTTTTACCTTGAAACTTTAACCAAAATTAAAAATTTACTTTTAAACATTAAATTTAACTTAACTTGCAATCTTGAAAAAACATAATCTATATTGATATATGCTACTTATATTCTATATCAATGATATAGGTTTAATAGATAATCACTTATTTATAAACTGAGATTTCTTTACCTTACGAAATTTTCTTTTCAGGTTTAGGTATTCCAATCCATCCATTCATAATCATAATTGGTGAATTATTTAATCCAAATGACACAATTGTATATTTTGATGATATTAAATACAAAATTTTAACAGTATAAAGGGATGTGGATGTTGTTTTTAAATTATATCATGTGTTTAATCTGTTTTTATCCTCCAGAATCTTATATGGTTTGGCTTTTTATAAACAAATTATTTTATAACATCCATGAGAAGTTTGACAAATCTCATCCAATAATAAGTTTAGTTGTCGCTGGACTAAATTTGTAATTTGTTAATTTTTTTAATTTTTCTTTTCATGTATAGGATGTTATTATTATTATATAAGAATAAACATGTTTTTTATGAATGAGAAATGTATTATTTATCGAGCAGATAGTTACATTTTATTTTTATTCATTTTGTGTTCAATTTTAAACAATAAAATTATTTTTTTTCGAATATTTGTATTTGATTATAATGTATACATTAAAATCTTATAAATAATGTATATTTAAAATTGTAATTAGGAATTACTTAATTATGAAAAATGTAATCAAATATATAGTACATGTGATAAATCTAGAGAGAAGGTGGACAATATACAATAAATGCATTTTATTGATTTCAGATCAATCTGTTATAAGTAGACAATAAAGCATATTATACTACTAAAGTAATACGATTTATTTTTATTTAAACAGTTTTTTAAATATTTATTATTCTATACATTTTAATGTCTGTAAACATAATTAATTGTTTCAACACTACTAATTATTGAACGACGAATAACATTTATAATTAACAAACAAATTGTTGTATCGACCGTTTTTATTATATTTTAGAATCATTATTTTTCTATAATGTAGAATTGATTAATTAAATTAATGTATAATTTTTCTATAAAGTTCAAATAACAATTTTTTTGTTGGTTGAAGAGTAACAAAATTTTGGTTGAAACTACTTATTTTTTTGTTATTATGACAAATAGATATAATAATTATAATTGCTTATATATTTGTTGAAATAACAAAATTAGTTGTAAACTGTGAATTATTAAATATGTATCAGCATTTACATATATTTTTCTTTCAGTGTATAATGTATATTTATATTTATGGTTACAATAAATGTTTTTCCTGAAATTTCGATGGTGTTTGCTGAGTTATTACGTTTTAAAAATGTGCTCTTCTGTTGGGACACCCTCTATATATATATTATTTTATTTAAAAAATCACTCTGAGGAGAAACTGTTAAGGATTATTTTTCATTCAAAATAATTGAATAATATTTTTTCATTAATATACATTTCGTAATTAAACCCGTAGGTTCCACATCCGAAATCCGGGTTATTTTCTTAAGCCGATTTTCAGATTTATTTAGCTTTGGAAGCTAAGTAAATTGCCCGTTATAAAATGGTAACACACTAACACATCCGATGTCCTCTCAATGGAATTCCAATGTGCTTTATAATTGAACGCTATAGCAGACAATGATTTCCAAGCTCTTCTGGAGGCTTTCTTAAATGAGAAACTTCTCATCTATTATATAATATGATCATAATTCATCATTATTGAGAATAATATTAATAGAGCTAATCATGATAACATCAATCATCTGTACCAAATATATGAAAATGATGGAAATTATCTATTATATAAAATGTTGACTCCAATTAGAAGGTTATTCGTGGAAGAAAAAACTTTACGCTTTTTATTTAATTACATGGACCGTTTTCTGTACCGATGTCCACATAAATATTTTCTTTTCTGTTTTTATCGTTGTCGTGCTTTGGATTTACGATTTTTCCATTTTTCCACTTTTCTGAAAACGTGAACATAGGTACACACTACACATCGTATACGCTCTATGTTCACTCTCTAGATCGCTTGGAAAAATCTATTATGACATCTATTCTTATCGCTTGAGTGTTTTTCGCGTAGTCGTCTTATCACACCGATATACCTAAATCGGTTTTCGCGAAAGCTGACCGCCGAATTCATGGAGAAAGTACCATTACTATATATTTTTATATAGTAATGTCATAGAAATCCTCAGACTTTCATAGTATTTTTCCTCCTAAGTATTTATATTAGTATATTTTTTTATTAAATCCATACTATATTTAACGTTAAATATATTTCAAATCGTTAGATTTTCGTTGTATTTTCAAATTTGTTATTAAATATAATGCATGTGTAGTTTAAGTTGTGTGAAACTTGTTATACTCGGGCAAGGTTGGAATTTTTACAAATATTTGAGGAGAGTAAGTTCGATAAATTTTTGCACTACCTATCTACTTTTCATCTATTCAACAGAAACACTGTATGGGTAAAGGACTACCTTCCAGATAGCGGAATATGTTTTAAATTAACTAATTACCTAACTGCTTTATTTCTCAAAAAAACTTCGGTCATCAACTATTCAGGATTCAAATATAATATATAATTCGAGTTATTGCACTCACAAAAACCTACACATACAAGGTGTCACACTCAAAAGGTATTGCACTTACTAGGAGTTTTACCTGGTAGGTGTTGTACTGAAGCTATTGTATAGGTAATATAAATCTTTGTATTACATTTTTAAGTTTAAAACAAAAAAAAAAAATAAAAATAATATCCATCATTATTTATACTAAATGGTCTAAAATTGATAAAAATCAATTTTTAACATTTTCTTCATCTACATAATAGGTTACCTATTAACCTATTGTAATGAGTTTAAAGATTTTTTTCTATGATTCTGAAACCAAGTTGAGGTCATTAATTTTTGTTGAAGTTATGATTTGTAATTTTCAATTTTATTTATTTATTGTATTAAATTATTTGTTTTTTTTTTTTTTTACCGTAACCTTTTTAGCGTTATTCTAGAAAAAATACATTAATTTTTTTCAAATTGTATAATGATTTTCATGACTTTTCTAATAAATTGCAAATAAAATAACAAAATATGTTAAACCTGTATTTAAATTTCTGGTTTTAAATCTAAAACATTTTTGAATTAAAAAATTAGCACCATTATTACCTAAATATATTAACATTTAAATACATTTTTGATAAAAATATATCATATTATAAAATATTACATTTTACATATTATAAAATATATAATATATTATTTATAAATACGCGTACATATATATTATGTATACGAGTATAAATATTACATATTACATATTATTTATTTTCGCATACAAATAAGTGGATACCTCTTTTATTAATTAAAATATTACTCACTTTCTATTAAATCCGAAAAATCTGGTTTCATTAAAAATTCTGATTGGAAAAATATCTGAATCCAGATTTAATCAATTGTCGCCTCTCTAATTCGAACCTTTTTTATTATATATAAAATTAAAAACATATTAATTTGAATCATTAAAAAAAAAAAAAAAAAATGCAATAATCTTATAAATATAAAAATAAAAATATGATGTGTATTATATTATAAAAACAAACAATGTAAAATATAAAATAATATAATAAAAAATGTTCTAAAAATGCCCTTAATGTTGTCTATATTAGAATGTTCAAGATACTGCATAATCTTAAAAAGATTAAGTAAGTATTTTCATTAGTTATTATTAATGTAATAAAATGATTTTTGTAAAGAAAAGTTAACAATTTTTTATATACTTATGCGAGATATAACTAATTTTGAATTTAAATAATTTAAATCAAAAACCATATTAAAATATAATACTCTGCCCCAAAAATCTTTTTGAATAACTTTTTGTTGTTTTTATAAAAATATATTTAGCTGCTGTTTATCCGTTTCCAACAATAATATTTAAACTACATTTTGTTAAATTTTATATTTTTGGTTAAGTTAATAGAGGAATTTATTTTTAGCTCTAATTTAGTAAGTTATTTGGAAAAGGCCATTATATTAAATTCTAAAATAAACAAAAAAAATTTCCTTTCAAAACGAAAAACACAATTTTATTTAACCGAAAAAATTTTTGAATAAAATTAATCGTGTACCAAAATATAAATATGGAAATAAATTGGTTATTAATGGTATCTTAAATGTGTTTAAGAAGAAGATGAAAGAACTATGAACGTGTTTTGAAAATTTACCTAATAAAATTTGTTCTATATTTACATTATACTTTTTATAAATTATACCGAATGACTTAATGACTTTTAGCGATAATAAAATACGTTCACTCTCTATAACTACAACTTCTCTTTTATTAATCGGAGAATAAAAATTTATACAAAATATGAAAGATGAAAATATTAAATATGCTGTAGCGTAGAGTTTTTTAGCTATCATTTATTTTATTTTAAAGTTTTAAAGTCTTAAAGTTTCACGATTTTCAACCATGAATTTCAAGCTTTCAAAAACTATATTGAAAAACCACTACACGTTCGAGCATAATTGTTCAACATTATTAATAGAAGTTTAAATAATTATTGGTAATTACTCATTTCTATTTCTATTTCTTATTATTATTATTATTTTACAATATGCAGATATGGATAGATACATAATATAATCAAAAATAATTGATTACATATAAACATAGTATTTTATAATTATTATTCACCCCAGGATATATTTTCAATTCAATAAGTCACGAAATGTAAAAATAACTGTTTATTAAACAAAATGTTCAAACAATGAATTAGGGAGATTTTTGATCAGAAAAATTAACCTTTAAATATACCTATTATCAAAATATTATTTTAGAAACATTTACGAATAGTTTTAATGTTGTTAATGTATTTTTAAATATTATTTGAATTGTTTTTTTTTGGTTTTACATTATTTCATTATTGTCAGTAAAATGTTATGAATGTCTTTATATTTCAATTTATGTATTATAATAAATTTAAGTTTCAAAATTTAAAAATTTATTTTTTCCCTACGATTAATGACTAAATTCTTATATCAGTCATTAGGATTTAAGCTATCACCAACCTTTTGCTATATGATTATCGGCACGTGCCATTTAAAATATAAATTCTAAGGAATTTAATACAAAATGTAACATAATATATTAAATACTAGCGTAGGTGGAACACCTACAAGGTGCAACTCATCGTAAGTGCAATCAGTGGCATATTTTCAAATTTTTTCTAGGGGGTCCAAAAAATATTGAAAACCAATAATTTATATCAACATTATATATTTTACTATCTTTAGGGAGAAAATCGCTTAGTTCACAGACAAAGGACTGTTGTTTGACTGTCAGCAAAGGGGAAGTGGGGTTCCGTGGTCCATACACTATTATTGTAAATAATACTTATTCAAAATATTTCATTTGAATTTTGAACTTTCCGAAATATTTAGCATTAAATGCACTTAATTTTAGTATTTTTAGAATATATTTGTAAAATATTTTGCATGACATGGAAAAAATGTGATAATTAAGCATGAATATAACTGAGTGACAAAATTACTTTTTAAACATTGGACATTTTTCTAGTCGTATATTTTTTTCTAATATTTTAATAGTAATATAAGAAAATTTTCATTACCTAAATAATATATAAAGTAGTCTTAGACATAAATACTACATAAAAACAAAGTACAGGATAAGTCATGAGAGTTATAAAAAATAATATTAAAACATTAATTTGGTATATTTTTAAGTTTTAATTGATAATTTATTTGATTATTCATTAGTTTGGTAAAATGATAAAAGTAGGTACCTAAGAACTATGGTCGAGTAATAATAATATAGTTAATTGAATTTTAATTACCAAAAAGCTCCAAGCACATTTGTAAAATCATTTTAAATGGTAAATTAATTAATTTGAAACTCGAATTTTTTTTTAAAACATTTTTAATACCAAAAAAGTATAGGTATATATTTTAATCATTATTAAAAAATGTTTTTTATGTTTTTTTCAAGTTTGAATAATATATAATATTCTGTGAAACTTTGAAGTGTTTAAAACTAATATTTATAAGGAAATAACCATTATTTTAACCCGTATTTTTCGTAATTTTTCGATAGATTTTTCTGATATATTTTTCAAAAATCGACAAATAACTTCTTCAAAGTAACTTTTGATAAAATTTTGTGCAAAACAATGTGTATGCGAGAAATTATTAAAAGTCTTCTGGTCGATAAATTGTCTACAGGAAATATAATACAAATAAACATCATCGTAAAACGAAAACATATTTTTGCACCGCTCAGAATCCAAAATGTAATTATTATATTTATTTTTAGAGCATTATAATTACTATATATTACCTAAATCACACTCTATTAACAATTATTATTGTTTAAAAATTCTATCTACAAAAATTAATTATAGATATTTATGTTATTAAATTCAATATTTTTTGGTTCTTGGGGAGGGTCTAGTACTTCTGGACCCCCCACTCTAAATACGCTACTGAGTGAAACTCCTTTTAAGTGTTACTATTAATTATTAATTTGTAAACCTACATCGGATTATGTATTTTATCAGGATCTGGAATAGTCGTTGACCGAAGTTTTTTGAGAAATAATAATGTTAATTATTTAATTTTAATTATATTTGGTCTGTGGCAGAAACTGGTGTTTACTTTCTAGAAGATAGTTCTTCACCCCTAAAGTGTTTCTGTTGATTAGATTGATAAAGTAAATAAGTATTCCAAAAATGTATTGAACCTACAATTCTGGATTTTACGACATTTTCGGGCAAAATTTTCGGCAAACGTTTCGATTTTCTGACGACTACAGATGTTAAGACAACTTAATATTATTATAATTTCTTAAGACTTATCTATAGCAAACAATTGAAATTTACACGTCACTTACAACTGTATAGTAGACCATTTATGCTGTAGTAGAGATCTAAATTATACAAGTCATATTGAACAAGATGGTTATAAATTATGTTTATGTTACAATAAAGAGCTTAATTTTAATAGTTACGTGACTGCAGTTGACAATGATAAATACATTTTTTTTTAAATAACTTCCCGTATGAGTTGTAAGATATTATCATATCTTATAATAGTTTAATAATTATTTTTAATCAATATAAAATAAAATATTTTTTTATACTTTATTTTCCATTTAAATTTTGATCAAACCGAAAAAATGTTGTGTATACTCTGTAAGTTGTTCATTGACTCACAATAGTTTATTATCAGAAATATTTGGTACTAACAAATAAATAGCTGTAGATAATATATCACCTGCGATAAGTAAGCCAAGCTATTTAAATGTAAATAAAATGAAATCGATAGGTAGTAAAAATATTATCACAAATTAAACCTTATTTTAGGTTTTGTTGATAATATTTTGTTCCATAAAATATCGAATCTGAAGATATATCATTAGATCCCTATTAAGTATATCATTTTTAATAGTAGTTTATCCTTAATAATCCTATTATAAATATACCCATCGTTTACCCAAATCTACATATTATTATACTTAATTTAATTTTAAAAACAATTTAGAATTTATCTAGATGATGATATTATATAAGCAATATAAATTAATCTTTATAATAATAAAATTATAAATTGTATTTTTTATAATATATCTGGAGACCAATGCCAACTGTTTAATGACGAATTTGTTTGAAATAAATTAATAGTCATAATAATATATACCTAATTTTAAATATTAGCAAGTATACGAATAGAAATTACAAATTGTATACATTATGTTATTTGATATGTCTTTGCTTGTAATCAGACCATATTTTGATGATCACATAGTTTATTTAAAATTTTGATATCTACATAATTAGGAAATGAAAATAATCTGCATGATAAAATGATCAAATAATTTACATGTGCAACATATTATAGTTTAGTTAAGTGTTTTTTTTAAAAAAAAAAAAATATATTTAAAAATAATAATGAAATTCAGACAATATAAGTGTACAAAACACTACTATTTTTTTTTTTTGTTATTTTGTTATTTCCCCTATATTTATAAGATGTTTCAGTTATAAAAGGTAATATTTCTTATCACTTACAAAAATCTATTGGAAAAATCGAATAAAATGATATATTTAAAGTACTAGCAATAACTAATTTGGTATCAAAATCTATGTACTCCAAAATTCCTACTCAACTCTTAATATCTAAAAAGAAAATAGTATACATAGACATAAAAAAACACATAATCTTATAACCAGTATGAATAACGAATAATATAACAAATAATATTATATTTATTAATATATATATAATGTTATATATATATATATTATATTATATTATAATAATATTACAATAAATCAATAAAGTTTTTTTCTTAAAATAATTTTACCAATAGTAAACAGAATTATTAAAATCAAAATCTTGGGATCTTAATATAAAAAATTGACATCATTTTTATCAAGTCGATTGAAACCATGACCAGTTCCATTATCAGTATCATATTATGTACGTTATTAAATATAAATTACTTACGAGAATGGGTTAAGTATGGCCTGGCGCCGGTCCACAGCTATAGCGGTCAACGTAAACACGCTGACCGTGATTGAAAGGACGTGTATGAACGGGCAAAAGGCGCACATGAACGACGGCAGGTTCCATCGCTGTAACAAAGCGGCTTGAAACTAGAAATAAAACAAAAATATTATAAACAAATTAGTTAAATCCTTTTGGATGTGATGTATCTTATTTCATTTTTAACGAATCGAAGATGCGGTTGATTTTACAATTATATGTTTGTTTTTTTTTTAACAAGTTTTTAGTGGTGTATAGTAAACGAAGAAATATTAATAAAGAAGAAAAGAAATGTGAAAAACAGAAACAAATATTTTATAAACACTTTTTATAGAAATCATCAATACGATTTGTACGTCTCAAGAAAATACTTTTATAGACGTTTTTTTCCAAAAATTATCAAACTTACAAACTTTCAAAGCAAAAAAATCTTTTTTTAATGAAAATTCAAAACAGGAATTAAATGCTATTGGGATGTGGGAATACTATTATTATATCTTGAACATTTGTGTTTTTTGTTAATTTTATGAACAAAATTTCGAAACGGAATTTATTATTCTTCCCTAGAAGTATAATATTTATTATTCTCGTATATCTCACAGTTTTTATAAAATATTAATTGTAAATTTCTCCAACCTACCACCTTTTTTCTTGATTATTACACACTACCATTTAATGTAAATACTAAACATGCTTAAAAAATGAGATCCAATATGACTACACTATTCTAAATTTCAGAAATTTAATAAAATATAATAAGTGCTGAATTCCGACATGATAAAAAAAGGGAACAATATATCTCATATTTCACGAATTCCTTCTAAGTTTTCGGTGAAACCAATTTTTTCCATACCAACCCCGATCTGTAATTTCGAGTATACTGGTTTAAAACTCAAAACAAATATTAACATCTGTAGTCATTTGAAACAGTATTCAACATCTTAATGTACCTATACGTACGGCATTCGTTTTTCTGAGGTCCCTGAGGATATTTTCTGAAAATAAATTGTTGATTGTAACATAGGTAATAAGTATTAACGTGTGTATATTATATATATATATGAGACGCCACCTTTGGGGAAATTATGTCGCATTCAGGTCATAAATATAACTCGCTTCGATGAAAGGGCGGAGGGCTATAAAATATATACGGGCGAATGTTGTTGTCCGGACGTTCAAGAGAATCGGTGGAACTTCAGAGACGATAACATCGTCGACATCGGTTTATTGGCATTTAACCTGTCCCGTATGTGTGTATAAGAGAAATTATTAGTATCGAAATGTCCATTTTCACGTCCTGTCAACGATAAGGATAATATAGCGATGAATCATATTACGATCGTATCCTATTATGGTAATGGCGGCTCGTACTATATGGTGCACAGGAATACACGTGAACCACACAAAGAATGTGTATAAAAATTTATTAGATTTATATACAAATTATAATTTAGTAATTATATATATAGTTGATAAATTGAAAATTGTTTATTTAAAAATAAAAACGTTATAGTAGGTTTTGACGCTGACGAGCGTGTCTGTTAGCGATTAGATAACTTTTTGCTTAGCACGAATTCGTTGTGCACCGGGCGGCCGTACTAATATTGTTTACATGCACAAACACGTTGGGCCGTAACACATAGTATTTCGGAGCACAATCTATCTGTGCACGAAACCTCCTATTTTCACATGCCACGCCATCGTGTGTCACGATAATCTTCAAAACAATAACGCCACGTGTCCCTGTGAAAACATAGTAATAATAATAATTTTTAGACGAGTTGCGAGTACGATGTGTTTTCACGTCAATTTATTCTTTATACGAGTATTATTATCATTTTTTTATACTTTATTATATATTATTAAATTATTGAATAATTTGGTACCTATATTATTTTAGTAATTACTGTAGTATTTTAAAATTGTTTTTATTGAGATGAAATTTTTGTGCACCACTTTATATAAACCCAACGAACCGCCTATACCCAATATTGTATTATGAAATTATGATATTATACAATATACTGGCATTTTAGAATAATATAATATTTACAATTGTTATGTGCAGTTAAATTAACTAAGAACAATAATTATAAATATTAATTGAAACCAAACCAAAACGATTTAAGCAAAAGACATCAAAAAGTCCATATAAGTATAATCAAATAAATCCAGACCTACCGCTTTGGAAAATATATTACCATATCATATTACGAAGTAGAACATATAAATTACAATAGAAAGCTACGTATCTTTATCTCTATTATCTCTATGTTAATATAAAACCGAGCCTACAACGAACTGACGTGAGAATAACGCGTTTCTAAGAAGAACAGTCGAAATGTCATAAACTTAGTTGTCAACGTAATGACCGAACAATAGAGAAGTGTCACCGAACTGTCAAGCTCAAATACGTAACAAGTATTTTTTACCGACCATCGGTAGTTCTCGGACTAGGACAACGATTAATATATGAAAACTGTGGGGAGAGAACGACCGAAAGGCCATAACTTACAATATTAGACATATGCGCATCCCAAATAAAGTCAAACTGGTGTACAACATAGATAAACATACAGGTAGATCCCCAGAAAAACCACTTTTTGATAAGGTGGGCCATTCCAACTTGGAGTACCCGCCTATGTAATGGGGTCCTCTCCCGCACAAAAATTCAGAAGTGATCCGGACATCTTGTGCTACACAGATTCCACGCCAGTCATGATACTGATTTTTACCGAGTAAACAACTCCATTTTGGACAGTCGTTTTATTAACTAATTGGACACTTAGAATATTTTTGACTTAATCCATAATTACTTGTGAACGGATACTGTTATAATTTTATATTATTTTTATTGTGTGTTTACATGCGTACAATTAATAAAAACTAATTAATTTGATAAATTGATCAAGAGTTTAAACGAATTTATTTTATTTATAATAATAGTTCTTCGTTGTGTGAAATATTTGATCACCTAAAGCTCTCGCGTATCTCAAAGATATTACAGAATCAATATCTTCTAATTCATCAATAGATAACAATAATAATAGCTTATAATATTATAATTAATCACATTTTTCTAAAGATACATAATCGTGAAATTCAAAATAATATTATTGAATAAGAGTACATCACACTGAAGGCTAGAATCGTTTTGTCTTTAAAAATTACCATTAAATTTTTTTCAGAATAATAATCGTTATTTTTAGAATAATTTTTTTTTCAATTCAGTGGTGGCTCGTGTGTAGAGGCGACGGGGCGATCGCCTCCCTCTAAAATTGTGGTAAATTACTTATTTACAAGTTACATATTGATTTAAATATTAACAATTATTTATATTTACATTGTAATGCATTTTCAAAATGTTATTATCGAAAGTAAAAATTGTTTTCCATTGTTATGAAAACACTATAAATCAGAGTTTAAAAATGTAGGTAGGTAATAGCACTGTTGAAATAGGTACCTATTATTCATTTGTGCGGTTATCGAGTAACGAACAGCGCTCAGCGCTAGGGTGACGTTGACAATCGCCCATCATAACTATACGATCAAAGCACAAAAACATAGGAAGGGGAATTCGGTAATAATGCGGCCGCCGGAGCGATACGAATCGTCGCTCGACATGCATGTGGACTACGGAACAATACGGAATAATGTGTATACCTATACAAGTGTATTTATTGTTTTCGAGTTCGTGACGCGTGCACATTTCTGTAATTTCTATATTTCTTTATTATTTATTTAATTTATTCTTTTATTATTGGTATTGGTGTATATTATATTTATATTATAATTATTATAATATAGTATATAAAAATTCAGTATCATATTTACAGAAAATTTAAATAAAACCACTTAGAAGTCCTGTTTAGCAAGGATGGGCAAGTTAACGATATGTTTTAACTCGTTAAGTTAAGTTAATTGAAAATAATATAAGCTAAGTTAAGTTAAAAGTTACTCGTATATTTTTTATTAACTTTTAAAAATAGTAACTTAATTTAGTTAAAAGTTAAAATTTCTTAATTAGGAAAAAAAAGTCGATATACCTATTATATCGTAAAAAGGTAAAAAAATATGGTTATTTTTTACGCTCAAAAAACTACTGAGGACTTCTTCTGCCTGAAAAAGTGTATACATGTAAAAATAAAAATACAACACGTCATTTTAAAACCCATGCATAAATAAGAAATCAGAAAATAACTTCTAACTGTAAGATACCTACATTATTGTTTGATTCACACTATGGTAGTATAAAATAAGCAGTATACCTATCACTGCAATATATTTTCTATACCGGATAGACATAAATACCAGTCTCCATGTAGATAAAAAGACAGAGCTCAGCCTAATATTCGTGAACGGCCAACGTCGCGGCGTGTGTGTGAGTGGTACATCGATTCTTAACGATTACGTATATGCTATGTAGCTACCTACTAAAATTGCGTATAGATACCAAAAAGTAAAATTCTCATTCGAAAATATGCATTGTTCTTCGGGCAAATTTAGCTTAATTTAGATACTTTTGTATAAAGTTAACACGTTAATTTTAATGAAAAAATTAACTTATTAAGTTAAAAGTTAATCTGAAAAAAAAGTAACGCGTTAAGTAACTTGATTAAAATTAACTTAACTTTTTAACTTAATTTTAACTTTTAACTCGTTAATGCCCAGCCTTGCTGTTTAGTGAAATGAAAGAACGCTTAAATTTTGAGTATAAAATTTTAAAGTTTAATTATATTTTGTAATTTTCAATTTTTGTAAAACTTAATAATATGTGTATTTATTTTTTTTATATTTTGGCTTAATAAATACCATTTAAATTGGTACATAATTATTATTGTATTCTATGCTTTTCAAAAATAAGTAGTTTTTAATCACCCACCCACCTTTAAAGCCCACAAACCGCCACTGTATTTTATTAATACTATTTGAAAATCAATATGTTTATAATATTTCTAAATTTGTATAATAATGAAAAACGATATTACCTAAAAATTCATTAATAGCCAGAAACTGATTCGTGGAAAGAGACGTGATAAAGTGTAAACATTAATAATCTATAACGACTAGTGACTAGAAAGCCATTTATAATCGTATACGTTAATATGTACGTTAATAACGTACACTTCTGAGTATAATCACAAATTACTTGTAAACAGTTGATGGAACACTCAGCTAGAGAATAGAAGAATGCCGAATACACTCTACCGGTAGGCTCCACAGTTATCAGTATAATTACACACATGGTACAACCACAGAATATACAGAAGGGAATCTTGATAAAAATTACATGGGTTCTTAAGGCTGCCCGAAAAAAGGTCGGCCATACTATAAATTTATCAGGGGTATAAGCAATGTAATACCTATTTCCTTGTTTTTAAACATTTTTGGTCACACTGTCTCATAAATATAGTGAGTTTTCATACCTATAATGGTACTAATTGCTAAATATGTTTACATTAGAAATGCTGATATCCATAGACATTTTATATATCTATGTTGATATCATAATACCATGCTTTATTATCAGTATGACCAAATACCATAGAATAATGGGAATTTCATACACTGTTAAATTTAGAGAATTTAGAAATTTTTCAATGTCTGCGAGATTCCCTTCTATATATTCTGTGGTACAACTATATATATCATTGTGCTGATATTATAGTATAATTATAAATACTACATATATT
Organism: Pemphigus obesinymphae; assembly: GCA_025469235.1. Lineage (NCBI taxonomy): Eukaryota > Metazoa > Arthropoda > Insecta > Hemiptera > Aphididae > Pemphigus > Pemphigus obesinymphae. The sequence goes on from JAIPRL010000097.1 coordinate 139,572, forward strand.
TAATTTTATTTTGCGGGAATAAAGTTTAAGTTTGTGGTACATATATTGTGGTATCACCCGGAACATTGATTTCTGCACAGTTGTCAGTGGCTAAATGATGTCATTCGTTTTGTTTACATCGTGTGTGATCTATTTTCCATTTTCGTATTATCTGTAGTATTGTATTATTATAAATACAATATTATGATGTTCCCTTATTTTATTATTGGTTATTTTTGTGGAAACATTATATTGAATTATAATTTATTATAATAATAAATGAATATCACAAAATAAAAATGGAATTTATTGGAACTGAAAAAAGTCGAAAAAATCTATCCTCAAATGTCGGTTTTAGTTTAAATATTTTTAAAGGATTCCAGTTTCAAAATCAGTTAATGATCATGAAGGTTATACATAGGTAATTTTAAGTAAACTGACTAACTATTGATTTCTAAGAATTTTATATAATATAGTTCCACTTAATAATTTATAGAATTTTTGTGGAACTCCAAAGTTTGTTTAAAAACGAAAAAATTATGTCTTCGTATTTGACTGTGGTTATTTAAATGATTGTCAATTATTAATACTGTAATGGAAATTCTCACATATAATATGTACTAAAAGGTTCTGTAATGTAATGATTTAATTATAGCAACGGATCTTCAGATGTTCGAGTTATATATGACTATAATGGGTTAAATAATAAATGCTGTTTGTACATATACATATGGTTAATTTTACAATATATATTTTTTTTTTTGTAATTTAATTTACATATGTAGCAAAACTACTAGGATTTTTTCTAAAATTATGGTTTTATCCCAAACGTAGATAATGTCAAATTTTATTTATTCAAAAATAAAGTTACAACAAAAAGATTCAGTTGCAGTATCTATATTAACCATAATATTAATTTAGTGAATGGCAAAAATATAATTTCAGATATCGATATTATCAAATATTGGCTCTTTTGTATTGCGATACAGTAATTTCTGTGATATCGATAAGGTATTAAACTAATGACCTTCGTACTAAAAAATTTAAAAAAAAAAATGATTAATTGACTAATTTCTCATTACTCATAACTTATCGGGAACCGCGCGACTTTCGATTTTTAATTTTTTTACTACGCCAATAATTAATAAGTATTTAGTAAGTATTTCTAAGCCATCAACTGACATTTGTAACATAGTATTTTTAATGTTCTGACATTATTATTATTATTAAATTTCTTTCAAAGGCTGACATATTAAAATACGTGTACCGCAATAATAATTGTTCATGTATAAACAATATAATAATTTTTTTTTTGTTAATTTTCTTTTCAAATAAATAATTAAAACATAATATATTGATTTAATATCATATAAGATTATGTTATACCTACCATATATTTGGGTAAAATTGAAAACTTATTTGGTATTTTTTCAAGGTCGAGATTTTAAAGAAACTTATAGTTAAACTTTGTTTAATAAATTATATATATTATGGAAAGTATTAATTTTTATATTGGTTCAATCACTTCTAAATTGAAATATTTTTTCATAGTTCAATACCACAGAAAATTGAAAAATTATTTTGTTTTTCAAGAAATATAATAAAGTAAAACATTCGAATTCAAATCTCAAGAAAAATAGGTAGATATGCATGTTTTTATAAATATTCCAATTAAGTAATAAAACATGATTCTTTGACAAAAAATGGTTATGTTTTAAAAGGGTTAATCTATGATAAACAGTTTTAGAATATAAGAGGAATCTCACTAAATGTAATATTAATATAATTAAAAAATATACAATGATGAAGTAAAGAAGAATTCACTAATAATCAAATTCCACAATAATTATAATTTAAATGTATAACGGTAAATTTAAAAAATCCAAATCTAAAAATATTCGTAGTTAAACAGATAAAAGCCTGAAAATTTAAAAACAATATTTTACTGATAATATAAAACAGATCAACCCAATAATATGGATGACTTACAAAATGGCTTACTAGTACCATAGTAAAAATTTGAAAAATCGAAAGTCACGCAGCTGGCGACGAAAGTTAAATAATAATAATAAATGTTAAAACATTGAAAATACGATGTTACAAATTTTGTTTAACGGCTTACAAATATTTACTAAAAACGTACTAAATAATGACCAAATGTCAAGTCAGCTGTTCAAAATTGCACAGCCAACATCACGGATAAATAATTTTATATTTTAAAAATTTTAATTTTTAATTTTTATTGTTTTTGCAAATAAGCTAGAGGTTAAATATATATAGTGAAAATGATCAATTCATGATAAAATAATATTAACCTATGTATTGTATTTAGTCTTATGTTATTGCCACACCCATTTGCGAAATACAGTGGTGGCTTGTGTGTAGGGACGACGGGGCGATTCGCCCTCTCTAAAATTGTAACAAATTACTTATTAACAAGTTAGAAATTGATAAATTATTAAGATTTATTTATATTTACATTGTAATGCATTTTCAAAATATTATTATCGAAAGTAAAAAATAGTTTTCCGTTGTTATGAAAACATTAACAGGTAGTAATCGGAGTTTATAAATATATGTACAGGTAATATCGCGGTTGAAATAGGTAAGTACCAATTATTCATCTGCGCGGTTATCGTGCATCGAACAGTGCTCTACGTTGCGACGTTGACAATCGTAACATTTGTAATAACTATACGATCAAAACCCAAAAACATAGGAGAGGGAATTCGGTAATAATGCAGCCGAAGCGATACGAATAATCGCCCGACATATATGTGGACCGCGGAATAATATGAAATGAGTTAACGTGTATTTACTGTGATTGTGACTAGTGTACATTTCTATATTTATTTATTATCTATTTAATTTATTCTTTTATTATTGGCGTATATTATAATATATTAGATAAATAGTCATTATCATATTAACAGAAAATTTAACAAAAACCACTTGGAACACCTGTTTAGTGAAATTAAAGATAGGCACTTAAATTTTGAGTATAAAATATATAAGTTTTATTATTTTGTAATTTTCGGTTTTTGTAAAACGTAATTATATTTTTGTTTATCTATATATATATGGTATTCATTCTGGTTTAATAAATACCTTTTAAATCGGTACATAATTAATATTGTATTCTATGCTTTTCAAAAATGAATAATTTTTTTTACCAGTGGCCGGTAAAATATGTAGCCATGTAAAATATACGTATATATTTTTTTTTTCATGTCTTTCCGTTATAAGTGCACTCGAATATTTCAAAACGATTTTTTCGTTAACCTATAAAAACTGAATAAAAAAAATACTAAATTTATGTATAGTATTTCAACACCACAGACACTGTTTTTTTGATTGCACGCAATTTGAACAATAAATCTTCGAACCATTCAAAACTAATGTAAACGCGTTAATTACGTGAATTAATAGATAATTACATTAACCAAATAATTGCGTATTGTTAAGTAGGTACCTATATACACATGTTTTTCATTTATATAAACCTAGGTATATATAATTAATATACATATAGTCTATATTATGTTTTTTCCAAAATAATTCAACTGTCATCAAATATAAAATGATACTGTAGAAGAAAAAATATGCCATTTGTTTATCCAAGAATTATTTATGACATAATAAATAGTAATCATAAATTTCAAAGTTCTTAATTGACAATAAGTTTTTGTTGAATTAATTATTTTTAAATTAAAAATCTGATTTGAAAATTGATTATCGTTTTTTCCAGAGTCGCATTTTTGACAGGTTATTCTTACATTATGTTGGCTAAATATTACATGCGAACATCTTAAGTGCAAACACTCGGGAATAGGCATGTACCTATAATGATATGATGTATAATATAATATTATGTCTGGTCCAGAAGTAAATCTAATTAAAAAAATTAAATAAACGTTTAACTCGATTAAAATCTATAACTCGAACAAAACTCGTTTTAATAGTATCCATATTCGGGCGATATGCTTTCGCGAAACGAACGCGGGTTTGCGTAGGTGGTTGGTTTGCATAATAATATAACAATATAGGTAGGTATACATACATGTACCTATAATACGGTATAACATTTTTTCGATGGTCAGTTTGTGTATAACCAAACGTGTGTAGGTATATGGCGATTAAGTCCAATAAAATGTATAAATTGTGGGTTGTGTTGTTTATTTTTGCATTTTTTTTTAATACTTATACTTATATATATATATATATATATATATATACACACACTTTGGGTGTTTAAGAATAATCCGTTTATTAGTTTAGGGGTTCGTTTGAGCCTTTTGTCGTTAATTACAATATACGCATTTGTATAGAACACACACATATTTCAAAGGGCATGTACGCTGCACACATTCACGAGGTATTGGTACATAAAGTAAATTTTAAAGTTTATATGAGCTAGTGGTGGTTGGATTTTGGCACGAGGCTCGAGAAATTTCATATCCCCGAGGGCGGAGAAGGGATTGGTGTGGACCGTACGAGGCCGGAAATTGTTTATCGTACATTTGTGGATAACAACAATAAAGGGATAACAACGGTAAACGGTTCGGATGCATTGATTTACGCGGGCTCTTTAGGTACATTTTGAAACGAAATATCGTAATAGATTTACGTAAAATAAACCAGATTTCTAAAGGTCAGATGAATTGTTTAGCGCAAACTTTTCGTAAGTCCACGTTTTTCCAAAATATACCTATTTTTTTCAAGTAGTTCGGATAGAAAATTCAAATGTATTCATTTATTTTTATTTTTATAAAGGTAATATAGATCCTATTACATACAACCTATATCTACTTCATTGGTTCCGGTTTCACTTATTACAAACAGCAATTAACTATTTTTGTAATTGCACACATGCATTACGTCTACGATTTTGACATTAAGTCTTCAGTTTTAATTACTACTATATTTGTGCAGTAATAACGTTTTGCATTAAACATTATAATTTTAACAAGATGCAAAATTTTATTTAGTCAAATTATGTGTATCATAAGTCCGTTCCAGTTAAATTTTATTTTTCCCCATTATCACAAGTCCACATCATTTTTGTTAAATTATTTTTCAATAAAAAAAATCAATGTTTACATGATTACAACAAACATAAAATATGATTAAATGTATACTTACAATTGAAAATATTAATAAAACATAATTTTATTTAATATTAGTGAAGTTATGCGAGTTCTACAAAAGGGAAAACTTTATTTAAATTCCTGAAGGATGTCAGATTTATACTAAGTGTACAGTAAGCCATCGATATGTACATCTCGACAATGAATTGCACCATAGGATATAATATAACCAACTAAATCCTCCAACTACGACATAACAATACCAATAAAAGCATCTTTTTTACGGTACATGTATTATTATATATAGAATACCTAGGTATGTTAATATTAAATCACAATGTTATTTTATTGATATTATATACATACGTGAATATTACGATGATAAATATTTAGATAAAATAGTCATAACAATAAAATGTTTTTATTTTATCAATATCGAATGCTGTACGTCACATGTGTAGAATAAAATACACAGATTATAACGTGCTATTTTTTTTTTTTTTTTTTACAAAAAACGTATTTAATCCTACGGGAGGATATAAATATTTAAAATTGAATACTATAATCAATTAATGCAATGAAAGACCATGGAAGTTACAGTCAAAACTTTTCAAAAAAATAATTTTTTGCACGTATATAAATGCAACTGTTTAAAAAATTATACATATAACAATTAGTTAAATAGTTAGTATCATTTACTTATATATTTTGTATATATATATATATAATTAATTATTGTTATTATTATTTTAATTATTTTCGTTTACATAAGTATATATATATATATATATATATATATATATATAAAAGATGAGGTACTCGTAATATCGATCGAATTATTTTCACATAGTTTAGTAGTATCCGGTCAATAGGAACTTCGTTTTTCTGACACTAGTGGTAGATGTGTTGAACTTAAAAGCAATGATAAACAATATCTTTCGATAAAATGATTCTAAACAAAGCTTGGTGCAATGTTATTTTTGGTTGGCTTATGTTTAGAAAATTATTCAGAAAATTGAATATTACCTCTTTAAAATACCAACTACAATAAATTTTCGATCTGATAGATATTATCCCAACAAATCCTATTTAATTCCTTATACTGAAAACGTGTTTACTTTGCAGTAAATATCTGAAATCAGTTTAAACCAGAATTTACAAGTAGAAACTATAGTGGTACTAGAAAGCACACAGAAATTACTACTAGTAAAGCTTAAAACTAGTTAAAGCCCAGCAAACTGCCGAAAACCTCGACCACCATCAACATCCCTACTACCATCCCCCCATTACCACCACCACCGAACGTCTCTATATATTTATTTTCCATAAGATTTATTTTCATTACATTTTATTACCGCAGTCGTATAACGTCTAAAGTTTCCAGTTTTCCTAGCTACGAGCAATAGCGTCACTAATATACGCTATCATATTACCCTAGTATAATTTATGTTATCAAGTTTTAACATATCATATGTATGAATGATGTAAATCTCAAGTTTCTGGCAACATTATTTTCCCACGTATAAAACAATTTTCGAACATATTCGGTAGTTTTTCTTTACTCCAAGAGAACTAGTTTGATTTGTACAAAGTACCAATGAGAAAAAAAGTTCTATCACAAAGTTTTTTTACCAGAAACTGCTAGAAATAATAAAGATTATTCAGAGTTTTATACTTAAATATAAAAAAAAGCCGATCAATAGTGAAATGGAAGCATTTTACTCATCTAATATGATATCAGTGGCGGATGTATTGGATTTGAATAAAAATGATAGGTAAATCATTTATTTGGCTAAAACGACTCTGAGCGGAGTTTGATATAATATTATTTTCTAATAAATTATTATTATCCATTATTTTCATTAGTTTTCCTTGACGATAAAAATAACAACTAAAGGAAATTGAAAATTTATCCGTTTAAAATAAATTTCATTTAAGAGTGATTTGTACATGCAAAATCCTATTAGAATCGTATTATATCGTAACCCTATTATTTTTCGTCCTTCTGTTATATGTTTATAAAAATAAATAACTAAACATATATAGTCAAACCAGTTTTTAATTCTTCTGACGCCAATATGACTAAGTATTTGTTAAACATTTCTAGTTTCTAATACGCACATTAGGGAAATAGAAGAATAACCTATTCAAAACCAACTAGAATATCTTTTTAATTGAAAAATTATTTACTTGAAATCTATATACTTGTCTTCTCCTACCAAAAAAGTATATAAATACATGATATTTTAAAAAAGAACACATTGTTGTAAAACTAATACACTTAAAAAAAAAAAAATAGCTTAACTCAGTAGGTATCTAAAATATGATACATAATATTTGTTTGTTATATATTTTATTTTAATATAAAATAACATTAATCTCTTACACATCAATAGAATCCCGATTTTCTGCAGTTGTCATTATAGTATTTGTTAATATCTGTGCGAACATGATATCGCTATACAAATGAACAAAAACTCTTTCAATTGTATAGTGTATATACAATATTATACATACACAACTATTAGTTTACTAGTATTTTCCAAAGAGCTGTTATAATACCCGGTATTTTATAAAATTGTTTTTACATTTGATATTTAATGATAATATTTTTACATTATTAATTAAATATTAACATTTTTAAAATAACTAAGTTTCATATAATTTTATAAATTTAAAATTGCACACGAATTAATTTATACAATACCTAGTAAGTAGGTATTTTAAGAGTAGGAAAATTCATAAGCCTCTAAAGTATAGTGACATCTATTTTAGCCACCCCTAAATAATTAAGCTATGATGTTAATGTGATGGTTAATGGACCATATATATGTTATTATGTTTAGTAAAATCATTTTAATGTATTTGTTGAAAAAATAGTTCTACTCATATTTAATAATTTTACAAGTTCCTCAGATCTATTATCCGAAAAATAGTAGTTTATATAATGAATTCTTACATATAATATATATATTTTACTCATAAGGGTTAAGTTATTTTGACCGTAAAGGTAATTTATTAGAATAATTTTGTTTTGTTAAATCAAATATTTATTTAAAAATGTTTTATCATTTTTTATAATCATTTTTTAGTTAATTACTGAAAAGTGTACACAATATTAAAGTGTATGGGTATACTATACAAATATATGCTTTAGTTGTATATAAAAATAGGACTGAAATAATGAAATAACTGACCTTATGTTACGTCATTGTTTTGTAAACATTTACCTGTAGCCCTTTTAGCTCAGTTTAGACCAATATATTTTTTTTATATAGTCAATCCTAAACATCAAAAATATTATTAGAAATCCATAACAAAATAAAACTTAAAAAATCAAATCAATCTTAAAAATAATTGTTAGAGAAGTAAAATAAAAATAAAATAAAAATAGGGAGATCCTAGAAAGAAAAAAAACGTTTGACGTTTAATCATATTTCTATTTAAATTATATAATAGATGATTTACAGCTTTGTGAAGTATTTAATATAATATATTAAATATATGTATTTGGATATAATCATTTAAATACTCTTTATGTGTTTAAATTTAAAAATACTTTCATATACTTCAGAAATTTAGTGTTTAATTTAGTATTCAATTAATATTTATTTAGAATACTATTTTTAAATACTTGTATTTGTATCTAACTACATGTATTAAAATTTGTCAGTTAATATAATATTAAAGTATGTCAGTCAACAATAGTTGAATTGATACTATCTTATTATCAATATTATCTTAATTATAGTAATGATTATATAAAACTAAAAACGGAATATAACATTCTTAAACAATAAATTAATACGAAAATTATGTCCAAAAATACTTGAAAAGTGTTAATAATTTATATTTTAATAAATTATTTAAAAAAAAAAATTTTTTTTTTTGCAAGGTTGTTATCTATAAATATATATGTGTAAAAAAATTATTGCTATATAATATTAACAAATATCGATGTACATTATCAATATATATATATATATTCAAGTATAATATTAAGGTTATTCCACTATAATTATTTAAACTTTAAAAAAATACACATATATATATATAAGGCTGGGCATTAACGAGTTAATAGTTAAAATTAAGTTAAAAAGTTAAGTTAATTTTAATTAAGTTACTTAACGCGTTACTTTTTTTCAGATTAACTTTTAACTTAATAAGTTACTTTTTTTATTAAAATTAACGTGTTAACTTCAAGTTAACTTTATACAAAAGTGTCTAAATTAAGTTAAATTTTTCCCGAAGAACAATGTAAATTTTTGAATGGGATTTTACTTTTTGGTACCTATACGCAATTTTAGTAGGTACCTAGAATAGCATGTACGTAATCTTTAAGAATCGATGTACCACTCATGTACACGCCACGATACGTTGGCCGTTCACGAATATTGGGTTGAGCCCGGTCTTTTTAACTATATGGATGCTGGTATTTATGTCCATCCAGTATAGAAAATATATTGAAGTAGTAGGTACTGCTTATTTTACACTATATTAATGTGAATCAAACAATAATGTAGGTATCTTAGCAGTTAGAAGTTATTTTCTGATTTCTTATTTATGCATGGGTTTTGATTTTTACATGCACCTATACACTTTTTCAGGCAGAAGAAATCCCGAGTAGTTTTTTTGAGCGTAAAGAATAACCATCTTTTTTTACCTTTTTATGATATAATAGGTATATCGAATTTTTTTCTTAATTAGGAAATTTTAACTTTTAACTAAGTTAAGTTACTTTTTTTTCAAAGTTCACTCTTAACTTTAAAAGTTAATAAAAAATATACGAATAACTTTTAACTTAACTTAGCTTATATTATTATCAATTAACTTAACTTAACGAGTTAAAAAATATCGTTAACTTGCCCAGCCTTATATATATATATATATATATATTATATGTTTTCCTATAGAAATCCACTATACACTTTTTCATTTTGTTTTTGGGATTTGGCTAGGGCGTATTTCTTAGTATATTAACTTGAAATGTAAAGAAAAAAATTTCCTTTAGAGAAGTAATATAAATATCTATTAAAATTCACATGAAACAGCGTTGGGTTGTGTCTATATGCACTTGTGTTAGTGTTCACTACGAAAATGTAAATGTACAGTATAAACTAAAAATTAGTGATAAATTAATTTTTCTGTACATAAAATTATATTTAAGTAAGCAGTTTTCTTGAAATTTTAATTTTCTTGAATTTAATTTAAAATTATTTTTTTTTAAATTTTATTTATCTTCATTAGAAATATAGTAATGAAAATAACGGTGATGTAATAGGGGTGGGGATAAAGCCCATAACATATCCCTAATGTAATAGTGGGCAGTAGTGTTGCCGAAGTATACTTCCTCAACCGGTTCAACTATCCAAAATAATACATCTACGCACCCCAAAATAAATATATCCCAAAACGTAATATTAAAAAAGGGCTTTCTTATACATTTCCCTAAAAATCTCGAAAAATTTACCCTAAATACAACAAATATGTAAAAAAAAGCGCGTTTCGTATAAGTTGCAAAAGTATGGAAGAAGCTACTTACTAGTATTTTTGCAAACCGACTAGACATAGCGTTCGGTGTTACTGGTGTGCAGTACGAATTGTTGTTTAAAATAGGGGCCGATTTATGTCTAAATTGACAATATAATACGTACCGTGGGTTATAAAATTACGAAATGTCCATTAAACTGCCAAATTTTGAGAGAAAACAGTATTTAATGAACATTCCACTATTTGGTAAATTACAGTTTGTATACTTTATACTATAGTTTTTAGCCATCAACTAGCTAATCATGAACTGTCTCCACTAATCCGCAGGATTAAAGTAACGTAAACTATGTTAAAAATAACACATTTTCAAATAATACTATTTTGTTTTTTACTTATACATGTATACAGTGTCTTAGGTTCAACATAAGATTATCAATAATTCTGTGTATCATTGACCTTATATTCAATATTTTAAAAATCTTACACATTTTTTACATCCGGGCCCAGTAATAAAACTTTATGAAAACTATTTTACCTAATAATATTAATATTTAAATAAAATGTAGATATTCAGTAAAAAAGATTTCAAGTTTTATCACTATCATAAAATATTTTCTGAATATATTAACAAATTATTCAAAATGTATTATATTAAAATCTAGTATAACACGTCCTTTTCTCAAAAACTTTTTTCTAGTTTACTACAAGCATTGAAAAACAAACTTTCGATATCAGAAAGTGCTTCTCTAAAGAACAGTCTGTTTCAAACTACATATTTATAGAGAGAGGGCTACTTAAATGTTTTGAAGCTCCATATTTTTCCCCATTCTATACCAAAATTCATAAATAAGTATACCTATGTAAAATAAATTACATTTATTAAAAACGAAAGAATGTCTCGGTATCCTAAACATTACACATATTACATTTCAAAATTTGATGTATTTTGTAAAATAATATATTACCTAGTTATACAATTTTAAAATTAGTATAATTATATATTATACATTCTATATAGAAAGTAAATTTTATTTTTATTTGTGATATTTGTATTCCTTGTAAACGTGGAACGAATTTATGAAAAATCAATTACAACCTATTTTTGTTTTGTTTTTCATACATTACATAGTAACCTAAATCGTATAAGTACCTAGTCTATTTAAAGGGTATAGAAAACCGAAACTAAAATATATATATTTGGTTTTTGGTAGTCAATTAAATAACATTATAAATATATTACGGTTAATGTGTTTTTATTAAATAAAAATTAAATGTTTTAATTTAAGAATACTAAAGGTGATTCTAACCTCTTTAAAATTATGATATACAACCCAAACAATAACTATAAGATGTTCATTATTATAATTATAAACGAAAACTACAAACAGAAACTATGATAAATAGTTTCTGATCTATACTCCATCGGAATAAGAAAGTCGGAATTAACTCTAAAAAATTTAAAGTACATATTTAATTTAATTATAGCATGTGTAGATGAGTGCAATGAATTGTACTAGTAACCCTAAATTTTAAATTTATCATAATTTATTTCGATTTTGTAGAACTCGTTTTGCAAAAAAGGTATTTATTTATTGTATACGAGGTGGTTAAATTTACGAGTTTATTACGTATACTTAATAGTCACAATAATATTGTTAAAAAAACCATTATTAATTAAATATAATTTGAATAAAAAAAATCCTATTGCCTTCAAACATCCATTTCAATCAAAAATGCACATAAATAACAAGTGTTGAGCACAGATAACTTAAAATGCATTTAGATAAAACATTTTTTTTTATATTATTTCTTTGTCGACTAATATTTTAATATTAAGTTTAATTTTATGATAAATTTTTTTGGTTTTAATTTATAAAATAATCATTTTTAAACTTTATAGTAAAAAATATTAATATAAAAAAGTATTATAAATTCTAAATTATATAAATAAATGTACTAGTTTTCTATATACATTTCGAGATTAAGTATATTATAATATTAATTGGTTAAGAGATTGTGAATAAAATATTGTAATTTTGTTGATTAAATTGATAATTGGCATAGTTATTATTTATTGGTATTGTTAAAACTAATATTTTTTTCAGTAAAAGTCCTCATCAGGTAAGTCCAAGTTTAATAACATTTTTACTAACACTAGTATAATATCTTCCTTTTTGTACCTATTTTATTATTTTATAATATATATATTAATTTAATTTTGTTATTATATATTTATATTATTAAATTTTCGATTATTATGATTATTTTCTATTATACGATATCGATAAATGTAACTAACCCATAATTGATTATAGATTATTAAACTTCTTAATGTCTAGCTTTATGAACACACATTTTAGATAGAAGTGTCTTATACGATTTTTGGGGTAAAAATCATTCAAATTTATTGCAGTTACAATTTTAAAATGTAAATTTTCGATTTTCTTAGTTGTTATTTTAAGCATAAAGGAAAGCTACCAATAATAAAGGATAATTGTAATAGATCGGAAAATAATACTGCATTGTATTTCCTTCAGAAATGTTTAATCAAAATAAATGGTCCATCAGTGTTTTAAAAGTCAATACCTATATTTACTACCAGTATCCTATTCGACGATATAGCTGTACTTGCGACCATTATTTTATTCGAAAATATAAATGTATATTTGCAAATGTTTTATTAAATCTTTTTATACGGCTATAACTACAGTTATTTCGTTGTATAAAATCAATACACGAAATATAATAACAGTTTTATGCTAACGTTTTCTATATTTTAGCTACACGAGTTATTTAACCAATAAAATGTGACATAAACATGACATAAATGCTGATTGACGGTTGGCATCTATGATATTGTTTGAACATTTGGTGGGTGGGTATCCGTCGGTTATATCTTCAATGTTTTACAAAATACTGGTAATAAATAGTTTAGGTTTGAAATAATAGTTATAATATACTAGTATTATAAATATTATATATTTTGAAAAAACTACCGTTACATTTCACCACGATAAAAATGTAATAAAACCATTTAATGATCTTAATGAAATTGTAACTTATCCAAATTTAAGTATTCCATTATCAAATAATTTTATTTTAATTTTGTTTTAAATATTATTTATTTGGTTAGCTTAAAAATGATTCTTAATATAATATAATATCTAGTATTTAAAAAATGTTGGTTATTTAAAATTCAGAAATTACGTGGATTTTATGTGCGATATTCGTAATCCAGATTTTGCAGAGTCAAAAAATTAAGAATAAAATTTAGTAGCAGTATGTTTTTTGAAGAATTATTTAAGGGAAATCTAAGGGGAATTTATTTTTATAATATGTCAATTAAGCCGCAACAAGTAATGAATAGATGCTCGAATAGGACTTAACGGCGGTATATGGGAGTCGAACAACGATACGAATTTCGTATAATTTTTTAAGAACTCTTTGGAAGAGGTAAAATTTTGAGGGGGACTTCTATGGAACGAGATGTGCTAAATATGGTTTAGGATATGTAAATATGATCTTTAAGAATCCGAAGACATTTTTGATTTTGATTTCCTGGAAAACATTTGGGAATGTCCGACTCAAATTCAAAAAATCCGGTTTCATTTAAAATACAAAATTTTAAAATTGGATTTTCTGAATTATCGTCGGTTTCGGATCTATAGCATACCTCTAGTAATGCTAATATGACTTAATAATATATAGGTATACATATATACCTATTTCATTTTAGTTAACAAAATTGCTTTGAAATTAATAAACTATACTGAAATTTCCAAAAGTGGGTCGCTATTATATTTTAGATGGGTCGCGTAAAGTTTTGAAATCTATATATATATAGTGGATATGGGCATTATTAAAAATATCTCTGAACATTTGAACACATTAAAAGAACATTTTGATTAACTTTTTCTGATGAAGATGAAGAGCTATCAACAAATCAACTGGATTTCAAATAAATTTCAAGAACAAATCATGACAAATGGTTAATCAATAAAAGCTGTAGAGGAATTATCGAAATTTTTGAAAACAGTTCATTAAAAATTAATTTTATACAAAAACATTTAATCAATTTATGGTTATCTATTCAAGAAATTTATTAAATTTTTCTAATAAATCTGTTAAGAAGCTATACTATCCTTCATTAGATCGTATAATTGTGAAGTAGACTTTTCGGAGATGGTTGGTATCAAAACAAAATTACGAAACAAATTGCAATTGTCAAACTTTCTGCGCCTCAAATTAACAAATGTTGAAGTGGATATCAATGCCGTCTTCAAGAAAAATAGAAAATAAGTACACCCTTCTCATTAAATATATAAAAATAAATTATATTTCTTTTTTAAATTTATTAATAAATTATACATTTTTACAATATTAAATAACAAATTAATTAGTTATATGATATTACTGTAAATGTATTCTTAATGTCAATATTATGCTTATTCTTTATATAAGTATTTTTATTAATCAGTATTGAGCATATGAAAAAAAAAAAATGATCAATAATATGCTGTGGGTCACAAAAAATAAAAAAAAAAAATAAAAAATGGGTGTAGGTACTATGAAAAGTCGAACCTTTGAACTATAAAGATCTACAAGAAAAAAAAAATTTTACAAAAAAAAATGAGGATCATATGATAAATCATAGATAAGATATTTCGGATTATTTATATGAAGATCAGTGAAGATAGAATAAAAATACCACCCCGAAGGTATTCGTATATAGACTGTTTAATCACCCTGCGTTAGGAGTGAACCGTTTTCGGACGAAAGTTCGTCCGCCACGCGCAGGTTTGAATTATACAGTGTTACCAAAATTAACGCAGTATACCGTATATACATGTGCGACAATAGTCAATACATATTTGCGTTCTGTAGCGGCTCGTATTAAGGGGCACAGGCGCATGTGTACCGTATAAAATTTCAGTAAATTAGAGTATTTTTATATGTAAAATTATTATTTATTTATCGCTGTTTTAGTAATTTGTGCCTGTGAATATTATTATTGTGCCTACATATTACGAATCGCACCGCTGTATTATTGGTTGCTGCTGGTATCCGGTCGTTCGCGGCCATAGACTTCCTTACATTTCCATAGATCTCCTTGTTATATAGTGTATATTATATAGTGTCCTTGTTCTATGGTCTCGACGACCGACACTACCGCAGCGCTGTCTGTTGCGCACACCTGAAAAACGTATGTATGATGCTCGGTTTACACACGCGCAGTTTTATTTTATTCCCTCTCCGGCGAAAAATACACCGTGCAAATTTTATAGCATCGCGCATAAAGCTGATTTGAACCACCAACCATGTATATCTAACTATATTCTGTGGTCGTTTGGTATAGTTATTATCTACCCATTTTAAGATGTTATCAGGATATTACTTATCTAGGTTATATTAAGGCATAAGGTAAATTGAATTATGTTTTACATGAATGCAGGTATGATCTTAATAGAATTAATGACATCACGTTAGTCATATTACAGTATTGACCTATTATATCAACATTTCAGAAAAAATGACATAATATAATATTGTTAATACATATATTTGTTATTAATCCGTAGTATTTTTTGGTTGTGCACTACCAGATAATTCATACACGAGCCGCTACTGATGCCAACGTTGACCATGGTGAGGTTACGGGGTGGAAACCAGTCACCAGCAACTCAAAGGGTTTTTATTCTTAAAACTCGGCGAATATTGGTACTCGTAAATGTCGACGTGATATGTCGAGAAACTCACTTGCCGCAGGTGGACGGAGCACAAATTGTTTGTGCACCACTATTCAATAAACTGTTAAACGAATTATGGGAGTGGTGGGAATGAAAAGGTAAAATTCGCATGCGCAAATGGAGCACATTTCGATTGTGCACCATCGTAAATAATATTCGTCTTCGAAGTCGCTGCGCCGGATAACGCTGTTGTTAATCATAATAACTACAAACTAATCTTCACGATCCGTATAATGGTGTATGGTGTACTCCTACACTGTACCTAAATGCTATAGGTACACATTAAGTCAAGAAATATAAACCTTATTATGTATACTGTATACCTATATGCCTTAAGATATTTTGTATTTCTCGAAATTATAGGTGGTGCACGTGCTCCGGTGCATAAGACCACGAGCCGCCACTGTTAACCATACAAAACGATTCATAACAAAACCAGACAAATCATCTTATATTTATATATAATATCAAAATTAATTATTTGTTATCCATTATATCAAATAATAAGAAAATTCTAATTATTCGAAAAACTATTTTATGTGTAACTTAACTATAAAAAAAAAAAAACTCATTATAGGTAAATATTAAAATTTTAAACTTATATACACATAGTATACATTTAGTCGAGGTATTGGAATCCAAAATAAGCGTTAGCTTGCAAAAAATACTAAAGTTTTAAAACTTTGCAGAAAGTTTTATCTTGGAGTCCTGATCAATCGAAAAATAGTCGCCATCTTTCCGAGGTTCGCAAGTATCCGTTATTTTGGGTTTTAAAGAAAATTTTATAGTTTTTCAATGATATTTTTAAAAATATTAACTTTACTATAAAAATAGTTTAGTTAAAATTTTTAGATCATATAATTTACAGTAAGATAATTTGTATACATTTTTAGCGTAAGTATAATAGACAAACAATAAAATTTATTCGTCCGTCGTACAATGTGGCGCCTTGCGCCATAAATACTGTAGTAGGAGTATTGTACTTACTCCAACGTAAGCGGCAAACGCGCCAAATACGTAGAATCGGTATTTTTATTTGTGTGTATTGCTATACGGTAAATAGTATTACTGAAATTTTATTTTTATTACTAGCCATATTTTGTTATTTTTATAACAAGTATAATATAACTTTTTATATTTTTTATATTCATTATTCTCTGTGTGCAAGTCTGCAGTATGTTATTTTTTTTATATATAATAAATAGTAAACATTTTTATTATTAACTAAATTTTTTTCAGAAAAATATTAGAAAATAAAATAACATAATTCTAAATAATAAATATTATAACATTTATTATTTTGTAGGTATTTGAAACATGGTTAAAAAAAATAATAACATTTTTAATTGGTACATATAATTATATGTATAATTAATATTTATAAATTTTAAAATTATATTTATTAAATTTATTTTTTAATTTTCACTTTTTTCCTCATTATAACCACGATTTGAATTACTCGATTTTACATCTGAAATTAAATTAAATAAAACACATTTTTATAGATATACAGTATTTTAAACTATATTTGCAGTTTTCCGAATATTTAGGTATATTTACTTTTTTTTCCAGTTTGTTGTTGATTCCTCTTCTTGGTCAGAATCGGTATTAGGTCTTATTATAGATATGATGGAATGTGCAATCGCAATACATTCGTTTGTGAATTTTTCTTTTTCGTAATTGTATTTTCCAAAAATATTTTTAGGGGATCGAGTACAACTTTATCCACATTTTTGAAAAAATAATTAGGCGATTTGTACGATGAACAATCATGAATTTGCGACCATACGTTTTCCTTAATTATTTCTGCAACTGTTCTAATAATTCTTAATCTTTTTCCTGAACAACAGTATTTCTATTTATATATCAGTATTCATTTAACAGTTTATCACAAAATTACATGGGGTTCTTTACTGAAATTTTCTTATATTATAACATCGTGCCATACTTTTCGATTAACCTTGCTTAATAATTATTTTTCATACCAATTTTTCAAAATAATCATTTCGTTCTTCAGTCTTTTCTATTATTTTTCTCATAATTTTGGACATAATACACTTTACAGCGTTTATTCGTTTTTTTTCGTTTATAGATTTTTTTCGTTAATTTATTAAAACATTTTTTTTTAACAACACGATTCTTTAAAATTTAATGAAGGTTTATCGGACCGCAACGTTTCTTTAACGGGTGAATTAACTAGCAGATTAGGACATTTATATTTTCCAGATTAATACAGATTAATTCTAGAGTATCGTTTTCGATAATCGACATTCACTTTAACGGAGTCGTGGTTTTACATAAAATATTACAGACAGATTAATACAGAATACCTAACGATTATTTTTTTACTTTTTATTCAAAATAACAAGTGAAAACTAATGTATAAACAATTAAAATAGTCAGCGATACTTAATTAATTGTATTTTGTATGGTAACGCATAAGAATAAACACCAATCCCTAGTTTTTCGGTTCGTTTGCGCGCCGTGCCGCATTCTATGGCAGACGGATACATTTTGATGTTTATCATTAAACCTATGTTAAAATGTATTTAATCTATTTTATTGAAAATTTTACGATCTAAAATTTTTAAAAAACTAATTTTATGTTAAAGATAATATTTTTGAAGATATTATTAAAAACCTATAAACTTTTCCCTAAAATCAAAGTTGGTGGACACTTGCGGACCTCGGAGGGTTGGCGACTTTTTGTCGATTTATCAGGGCCCCAAGACAAAACTTTCTGCTATTTTTCAAAACTTTAGTATTTTTTGCGAGGCAATTGACTACCAATTGACTGTACAAATTGATGAATAAAGAAAGACATATTAGATTTTGTTAATTATTATTGATAATATATTGATATTTATTATTGATATTGATATAAATTAATATTGATATTTGTTTGAGTTAAAACAGATTTTAAATATTACATACGTTTTTAAAACCCTGTAAATTCATGAAATAAAATTTTAAAGGCAAATTTAAATATAACATAATTCGTATGCTATAAGTAAGATCATATGTAATAATGATGTATGCTATTTCACGAAAAATAACGAAAACATTTTAATCAACTTGAATACAGCTGCAAAACATGTACATTATTTATTAAAATTATACTGTAAAGTAAAATTAATGATATGTACAATTCAAAATTATTATAGTTTATTTTATTTTTTAATTTCTACTCATAATAAGTTTTGTATTATGAATTATACGTTTTTTTTTTTTAAATACAAGATGTGAATCGACAGTACTAATATAAGGTAATGTGTACACAATACTACCATAGTACGTATCATAAATCACTTAGATGATAATATTATTGTACATGTAAATCAATCAAATTTAATCGAATTTTGATTATTTTATGGATTCCACTTATACCCAAACATAATATTATATAAACGCTATAAACACGTTTGTATGTTAAATGATAATTAATAAAAATTTTACAATTTCTTCAGAAACCATAATGTTGTTTAAAAAAAAATACGTAGATGTTTCGTTATTTGATTTTTTTTTTTAATTCATTAAAATCGTGTTTCGAAGGAAAATGAAAAAAAAAATTTTATTTTGTTATAAAAGTACTATGTATGGACCATTATGATTTGTTGATATACTATATCATTATAATATTTTGAATTCTATTAACTGTAGGTACATAAATTATATTACGCGAATGGGTTTGACGTTAATTATTTGTGCTAGTATGGTAACAATATCACCTAAATACGGTTGTAGTGATATGTAATCGTTTACTGGCAGAAATTTATGCTGTGCTCGTATTATAGTTTTCAAGTAGATGGCAAAACCGAAAGAGTAAAAAAACATATTTATATTATACAAGAACCCAATAATTACCACCCGGGTACCCGAGAAGTTTTAGTAATAACCATAATAAGTTTACAGTGCGTTTTCAGCGGTCATAAGTATTTATTTGAAATGTTAATTGAGTTGTTTTTTTTAACATGAGTTTCACATAGGTAAATCAATATTTTGTATGTTGATAATTTGCCGTGATTTTCCATGATTTATTTAGTAATTATACCTATTCGACTTATAATAATCAACCTACTTTACAATAATTACATGATAATACTATTCTTGGTGCATAAAATTAAAAAAAAAAAAAAAATAGGTATCTGTTCTAAACAGAGTTGTAAAAAAATAATTTGAAAGTGCACTTGAGTGACAAAATAATTCTTAACTTTTTAATTTCTTGATCAAATTTTTATGAGTTCCTATCATACCAAAACAATTTTAATTTGCATTGAATTTTTGTTTTCATTATTTAAGTTATGCTGTAGTTTTCTTCCAAAGAACAGCCCTGGATAATCAAATATCCAGAAATTTATTTTCATAACATGAATTAATTAAGCGAATATTTGCGCAAACTATACCAATAAGCACGTTTAATGCATAGAATCTGATAAATCTGATAGATAAACTGATTTCGACAAATTGTAAATCATTGTCATTCCTTTAATATTATCGTATTATACTTACTGTATTTATAATATTTTTGAATCATAATTAAATATATAATTGAGTAATAACAGTTCTCAATGTATATTATCAATCAATAATACAAAAATATAAAATGACAAATAAGTATCAAAATAACATAAGAAAGTGTCATTCATCATCATTGATAGTGCTAAGGAGAGGTGGGTGTAAGGTAGGGCAAGCGCCCCACCCAAATTTAGTTTTTCCTCATTTTTGCTTTACCTGTTTCCGACCAAATGACAATTTAAATTTCAAGTATTTATTTATGTCGTTTTCCATCTATTTTGTTGTATAACTCATCGTAGTATGTTTCTTTATATGTACACTCGTTTAGATAATACACCACAGAATTCTCTTATTTTGTGTATACGCTATAATTTGATTTAACACTTCCATGCACAGGATTTTGATTACATA
Organism: Pemphigus obesinymphae; assembly: GCA_025469235.1. Classification (NCBI taxonomy): domain Eukaryota; kingdom Metazoa; phylum Arthropoda; class Insecta; order Hemiptera; family Aphididae; genus Pemphigus; species Pemphigus obesinymphae. Next base: position 160,801 of record JAIPRL010000097.1, read on the forward strand.
GGAAGTATAATTCAGAAAAATAATTGTATATGTTTTTGTCCCACCGTGCCGGAAAAGTGATTTTTTATGTGGGACCATTTCTGTCCCACCATGCCGGAAAGAGCATATTAAAAATATAATAATATTATATATTATCTGAAAACGCTATAATTATATAGCATTTTCCATGTATAACTAATAAATTAAGTATATGTTGTGATAGGTAACACTGACAAGTGTTATCATACATTTATTGTCATTTTTAAACACAACCTGTATTGCATATTATCATTAAATATAATAAACTCGTGTCATGTGTTTATATCAATCAAGTCAAGTCTCTATTAATTATTTCATCCAAATTCATCTTAATATATTATTAAGAAGTCCTTACAATAATAACAGTATACATGATGATAATTGATTATAAAATGATTTTACCTAAATACTATAATTTTCATATTTATCATATTAACTCTATTACACAATTTTATTATTATTATTTAAAAACTGTTTAATACTTTCAATTTTTTTCTCTATTTACTTACCTATCTGATTTATATGATTTAACTAAATGCCTTCAACAGATATAGGTATGCCAAGATACCAATCCCAAAAATATAATAAATATAATTATTAAGAAATAGCTAAATAAAGGTGGGAAATATTATACAAGTATATATTTGCCCTATCGAAAACAATTATTGCCACGAACCTGCCCTTTCAGGAAAATATGTCTGGTGCTACACCTGTTCGCCACAACGTATATGTTATCCTTATGTGTCAATAACATTTAAATATGTAGTTAATATGATGCTATAGCTGAATTTGTAGACTTAAACTATCTAATAATCAATTATTGATGGCCTTATATTATATAATACAATAGCGGCCCGTTGTAAGGAGAACAAGTGCACGCACTTTGCCTAAAATTTAAGTAAATTAGAATGTTTTTATATATCAAATTATAATTTATTTTTCGCTATTTTAGTAATTGTCGTATCTGTGAATATTATTATTGTACATACTATTACGCCATTCTAAATTAACGACAACACGTTCATTATAATAGTACTTATTATATCGAAATTTTAGAGAAAATAACATAATATACAATTGTTAATATATATTTGTTATTAATCCTTAGAATTTTTTGGTTCTGCAGCACCAGATATTTCATCCACAAACCGCTACTGATATAGCAAAACCACTAAATTCTCCTTCTTCTTCTTCTTCTTCGCCTTTTCTCCCAACTATTTAGGGTCGGCCACCGTAGTCCTAAATTTCCACCCAACTCTAATTTCCTACATTTTCTTCACTTGCCCCATCTTCACACACGCATATTACACTCTATAATGCGCTCATTTTATAAATATACATTTCCTTGAATCTAACTTACTCCTTAATACATAACCGAACATCTTAATCTATTCTCCTTAATTTTGTCAACTATCGAAACTACTTCTCTTTACCTCTTTTATACGTATTCCATGGTTTATCCTATCTAGTTACTCCTCTCATCCACCTTAACATTTTTATTTCTGCTACACACATTCTCTGTTCTATATTCCTATCTACTGTCCAGCATTCTGATCCATACATCATTGCAGATCTCACCACAGTCTTGTAAAATTAACCATTTAAACTAATAGGGACATTTTGCCACACAAAACACTTGACACTTCTCTCCACTTCATCCAAACTTAATCCCATGTTCATATTATCTTTGAAACCCCAATTTTTTCGTGCAACAGACCCTAAATACTTGAACCTCTCAACTTTTCACACTATATCCCCTTCAACTTTATTTCTAGTCTTTCTCTATTCCCTCTATGTCTCCTATTACCAAAATCATACTCTATATATTCTATTTTACCCCTACTAATCTTTAGTTCTTTATTTCAAGTACTTCCCTCCACTTTTCAAGTCTGACCTTCACTTTCTCAGGACTCTTTCGGATTAGTACTCTATAATCTATAAATAGCATACACCATGGTACCTCCCTCTGTATATATTTTGTTATTTAATCTATTTAATATTATCAGGGGAAATAAAAGAAAAGTCAAAACTGAACCCTAGTACATTCCTACTCTGACTTTATATATACCTCTTCTCTCTTCCTAAAATAAATGTTCACAATATTGTTAATTAATACGCTGATGCAAAGTAAAGAATTATTTCTGCAGCCTTATTAATATTACACACATTATAACATTATACACATTATTATACATTTCTTATACTCTAATATTACTCTTTATAATTACCCTATCACTTTGTCTAAATATCCACCATTTTTCTTTTCATTTCTTTATTGAATAATATCACTCCTATTCTTCTAGCCTATCCTGTACTCCTCATACATTTTCCTTGTTTTCACCCTTTTCCAATTTGTTTCTTACACACAACATATATTTACAATTTGGCTATCTCTGCTCCTACTTGTCAATGTGCCTACATTCCACGTTCCTACTATCACTTTAACCTTATCCTTTGTATTCATGCGTAAATTTAACCTAAAATACTTTGTTGTATTCTCTACACCGTAGACATCAAGGCCGTTGGATATACCCTAATATATTTTTTATGGAACGGTTACCAAAGCCGCTGTTAAGCTAGTACTAGTCACTTCTTCCTTTGGCTATCTCCACTAACATCTATGTTATTTCCTTTTAATTGTCGACATAAGAAAACTTACGTATATTCTTTTTAGAACTTCTCATAAATTTTTGACAAGTTTTACGCTTGACGCAACTTAAATTAGTCATGTTCTACGACAGGCTTGAAGTAACCTTATTGGTATTCTACCCCCTTCCATAGGGAAACACCAGAAAAACCGCTAAATTAATTACTGAATTTAAATTGTAATAATTTATTACTAGATATTTCAAGATGAGAATATTATGAATGTGTTGAGTAAGGTTTTTTAAAAATTGGAATTTTAAAAGGAGAACTAGTACTTTAAATATTGAAAACTAAAATTTTGAAAAATATTAAGATACAAACACAGATAATTTTTCTCATATTTATAGTTGAGAATATGTGTTGTAACTCTAAATATAATCAAACTGATCAAATTTTGATTTGCTTAATTTGATTTTGCTATATTGATAGATTATAGACAATAAATGGCGGGAGTAAATCGATTGATATTTTTATATTTATGTATTTACAGCGACTTCTTAAGAAATATATTTAATATACATATTACCGACCTAAATATATTGTGTATATATTATACAGCAGGACCTCAATTATCCGGGGTAATTGCGGGGAGGGGTCACATGGATATACGAAAACCACGGTTAATCGAGACTTTTTATTTAACAAATCACAATAATGTACAATGTTATATCTTATACCCATACGTGTGTACAATGTTAATAAGCTTATTTTAATTTTAATTATTACATGGGAAGGTTTGATGGCATTTTGACTTGCAACTCTAGAGGCTGCCGGCAAGCACGTCTATTTCTTTTGCATTTTGTTTTACAGTGACACCTAGTGAATCCTTGTACTCTTAAAACACTATTATTTGCAGCTGCTTCTCGTAATGATAATGATTTTTCAGTATTTTCAGATACTGCTAATAATTTTGGTAGGTCAACGAGTTTTTTAAAATAATACATTTACAAAATAATAAAATTAAAAGTCGGTAAATACAAATTAAATATTATCACTATTATCACGACATATTGTTATAAAATAAACAGTATCTCATATTTCGAAAGAATTAAGATTTATTTTGGAAGTTTAACCTATGGTCAACTCGGTTGAAACATCGTTTTTACAACATTGCCTGAAATATTACGCCAATGTTGTAAAAATGATAAAATTTACTATAATGCCCAATCAAATTAGGCATTAATATTATTGTCCAGACATTAACGTCATTTTATAAGTTATCAACATTGTGGGTAACATATATTATATGAATGTACATTGTCATGTTATAAAGTTATCAGGGCTTGAAATATGAAGTAATCAGTCTTTATTTTTTATGGTTTAAAATGATTTTCTTTACTTCGCTTCTAATTTTTCTTAAACTCATGACGTCATTGAAGTCAAAATTTTATTAACCTACGTAGAATATACCTACTGCATATGTGCCTATGGCTTTACTTTTGGTACATACATACACATTTTCGGAATAGTGAGCACGGTTAATCGCGAACACGGACAATCGAGATACGGTTGATCTAGGTTCTACTGTATATATATTTTAGTGGTTGATAAAAATACTCCAATAGTTGTAGAAAATATTTGAAAAAATTTGTTAATTCGAAAAATCTCAAAAATAATAAATACATTACATTAATTTAAAACTTAAAGGAATTTTAATTAAGTTACTTAAAGCGTTACTTTTTTTTTAAAATTAACTTTTAACTTAATAAGTTACTTTTTTTATTAAACTTAACTTCAAGTTAACTTATAAAAAAGTGTCTAAATTAAGTTAAATTTTGCCCGAAGAATACAATGCAAATTTTTGAATGAGAACTTCATTACTTTTTAGTACCTATCAAAATTTTAGTAGGTACCTACAATATTAGTATCTATGTACTTAATCGATAAGAATCGATGCACCACTAAAATAGTACATAATGTATGAGGAGCAACTATGTAATTAGAGAAGCACAAATATATAGTTAGGTTAGCTGGATATTTTGATAGACAATCAGTCATTTAATTACCTCACACGTATGTGGATATATGTAGTAATTAATTGTACCTATAAAAAAATCTTTTTAACTATAATTTGCTTTTGTGTTAAATTAATTAACGTAACTTACTTTAACAGTATTATTATTTATATAATATAAATAGTATAAGTATTAAATATATTAGTAGTTACATATTATGTTATCGTTGTATATTAACGATCTAACCGTGGTTTATTTACTTGGTTAATTTTTGACTCAGCCCACGGTAGTCGAGTATCCACCTATTGGTAAAAAATTCGATAAAATAAGATGAAATCTAATAAAATTGTTATGGAATATTTTTAGATTAAATAAATAAGATTTGTTTAAGAATTTCAATTCAAAATCACTTCCAAATTGTTTTTTTTTTCACTTGTCTAACTTTCATTCATTTTATTATATAATATTACCATATAATTATATATTATAATTAATATAATCTATACTAATGATTGTCAAGACTATCCACCGAAGTTTCACTCAGAATTGTTTATTTTTTTAGAAAGAAATGATTTATAATTGATATCAAATTTAATATATCTGTCATTATCCTACCCAACGTGTGAAGTACTTCCCGGTTTTTTTATAATTTGAACTATCATAATAATAATAATATCATAATAATCATTTTTCCTAGGCAACAATAATTTTAAATACATTTTTACAATTCCTAGTACCTACATTAAATATGTATTAGGTGCATACACAATTTACTATTAATCATGATAATGTAGAACTTAAGAGTAAAATTATTTAATAACTAAACTCACCAATTTACAAATATATACAAAACTTAATAGGTTTTTTTTTTTTTTTTAATTAATTTGCATACAATAATTTATTATCTTCTACCTCTTGGATGTCTAATAAGCTAATTTGTATTCATTCTGTATAGTATTTTGTATTTTATTAAAGTATATTGCTAAAATAATGATTAATATTCTGTTCATTTTCCTAGACAACATTAATGTTTGTTAAATTCATACATGAAAAATCTACATTTTTAATAATATTAGAAAACTCCTAATATTTGATAAATGTAGTTATTACCATGATAACTAAATATAATTCATAGTAATATAACCTGGTGTATTACATAAATATTATACATATATTTTATAATTATTGTGTTGCAATTGTATGGAATAAAAATATTGGGCAAGGTCAAGTTTACTGCAGCGTACCTAAAAATAAAATATAAATTAATTTCATATTATACATCATATAAGTACCTAAACAGCAGTTTTTATTAGCCGATTATCAGTAGTTCAATGTTTCTTCCCTCTATAACATCATAATGACAAATATAATGGGAGTAGACTTCCATTTGTGTATATTATACCCATTTGTATAATATTCATAAATGGACAGTGCATTTTTCAACATCGTATATCAAGATCGAAAAGCATTATAGGGTGAAATATATAAAGGTTTTTAAGATATTCGAAGAAGAAATACGATTCCATGTTTTATTTATGAATTTTCTAATTATTCCGAATTCGTTATAAATTTTATGGTATAAATAAAAATATATCACTAATATATAAAATTATATTCCCCGTTTGCTCCTTCCCCCAACTGTTATTATTTCATGATTTCTCCTATAAGCGCAGTCCATTTATTTATACGTTAACGACAAGAACGCGTTTAGTTTCCTATCGGATTTATCATATTTGTGATTTCACGTTAATTGGATATGTAAGTAATTTAGTTCAACAGTTTTAAAACTTTCATATTGTGAATATTAAATGAAGAGGTAATTCTGTTAATCCCACATTGATAAGTTTTATGAAAGTATTTTAAAGTGTTGTTATCGGAAAAACATAATTCAACGTGTAACTGTATACCTATATCGCAAAAGCTCTTCATCACTCAAATTTTGGAAGAATAGCCAACAGCTTTTATGTCGAAGTGTAAATAATTACTCTCCACGATCAAGTGTAGGGTGGAAAAACAGGTTACTTCATAATGCTTTTGTCCCTTGTTCCCTCGTCCAATTGTCTATAATGGACTACGATGTTTGATTAGGAAGTCGGCGGGTTGAACATCGAACGAGCAAACACTGAGAATAATTGAACGAGTGGTAGAAATACGTTGCTGTAATCGAGTTTATCAGTGTAAGTTGTACACAAGTAAAACATATAGCATATGAAAAACGAACTAAATATTTCAAAATTGTAAGATAAGTACTGAATATTCTAGTAGGTCACGTGAAATTTTATTAAGCCATTATCATTGATGAGCTCGGCTTATTAAATGTATTATGTAGGATTTTTTCATTATAATCATAATAATAATGAAGAAATGTGACCTCTATGGAGTTTATAGTTCAAATAACCATGCACCATATACTTACGAATGTAGTTGTGGCGGATATTAGAACACATCATTTGTAAATATTATATACAACAACTACAATTAATACAATATTTATAACTTCCTTGTTCCTATAATATATCAAATGTAATTCTTAAATTTATAGGTAAATAATATATTTTTATAATGTCCATATAGGTATCTATTATTTTTATAATAGATAGGTATATTTCTTACAGAATCATTGTGTACCTAAATCTTTACTCTTTTACTAATTGACATTAAGTTAATATACAAATAAATTATAATAATTTTATTTTAATTCATCATATTTTCAGCCTATTATTATACATAAATATACATAAGTATATATTCTATTTAAATATAATATCATATAAATAGTTTTATTTTATTATCTATTTTTATATTAATCAATCAAAATATCATGAAAATATTGGTGTTTTTTTTTCAATGATCACTGAAATTCTTTTGCAAAACAATTTGAAATTGAAATAATTAATTATGTAAAGTGACAAGGTTTAAGAAAACGTTATTTGAATGCCATAATATTCAATGAATCGTGAAAACTGTTGAAGAACATTAGATTAATGTCAATATTCACTTATAGTAGTTTTTCTATTACTTAATTATTTAAATTAGGCCATAACCTATTTTATTACTACATATATATATAAATATAGTTCATTTGAAATATTTTATAATTATTTTTCTAATTATTGAACTACTCTGAATAATAAAAAATTAATAAATTATGTTATGCAGTGTAGATTGCACTTAGGTACCTTTAAAACTTTACATAATGTTTAATTACATTGTATACTCTTATCACTATAATGATTTAATTTGTAATTACCTAGTTGATATCCTAATATGGAAAATAATCATTATTTAGGTAAAACCACTAAATCATTAAATAAAGTCCTAATAGTTAATTTCTCACAATTATGCGAAATAAAGAATGCGACATTATAACTTATATAAATCGATATAATAATAAAACATTACGAAAAACACTGGTTAAAATAATAGTTATTTCCTCATAATATTAGTATTACACACTTGAAAATTTCACAGAGTATTTATTTTACTCAAACGTGAAAAAAAATATAACAAAATGATTTTAATAATATTAATACATAATAAAAAATAATAAAATACATATATATTTTCTTTTATTAAAAATGGTTTAAATAAATATTTGAATTTCCAATTTATTGTCTTTACCATTTAAAATAATTTTACAAATGTGATTGGAGTTTTTTGGTAATCAAAATTCGGTTAACTATATTATTATAACTAGGCCAAGGTTGTTAAGTCTTTTTATCATTAATTACCAAACTAAGGAATAATCAACTAATTTATGAATTAAAACTTAAAAGTATTACGAATTCATGTTTTAATATTATATTTTCAACTCTAATGACCATTCCCGTAGCCGGTTTTTATGTAGTATTTCTATCAAAGACTGTAAAATTATCGTGAGGTTAACTTATGCCTAAATATTAAACAAAAATATTCTTAGTTTTAAAATTAATATTTTAAAATAATCTAAAAATAATAACCACCATTTATTCTACAGTTTTTTTTTTTTTAATTACTGTTAGAAAATTAGAATAAAATGTAAAATAAATAAAAATATTATCAGGCTACCATGTTAACACATTTTTGGCATCTCGGTACAAAATTTATCTTACTTATATTGTCTTTGATATTGGTTCGATATTTATTTTTTTATTTCATTTAATCCGGCCGTAAATGTACTAATAAATGACATTATCGCATTGTTGATTTTTAAAATGCTTGGATGCGCTAGCGTGTTCATAACAGTGAAAGGGTGTTAATTCTAGGGCTTGAAACCAATTTTTGAAAAATTTAAAGTTACAATATCAATATCTAACTACTAAAGCTTATAAAACTAGTTTAAAAACCGAAACAATTATATTTTATATATTGTAACAGCAAAAAAACATCTGTAAGTAGTGTAAATATTGTAATATGTGTTATGTTATGGTATTGGAACTTTTGGAACAATTTACATTTTTCATACTTAATATATAGGACTATTATTATTGCAAATAATAATAAGAGTTTAATAATGAGAGCCTGATTATCATAATTATCTATTAGATAAATATAATTGTATCGTCACCATTGGGTCTATTTTTATTTTATTTTTTTTTTTAGGTATAAACGGACTTTAAGTCCTATTACAAAATATAAAAGTTGTGTACAATACAATTGAATAAGATACACTGTAAAATATATAAACATGAATTAAATATACACTATAGATATAGACATAGTATAGATATAATTATGACATATGATTAAGAAAAATAAGGAATAATAAAATAATAATAATAACAACAACAGCAACAATAATATTTGTCATAAGCGATACTTTGGCTCATGATGTTATAAACGATTCATTATAAATTTTTTTATCATTTGTTTGTGATTTTTAAATATTTTATGTAAGTAAAATTAATATGTGGTGTGATCAAATTTAATATACATCATAATAATCCTGCAAACGCTATAACAATATAATCACCCATTGTAGGTAAATCGATTATCGCTTAAACTCAACTGATAAACGTGTAACTTTAGAAACTTAATAAAATCATAGTGTAACAATTCAACATCAGAACAAAATTGTTGATATTATTTATTGTTTTAATAGACATTATTTAATGTAATTTACCATTTAATGTAAATTCTATACTTTTTAAATTGTCAACGAATCAACTTTGTATGTATAAAGACCACTAAATATAGTTAAATAATTTTCTATTTAAAATATTAAAATTTTGTATAACAAAAAATTAATACATACATGTATACAAAAATTTCACGCATAGTTTCAATAAGTTTTTCCAAATACCTAGAAGGAAAAAGTCTAAAATATTTTCCTAAAAAATAAATACATGAAATATCGCTTATGACAAATAAATCAGGTGACGTCCATATTACAAGATATTACTATGTAGAAAATACCACTTGCAATTATAAACAAGATGTAACCTGTAACATTTATAACAACCGGAATTGTAGTCAATAATAAATTATATTTATAATATTATAATATTACAATTATATTATATTAGGATAGTCCAAAACTTTTAACTTTAGATTATCATAACAAACATATATTCATTTTGTTAAAAAATTTAAAATAATTATTCTATAAACATTTGAGTTTAATTAATCAACGTTTCATTTGCCGCATGAGGGTTGAACAATGGTCAAATTGGGTAACTTTTTAGTTATTAAGAAGTTTCTAAAAAAAATGTTTAACTTGCAGAAAATTATGTAGAAACAAATTTGTATAAAATACTATTTCACTTAAAAAATGTTTTAAAGAATTTTTGTACAATTATTGTTTATTATAAAAAAAATTAGAATCTAATAATTTTTTTAAATTTTGTGAAATTAGGTTTTTTGTATTTTTTTGCAATTATTTAATCAGCCATTTTAGTTTCGTCATACATTTTTATATCGTAGTTTTAAAATGTACAATATTTTGGTTTACATTTAAAAAGTCATTTTTATCAATATTTTCCAATTCTTTTGACATTTTTGAAAATAAGTATAATGTCTGGACCGGACATAATGGATATTTTTTTATCTCGTGAAAAACGTCTGACACGGCCTGTGATTGCCTGAACGTTGAACGAACGTATATTTATGTAAATACGGCCGATCATAATCAACCCGTCCACCCCGTCTGGTGACTAGCGCTGTCGGAAACATCATCACCTTCCAACCACGAATATTTTACGCATGCGATTGAAGGTCACCACCATTGAGCATCGGTGTCTAGTGATAATGACGGTACAGTTTATATTTATAAGGTATATTAATTATGATTGCGTAATGAGTTATTTGCAAAGATAACCGGCCATGATTACTTATGCATCCATTTAAACGTGAACAATGATACAGATAAAAAACCACCCGACTACTATATAACCTAAAGTCGAATCCATCGTTCCCGTCTTTACGTATTATTCAATTCCATGTCAGTACGAACACCGTACGTGCTATCATACCATTATCCATACCACCTCACCTACCATATCCATTCTTCACGATTTCTTATTTTTGATTATTTATATTTATTTATTTAAAATAATAATTAAATTTAATAGAAATTAAACCGGTATTGTGAATTATGTCCGGTGTCATTGTGTCATTCGTCCACTAGACCGTAACACATCATGAAAAAGAACTACATAAATATATAATGTCGGCCAGACAATAGCTAAATACTTCGATTCAATGTTTGATCAAGAAAGACACAAGCACCGGTTACCTTCCCTGTATTCGTAGTATCACCTACAAAAGCTTGTAGTTTATTTAATAATGCCCAGTCCTTTAAATTGTCATACACAGCAGATGAAACTTCTAATCCTGTACAACTAGTGAGCTATTTTGAGTCCTAATGGATGACAATGAAATCTAAATTTATATCGAAAAATTTGGTTTTAGTTTTATAATATTACTCTCTTTTTTTTTAACTTTTGCCGAGCTCTTCTAATTGAAAATCTATAGAGTACGAAATCATCTATAGTTAGTGATGCAGCTTCAATACAGGCTGTTATAGTATGAATGGCATGTCGGTCACTTATTTTGCATTTGTCTAACGCTGAATTTAGACGAGATGTAATCAAATTTTTTCTCGCTCTTTTACACTTAGACGGGCCTGCACAATTTTTATTTTTAAAATATTCCGCTTTGACATTTTTAATTATAATAAAAGAAACAAAATCAACTACAACAGTGAACAAGGTTTTCATTATAATTTTTGAGTACAACTTACTCGGGGTTGAGTGTTGATTATATAATAACATAATACATGATGTTATATAGTAAAATTGATTTTACTGTTACTGTTACAATAATAATTTGTCATTTTACTATCGATAGTGTGATACCGAATAGTGGCGCCCAAACTATATTTTTATGGTGTAGTCGGATTTAAAATTCAAAACTACCACCCATTTCCAGGAATTGAAAATGTTATATTTATAACGTTATAACGAAGAAATTGATAACGTTTTTAAGCCCTTGTACTATTAGTCATGTATAGAGATTTAAAATAAAATTCAAATCACTTCGGTAGTCCCCGAGGGGTTTTACTTTTTAATCAGAACAAAATAATTTTTTTTTTTCCCAAGAGCGCGGTTTATTTCCCAATTTTTATGTGTACCCTAGAAGTTTGATAATGAAATTTACATGCAAACTCTGTGCAAGAGATGTATGTTCATTTTATTTGGTAAAAGTAAGGTAATATTGCCATTTTTTTCTTTAGCGCATGTACCCGTAGGTTGTGTGTATATCGAATTTGCCTTGCGAGTATTATACCTAAATATTCCTATATATCTCTTTCGAATGTATAACGCAAGGTATATGGTATATGATTACAAGTGTTTATTATATAATTTATATATATATATATTTATATATGTAAATTAATATACGTATACCATTTATAATAATAAGATGTTATAAAATTGTATTTATATTTACTTTATTGGCTATATTATTTAATTTTTCTTTTTTTCTATAACCATTTCATTAATTTATTGTTTGATAATTTAAATGTATTTTGAAATAACTAATTGATTTTTAAAAATAAAATTATTAGGTCTTTTTATATCAGATTTAGTTATTATTAAAACATTTTTTTTAGAGTTTATTTAATTATTATGTTATAATGTTATAAATATTTAAATAAAAATTTTAGTTTAGAAATTTAATTTGTTGTATTATATTTAGTTGTAATATTATTAGGAATCTATTATTTATAATAAAATAACAATTTTACAATTTAAATTTATTTTATTTATAATACATTTTAACTTTAAAATATTTTTAGAAGTAGCTTGGAATTCTTATATAATGGACTTTAAATGTAATAATTAATTGTAGGCTATTAAAATCCGACAAACAATTGCTTGTAAATAATGAAATATTTCTTTATTAACTAATTAGGTGTATAAATAAACGTGTTCTCCATCATTAATTTGTAATGTAGAAGCAATGTGTAAAAGGACCCCCTCCCCTCAAGGAAATTGGTTTTTAATGTACTAAATAATAAACATTTTATTTTTTCCCAAAATACCTATTTTAATTTCCGGTGTTTGTGTATAGATAAATAAATTTTAAACACGACAAATGCATATAAAATAAATAAAAAAATGATTGTTAATTTAGTTAGTATCTAATGAAAAAAAAAAGTAATCTCGGTAACATTTTTTAGTATCTAATGCAGTGCGTCTGTAAATCGTAATTCCACAGTACATATTATAAATCCTCTAAATATATAACTCGCAGTATTAATTATTGAGTATTCATGTAAAATGAGTAATTTATGTTTAATTATTAATTTTATTATATACTAAATTTGTGCCAGCAGTTGTGGTTAAACATAATAATATAAAAATTATAAATGTTGGTTATTAGTATAAAATATTGAATATAAACTAATTTTATAATTGACAAATAATTATAGTAAAATAATAATTAGGATTATATTAATGATAATATTATTTTAAAAAAGAATATATGTACCTATACAAGTTACACATCAATATTGGAGTTTTAAATGCATAAAAAATGTTTAGTAAGACTATTCGATTCGTGTAATTACATATTAGTTGTATACTTGTATATGGGCGCATAGAGAATAATAGTGATAATGATGATGATGATTGAAATATACATAGATATAAAGATGAAAATGGTGTATTAGATAAGTTATTGTGAGCTAAATGCAATTTAATCGAATTCGTACACTACATAAATAAAAATTGCCCCCTGAATAATTAGTATTTTCAAATTTTCTATTTGTTATTAGTTAAATATAAATTGAGAATTGAACGCAGAAAGTTGGATGGAAAAGTTTTTAGATTCATATAAAAACATTACCTATATTATTAAATTCTTTATTTATTAAATAAGTTAAGTTATTGTAAAATAAGATTACTCGTGATTCGTAGATTGTACTCGTGTATTATAATCATAATAAATACTAAAATCTGAAAAGTAAAACTTTTATATTTTTATAATCTGTCTTTCAATTCCAATTACCAGTACCACCCACCTATCCAAAAATGATGTATAGCAAGGGCTTCAATTGGAACATAATTTTGGTGCCACTGTAAATTAGTTTAAAAATTATATTAGGTATTGATAAGTATAGTGCTGTTACATTGAGTATCTAGAATTTTACGCTTAAATTTTGTCACGTTCTTGTTATGAATCGAAATGTTAACCAAGGTTACAATATTTCTATATACTATATATTTTATACGATTTAGTACAAAATAAATATTAAAAATATAGAAAAAGTGAATTCACGTTTGAACTATTAGCGTGGTAGATTTTGTCGTTTATTTCTATAAATTAAATTATTTTTTATAGAGTATGTTAACCAGATTTTTATTTTATCAATGTTTAAATTTTATTGTTTCTGATTAATGAAAGCTAAAATTTCTAGTGTGAATTCTCCTAAATAAATACTATGCTCTATATGCTGTTGAATGATATATCAGTATATATCATCTTAAATTGAGATGCCACTACCAATTTTATAAGAGTTTTGTGAGTACAGACAGTTGAAAAAAAATGAGTTAATTATAAAAAAAAAAATAATAATAATGTAATAAATTATTTAAATATAAAAGTAACTTATAAATAGTTTATACCGTTATATAAGTATATAATACTAATAATATAATAGGTATATAAGTGTTCATAATAAATCGTAGCCCAATGAAGTATGTAAAAAAAACCCGAGTTTTCACTTATTTAAATGCTATTTGCTTTATTGTTAAATAATAGTTAGCAAAACAATAATTCTGAAATCTTTTTAAGAAGTATTTTGGTTTGTTTTTCGTAGATTTGTTTTTAATCATGAAAATCATTAATATGTTATAAGTTTATGATAAACTTCATTGCGGATATTTACTGTATTATAGAACCCGATTAAAAACTAGCTGTACCGACATAGAATTGCTTATGATAAATAGTCGAAAAATGGTATTATAAGAAATATTAACAGAAAATTAGTTGTTATGGGATATTTTCTAATTTATAAATTACTGTATTAAATTTAACGAAATAAATTGGAAAAAAATTTTTCATTTATTATTTTAATAATTATACCTGATTGTATTATGTTAATTGTGTGAAATTTGAACTTTAATTTACAATAAATAAACAAAAATTATCATAAGTAAGTAGGCACAATATTGTTAATCGTTGTAAGGAAGTACGGTTAGATAAAACTCCTCACATATAATATATTGCAAAATTCAGGTGTGTATCCAAAACATTATTTACGACTGCACCACTGTGTAAAGTATATTATAATATTATGTTGTTATCGCTATAAAAATGGACACTATACTTATTTGGTAAATAATTATGAATTACCTTCATAATAATAAACAGTTCATATTAATTACAATGATGAACTATTGTTTTTTAGTTTTTAAACAAAACAATATTTTTTTATTTCATTTTTATTTTTATAGAACCCAGTATGATAAAAATAAACTAGATAATTACTAGTTCTCAGATATTTTAATTATAGAACAAGTTTACCAGCATTAGCGAAATTAACTTGTACAGTTAAAAGATAATTATACATTTGTGTTTTTTTCTTAATAAACTTATACTTTTAGGGTAATTTCAGCTAGACTTGGGTAAAATAATTTTGAAAAGTATTTCTAATACATATTACGAATACTTTAAAATAAAGTAAGTATTCAGAATATTAACACGATAATTTTACAATTAGAGAATACGGCTGAATTAGAGCAACTATTATGTTTACTAAATATTTAATTAATGGTAAAAGTCCAAATTTAATAATTCATCATTCTCAATTATACACACCATACAGTAATAATATAAAGATGTATAATAATAATAAGCTATTGTGTATACAAAAATAGTGTACCTCGAAGGACACGATTTATCAATGTGACAATAAAGTAAAATGATCTTATTAATTGTAATAGTACAATGTACTGTCTCATGTTGTAATTTATATGATAAAAATTTCCCAGTAAAAACATTGTTGCCTTTTTAGGCATTTTCTACATATTATTCTATCAATAATTCACTAAATTATAAATATAAATTTTAAATAATATATATTTAATGTTTTATTATAATTTTTTAATTTAACTACCAAAATACATGTATATGGTTATAAATTATTCTGTACATGTCATTTTTAAATACCTAATTTTACCAAATCGGAAATATGTACTACGTACGAATCAGTTAACCAGACATTACTTTAATTCAGGTAATTTGTAATTTACAAGATATATTTATATATATACGTATTTATTACGTCATTCTTATTAGGCTAAGTTATGCGATTTAAATTTTAGTGATTACATATATGTAATTAGTCTTAGAAAATGTTAGAAAAGCATACTACTCTGAGATTCTAGTATATATATATATATGTCAATGATATATATCTATCATATATCTATGATATATCTATTTTAATAATTTATTAATTTAAATACTAGCTAATAGAATACATAACTTGTTAGATTATTGATATTTCCTTATTTTTCTTCATTGATAACAAATATATATTATTTTTATACATGTTTGTACTGACTAGCCTTTTTATATGCTTCATTGATCATTCATATAGGTATAATTATGGTCATCCCTTATTTTATACTCAGGGTCAGACTGATCCGGTCCACGACCTTGGTCTATGCTGGTTATGGACCCCCAGGGTCCCTTGCTTATATTGAAATAACATTATTTGTTTATTAATGTAACTATTTAAATGCTGTTTCTCGGGCCCGATAAACGGGCCTGAGTTACGAAATACTCCATTATTTCTGCCTATTCTGCAACCATGGTCCAACATTTTTATTTATCGACCTGTTTTAAAGTCTGTACGAGTATTTCCATTTTTTAGTCAAAAATTGCCACTATAGTTACCCGAACTATTATAATACTGGAATCAAGTTATTCTTATTAGTTTTTATTGTTTTATGATGTATTGAAAAAATAACATTTTTATTTTATATCGTGTACTTATCGTGTACTTCATTTCCAAGAACCTCTCAACTTCATTTATTTCTAAAATATTTTTCATATTTTAGTTTAATTTATGAGCCTAAACCTTATAATCCGTGCATACAATTAATAATTTGGTTTCAACCCCATGATCAAAGTATCTAAATAGTCAATTTCTTTTTTTTTTTTTTTTTTTTTTTTAGTCGGTATCTAATGAAGTACTAAACTTTTTCAGTAATATTTATTTTATGATTTTGAATATAATTTGTATTATAATTTATTTCAAAACACATGGATAAATGGTATATTTATTTTAAAACACTTCGAAATGTATAATATTCGTGATTTATTAAAATTATCATCCCTCATCCAGCTCTAACATATAATTTAAACATAGTTAACTCTTCTCATATTAAACGGAACTATAGTCTTAGCTAACTGGGCCTGAGTTCAAGCTAATCAGCCCTGTATATGGTATGTAAATAATAAATTGTATACTAAAATAAATGTTATAAGTAACTTTTTTTTTTAAAAAAATGTTTGAAAATAATAATTTTCATCGAACATCCTAAATATTATAAATATCTTAGTAGCAAACTTATATTTTGGAATACACATTTTTGGACAGTAATCTAAAAGAAAATTCAAAATTTATGACATAAATTTAAAATAATAAAATTAACTGCACGAAATAATTTTAAATTGATGAATTTTTATTGCTTTAATTTTTTATTTAACTAAAAATAGGTGTATCTATTTTCAAAGTAAATATAAATGTATAGGTTGAGTTTTTAATTTTCGTTAGGCCGGCCAAAAAAAAAAAAAAAAAAAAATGAAATAAAATAGATGATAATATATTCTCTCATTCAATTTCACGAAATATTAATTTTTTAGAACTATGATAAGTGATAAAAGCATTAAACTGGGAAAGGGGGTCAAAAAGCAATAAATACATTTGATATATCATGTTCACTCCTCCACTGATTCTATCATAAATAAAAGTAAAATTGTAGAGGTTATATTACCATCAGTAAGTGAACTACTGGATTTAAAATTAATTTATATTATTTTGTATTATTTATTTAATTAAATAAATAAAATAATAAACAAAATACTACATTAAAATTGATTGGATATAGAAAATGTGCAGTTTTGGTTTTTAGCTATCATGCTAACATAACGAAAATCAAGACTGAACCAGCCATAACTTGGTCAATATATACTGAATTTTAATTTTTCTGCAGAAAAAAGGAATAGAAAAGTAATAATGAACAACATAATGATTATTTAAATATTTTCAAAACTCAATTATATAAAAAATATACATATTTTTTAAATTTATGTTATCAAATTGTAATCCTAATGTTATAGATTATTAATTGTCCAAAGTTATTAATTTTATACAGAGATACTAAAATTACAGTTATAAAACAATATTAAAGAAAAAAGTAAAGATAAGGGGAAATGAAGGAGTTAATTATATTGATTCTAATGTGGCACAGTATAATAAATATGTTTAGTTCCGTCCATAAGCTGTACAGTTGAGACAGGGTATGTACGTACACTACCTGCGATTTCAAGTTTATAGTAGAAAATAAGAATATTTGTGATGTCAATGAAGAGAGAGTAGTCCAAGGGCAGGATTTAGTGAAGATACCTTGAGCCTCCATTTTTTCAGAGCCCTTGATTATTACGATTATTTTCATTTTGAACCTTTTTTTGCCTATTTTTCCTGAGTATCTTAAGTTATAAGTTTGGCCTTAGGTAGTACATATATGGAAATAATGAATGAAATAATGCAGAAATAATGCATCAGTTGCAAAAAATGTCTGTGCACCCCTATGGTTCCGCCTATGAATCTTCTTATATTTTTTGTATTTTTAACAAATTATATTTTTAAATTAAATTAACTCAATAATTTGAGTTGTTATTTAAATTTACAAAGAGCTAAAAATCTCCGATATAAATTTGATTTTTGTGGCTTTATTATTATTTTTATTATATATTATGGATTAAGTTGAACTTTTTTTTTTAAACCTGTTTATATTAATACAGTTTATAACAAATTACTTATACGTTATTACTGTTTAACATTTCCCCTTCATTAAACTCCAAATTTAATTAATTTTTTTTATTTTCTATTAATTTTTCATCATACATTTTGAGTGTAATACCTAAAGTTTCCAACATAATAATTGAACATATATACACATCGTTCCTCAATTGCAATAACGATAAATATTATAAACAATCTAAGTTTCTAGAGGGATTAAAATTTTGCAATATTTATATCAATAATATTTTTTATTCAGGGAAACCATATTAGTATCTATATTGAGGGGCTTTTTGGTCAGTTTGTGGACTGGGTCTTTTAATGTCAGTCTAGCATTATGTATAATAGATACTATTTAATGATGAACATTGGAAAAATATTAATTCTTATTAAATATTTAAGTTTATTCTAATAATTATTTAAAATATGTTTATTTCTCATTTAATATTATTATTTACTATAATGTATAAACGTTACACTAATAGTATTTAAACTCTTAAGTATAACATGAGTTAATGACGATTTTAAATGGAAGTTTAAAATGTGATTATTATAAATTCAAATAATAGACTTTAAACCAAATTTCATTATATCATACTACGGTCCACGTTTATTGTAATTAAAAATATAATAATAATAATAGCGCTGTGAAACTCTGGGATTTTGTTTTAGAGAAAAAAAACAACACAATGATACTAAAATGTAAGACATTAACCAAATCCTTGTAACAGTCATATCGTGGAGACACAAATGTAATAATATTATATTTTCATAGTTGTTAGGATTATTGAATATTTTTGGTTTTTTATTCACTTAAAAAAAATACATCAGGTTTTACGACACCACGTGCATAATAAAAATTAAATTAACATAATATTTTCAAAAGTCTTCGTTATTCTAGTCGTATTAAACGAACATGTTCACCATGAAATGTATCATATAAAAATAGTATTGTATAGTATTTACAAATTCGAAGAACAGTTTGGAGATAAAAAAAGATAGGTCTTATGTAAAATTATACAGTTATCCTTTTATATTATTTGAATAATCATTTAAATTTAATATATTTAATATCATTTGACGTGAATTTTTTGAAAATTTAAAACTTTTTCTTCTTTACTAAGATCGGTTATATTGATAAAAACAAAATAAAAACCCGTTTCAAATGTTCAAAATATGTTTTATTTTTATTGTTACAAAAATTTGTTTTATGGCCTAAAATGCTATAAATAATGATAAAAATTGATTAACTACTAGTTCTTATAACGTATCTACTTTTAGTTCTATGTCAAACTATAAATGTATGAGCATTTTTATGCCTATATACATTTTTAGATAGAAAAGACCGATCAGGACTTTTGAAGTTAACAGATGTTTTGATAGAAAAGGGGTTCTAATTTATAGTCACTATACATCCCGTTTAAAACGATATTGTACCGTTTTTCAGCATTGCGTTCCGTTGTTCTGACAAACTTTTAACAGGATGCTTATAGTCCCATTTTTTTTTTTGAATATTGAAATGGGTCCCATTTTATAATGTGAAATGGAATTGAAAATTCAATTTTTAATATTTTTTTTTTACTAAATTTTTATAAAAATTAAAATTGTAGATACACCGAATACACCGATACACAAAATATACTTGTCACATTTTTATAATTTTCAGCAAAATAACTTTCTTTTTTTTATTTATTATTTGCTGCTTTTCAAAGCAATTTTTTGATTTTTGTGTAAAATGTACATGAATGATGGCTTTGTTATTAACTTAACTTGTAAAATTATGTTTTAATGGTGTTTCAAATACTATTAGGGGGAGGGGGATTTATGAATGTTCTGTTTTATAATATTTTGAATATGGTCACCCTATTTTATAGTCATTTTTCTATTTTTCCAGTAATTTTCGAAGAGTGTATAATAGATAAATTGTATAAATAAAGGAGAAATAAGAAAATAACAAATAAAGATGTTATGGTTACCAATTTTTATTTTATATATACATATATAATATTATATCTAACTATTGTCATAATTCTCTTTGTTAATGCAATGATTTAAATTGCTATGTAATTTAAAAGAATAATATTACACAATCATATTCATAATTTGTTAATATTAATATTAGGTTCCTATTAATAAATTGATATTAGTAGTAAAAGGTTTTTTATAGGTAACTTTTTCATGATTATAATATTTTTCTGTCTTTATTATAAATAGTAATTATTGATTATAAACATAATAAGGATATTAATAATATATTCTTATTATATTATATAAATTATTAATAATATAAGCATAATTAATAATCGATTTTTTCATAATGTTGTACTCTGAGCGGATCGATGATTAAGCTATTTTGATTTACAATGATGTTTTTCTCTGTGAGCCACTTTTCGACCAGAAAAATTTGAGTAGTAGGTTTGGATTTAGGTAAAGAACGATAAAAAGTTAGTAGAGAATTATATTATTCATTTAATTCGTCAAAATTCATTTAAAATTAAATAAAAATTAAAACTCTGGGAAAAGCTGGTTATGACATCCAGTATATTATACTTAAAATACATTTAAACATTAGCGTTTTTAATAAAATATTATTTCGGTAGTGTGTTTTTTTATAGAAGTAATTTTTAAGTCCTCCCCCCCCCAAAAAAAAAAATGTACACCACTCGGAATCGTATTTATGGAATGCAATGACAAATTTATCATAACTTTGAAATCTAAAATAAATATAATACATTACACTGTATGAAGAACGAAAGGACTCGTATCTTTAAGAACCCCATAATTATTATAAGTATTTTTAGCAAAGTAAGCACTCTTATGATGGTAGTTGTGAAAATGTAAGAGTGATACATGACAGTAAGTAATTTTCGAGTGTCGATCTAAAAATCATATTTAACAGCGTACATCGAAATCATTGAGACTTTGTATAGATATTGTTGAGACTGTATTGTTTAATTAAAATAAAGTTACATAAAATTGAAATTTATTGAATTACAAAAATTACATAAAGTTTATACCCGCGTTAGTTTCAAGCATTACTTTAATTTATTTTACCTTAAAACCTAAATTGAGCTTCACCGAATACGGGTAAACGGATTTGTGCACGGATAAAACCTACAGCACATAAAAACATCCTCCGCCAGTGCATAGTGCTTTCCTGGTTTTTTTTTTTTTTACTTCGTAAAATCCTGAGTATTCCTGTATTGTTCATGTTTTTATCTTGCACGTATACAAATACTTGTAATAATATATCGTTAGATTACAAAAGAATTAATATTTTTAAACTTTAAATTGTCAAAACATGTATGAGAAATAATTTTGAATTCAAAATCATAAATATTAGTTATAACAAAATGAAATCAGTAAGTATATTAAAATTGAAACTGTAGTAAAACAATGTTTTCATAATTTTAAAATCAAATTTAAATTTAAATTTCCTAGGTTTTTTAATATTTAACCACAATATTTCTAAATCTGGAGAATTTTATATTTTTTTCGGGTTTTGAAATTAATTAGATATCTTTTATATTTTATTCTCAAGGTAGTTTTTGTAGTCATATTGAGTTTTAATAGGAGTAAATTAGATGTAATAAAAATCTAGAACTGTCGTTGTTTTTTAATTCAAACTGCCCAAATTGTTCGAGCACTGCAGGTTTTTAGTACAACAATTTGTAACTAGTAATTTAAAAATTCGTCACGATGTATACTCCGATAAGAATTTTTCAATTTTATATTAATTTTTCATTACTTTTTGGAGACAACGATTGAGCTAAATTTCTTATTTTCCACTTTTGTGTTAGGTACAGTGGTTTACATTTTCCAAAACACTTAAATATTTTGGATAATTTCTCCGAATGAAAATGGGACTACAAATTATTTTGATGTATTGTTTGAATTAAAGTAGTTTGTATAAGTGAACAATTGAAGATTTTTAAAATAGATCACCGTCAAGTGCATATTTAGTACCCCAATTAGCTTATAATATATAGTACTAATAGTATTATTATCCATAACTTACTATCACTGACGTTCGTTCACGATTAACACGAAACCAAATTGTTTTCAGAAATCACATATTCCATAATATTGTCCTAGAAATCTATATACATATCTAGATGCCATTGTTTTCGAGAAAGCCCTTTTGGAAATAATACCCTTTGCTTTGTATTATTATGATTAGTTATTTAATCAATAGAGTTAGGCAAATTCTAAAAACATTTGATTTATAAAATTAATTTTGTGAATAATAGAAAATTAGATTTTGAATAACTCAAAATTGTATCCGTTAAAAATTCAAAAGTCATTATATATTAAAGGAAGAAATAAAAATAAATAGTTCGGCTTTTTAAAATTTATTTTTCATAGTTCAATTTCAATGTATTTTTTTGATTATTATTATTTTATTTTATACGAGAAAGTTAAATGTTGACATTGTTAAATTATCGGGAAATAGTTATTTAAAAAAAAAAAAACTTTCACAGTTCACAGCAATAACATAATGGGTTATATTTACCGATTTAACCGCTACACGTACGTGTGACATAACTCGAGTACCTAACCTAACCACCGTGACAAATGATAGCTGAACAAAAATAACACCCATTTTATGAACTCGCATAGGTGAGTAAATTTTTCTCTATATTTCGGGTAAACATTCGTGTAATTTACTACTTTTTTGACGAAGTAGTTTTAGAAAACTAAATTTATACGTGCAATGTATACGTCGCGGTCATTGTCCTCTTGCGTTTATTAAGTTAGAAGGAAATACTCGCACTTTGTTGGATAAAAGTGTATATCATGTTACATTTATGTACGAGTAAGAAGAAAAAACAGAGTAATATTCTAATCTGTGTCAAGACTTATTTTCCAGACACTGAAATCAAATTAAATAAATCTTTACAGAGAAAGCAATATAATGTTCTAATATTACGTATACATTAAGGGAATTTTTCTGTAAAACATTGATATTTAAGTATATAACACGTATTTTTTTCAATATATTTTACAAAGCATATTATGATGATTTTATAACGTTTTAATTTTCAAATTTCATTACTAAAACGTTTCCTTGAACATTATTTTAACTATAAGTTCATTTTGTGTTTTTGTTCATTGTCTACAGGTTTTCTCATCCAATTTATGTGTATTTCTGTATTCCATCTTAATGATCATTTTATTGTGACCGAATTTTTTCGCATATAGCATTATTCCACTCCGAAAATTTTTACGCTAATAAATAGAGTCATTTTCACTTAAAACCAAACGAATATTCACCGAAAAAGATAAAATATTCATATACCAAGTGCATTATTTATACTTGTATAAAAACATAGGTATAAAAAAATTGAGACACATAAAAACGCTTGAATAAACATAATATACATTAAAAAAATTTAAATTTATATGAGTATACATTTTCAAATGAAATAGTTTTCCGAGTAGGTACTGGATATTGTAGAAGTTGATTCATCGTCTTTTTGTTTCTCAAATAGGATATTTTAGTAGGTATTATAAATATTTTGGATTTAAACTTTTACAATTTTGAGCGAGGATTGGTTGAATAATTAATATTGTTATTATTGTATATGATTTGTATTATATAATAATAACTAATAAGTAACATTGTTTTTATCTATTTGAAAATATTGCTTGTTTATGAATAATTGAATGCTATTGAAGTACTTATATAAAATAGTGAAATCATTAAATCATTCAAAACCTATATTTACAATTAAATTTTCGTTTAACTTTGCGTTCTTGTTACTTAAACTAAATTAAGGAAATCATATTTTTACACATAGTTTTATTTTTCAACATTATAATATAAAGTATAAATGGTATTTAGACATTTGGTTCAAAAAAACTAACTTCCGGCAGGATTTTGAGGATATTTTGAGGATCATGGTTCCTCAACAATTTGCCATATTTGTATCTCTCAACAAAAAATTTAATCCACAGTTACTGAATCTGTTTTGGTGGTTCTTTTTAATGATATAGTTTTTCTACTTTTTACTATAAATATATTTTTTTACATATACTTGGATACATGCACATACAATAATTATATTCCGTTTTATTTAAATTACATTTTTGAATGGTGTGTAAAAAAAAAATACTAATTACCTATGCTACATTGTAAATAGTGAAAATGTTTAATCTTATTATAACTCATGATATTATACCTATCATACTTGTTTGAATAATTGTCTATTATAAATATCACAATTATAACATTGACTATTGTATGGAGTATATAATAGAAAAAACTAATTTTGACTAATTTTGATTTTGATACCATAACATATTTTATTATATATTATAGATTTAAGAGGACGTCGTACCTATACAGTTTCAATGAAAAACTTGCATTAGCATTTTTAATTTTTATCAACTTGGAAATATGTGAGAAATACGAATACAAAATACTAAACAAATTATAGCTAATAACATGATCTAGTGCTCTATGTAACATTTTTTTGAAATGTTAATTTTTTAGAATCCGTAGTTATTTTAAAAAAAAAATAATATATTTTTATTTTTTTTTAACATTTCATAAAATGTGTAAAATATACAAATATCAAAAATCGGCTTCGCAGGGCGATTATATATTTACTATTTTATAAATATATAAATAATATAATAAATAAATTATTTATTATATTCGTATATTACTGGATTATTTTGTTTTCTACATTTTATCTTTTATTTCATTTTTCCATGATATTCTTAAGTTGATAAGAATTCAAATCACGTACACGTGTTATTATTTTAACAAACATTACGATAATAATAATTATTATAATATTAATAATTATATTGACACAAAACTATTTTTAAATTACTTTAAACATATATATATATATATATACGTATAATATTTTTAAATTGTTGGATTTTCATTTTCTAAAATTATCTTTAAAAGGTTATTGATACAGTATAGAAAATATCTTTACAGAACCCTTTGAAAACCGTGCATACGATGTCCTCTTAAATATAAATCAATGATACATATATAACATATGGTAAAATACAATTTATTCTACTTGCAAAATTATTAAATAAACTTATAACTTATCTGTATACTGTTTTCTATACAAAGTTTTTAAACTAAGCATAGGAGGTGAGTATAGTAGATATACTGAACAAAAATCGTTTAAGGTTGTCATTTAAAAAAAAAACACTTTCTAAACACGTGTTATTTATTATTATAAAACCTATTAGAATTATACTAAGTAAACATTTATTAAACGACATATCATATATTATGGTAATTGGGTTCGCCACAATGTGCATGAATGCTATAATTTAAGATGGGGCTTCGTGACAGATAAGATAATTAAATGGCAACATTTGAAATATAATGCCAATATGCCAAAATTAATTTTTTGTTACAAACTTTTAGCAATTATAGGTGTTTTTCTTATCTACATATTTTTTTGGTTTGTTAAGATTATCGCGTTTTTTATATATTATTTTATTATAACAAATTATATATTTTTCTCATATTCGATAACGGTTTTACTCGTGCACTTGTACTAAATAAATATAATAAAATATAATTTTTTTTAAACAATTTTATAGATATACAATAATTACCTTTAGTATTTCAAAACATTTTATTCGGAGAGCGGGTTTAGTATTTTAATGAATAATGCAGTTTTAATTTATATTTTAATACTATAAATTTATAAAATGGTTCGTACTCCATAATATAGTATATAAAGAGAGTACCTATCCATTATATACATATTTTATATTTATATAAGGTTTCCCTTCAAGTTTCTATTATTTAAGATGGACGAATTACATAGTTTTGTTTGTGTTCTATAGTTAAAACAGGGTTTTAAATAATATTTTAACATCCTCTAAATATTTACTATTGATTTAATTATATAATAAAACCGACAATAAGTGTTTGTATTCTTCTACAAGATGTTTGAATAGTTACAAATTTGAGTTCTGGTCTAGATTTTTAATGATTAGAATGAAAATTAAAACCTCATTTATGGGAAATGGAATTTAACTAAAATTTAGGTACTTATATTTAATTTTTTAGGTCTTAATATAAGTTTTATTTTATTCAATAATAAAATATTAAGGTAATATTATTTACCACGGACCACTGAATCCGCCTCACCTTATAGCCAACAGTCTTTTGTATATCATTTAAGAAATTTTGACCCTCAAGATAGTAAAATATATAAAGATTATATAAATTATTGGTTTTCCATATTTTTAGGACCCACTTCCCCAGAATAAATTGAAAACTGATTGTAATATGAAAATCCGGAGCTGAAAACAGAATCTAAAATATTAACTTTTAAAAACCCCGAACCAAAATTAGAATTCACAATAATATATAGAATGCTTTAATTTTAGTGCAATAATAGATTACAACCCCGTAAATATGTATATTATATAAGATTCGTAAATAATAATATTAATATATATAGAAAGTTATAAAAGTATTGCTATAATTCAGTATAGAAGATTAAAATATGATTTAATACATATTCGTATATATCGAGATGTTTCATTAATTATAATATTCAACAAATAAATGTGTATCACTTCATAAAAATGCATTATATTAATAGAAGGAAAGTACAAAATATTGCTATATTAAAAAAATCCATAATAATAATTCAGAAAAGTTGCATAGTTTTATTTATTGTATTTCCTTGAAATATAAAAAATACCTGCATATTAAGTACACATAAAACTAATGAATAATGTATAAACCATTTGTCATTTTTCAGTAAAACTGACGCTTAGTGGAAAATAATAAAACGAGGTTACAACTATGTAAAATATATGAATGTTGTAGTAGCTTTTTGATATTAAAAAATTAAGTTATTATTGCTGAAATAAATCTGAATTCATATTATCGCGTGATTCATTGATATATTTGTTTTTAATTTAACTTATTATTCTAAAAATTCATTCGAGTGTAATAAGGTAACAACACTAATCTGCGATTTTGTTTATAGTTCTTAATTTTTTTGATAATACACCTATATATTTTTGTTATATTATAGCACGAGCTACATATAATACCTATATCATTTAGGCAAGTACATAAGATAACACAAAAAACTAATATTATATTATAGGTATATAGGTACTTGTATTTTATAATGAAATTCTTATCCCAAACAAACTTTGTAATACCTAAACGATAAAAGTATTTCATCTAAAAATTGTACGTAAAAATGTTATATAATTTAATAATATAATATAATAATTTAATGTTATAAGAATTTTGTCCAATGTCATTAATCCCTTTTGGATCATTTTCCCGTTTGGGTCTATTAGATATTCTGATAGTACCGATTTCTACGTTTATATGCCTAGGGTTCCCACTAAGTAGTAACCCCCGTCATAGGTTGATTGATCAAGGTACTGCAAAGGTTGCTCGAGGAAGAATATATATCTCGAGTTAAAGTCTAGCCCAATCAAAAATTGTTGTTTAAAAATTATCGGTGGTTTTTTTTCATTGTTTTTTAAAATTTATTATAATGTTAATTAAACATTGAAATATAGCAATATATGTAAACATTTTCATTTTTTCATTCAATAAAAAGCTAATGAATAAAATATGAGAACTTATCTCAACGTTGGAATAATAATGTCTATTTAATGTTTAATAGATATTTTTATATTACTAGAGTGTTTTTGTGCATTCTTTAGGCAATAAAGTATTTTATTTACTTTTATTTATTAGCATTAACAACAAAGATAAATATTGCAGTCATTCAGGGCTTGGAATAGATCACAATCTTTGTATTAATAGTTTTAATTTTTAGTGATTTTTAAACATTTTTATATTCAATAACGGCATCAAACCTAAATTATTTATTTAAGTTTTTATTTTTTGGTTAATACATTTAGTATCAGTAAAAGTTCAAATTCTGGTTATTGATTAAAGATGATATCATTCAACCTAATATTTATAGGGACTAATTATAACAAATAGATATACAATATACATGTAACGCCTTCGTAAAATCGTTCTTTAAAGGGAATAAAACTGTGGGAGTTTAAAAATTTGTAACACAATATTCTGAAAACTATTTTGAATTTATTTGCCAATTTGTCTTCTAAAGATTGTTGGTGGTGATTTTTTTGCCTTGTCATTTATAATTAATAATCGCAATTATTAAATACCTATTGATTATATTTTAGTCTGTTATAAAAAAGAAAAATGTCTCGGTCCATCTCTAAAAGATATGCCAACAAATTAATCTGTTTTCAGGATTTAAAACCAAATTTTCAAAGTAAAATTTTATTCCACTTATAAGTCTTTTAGGTTGATGACAAAAAAATAAAATATTTTAAGGATATGAGGCTATTTTTAGATCAGTATTAAAATTAACTTAAATATTTCTAAATTGTTAATTTTTTATTTATCCTTAAATTTCTTAAAAATTCAGAAACCCTTAAAAATCACAGATGAGTGTTCTGTTAAAACTATAATTAAAATAATTTAAAAAATTTTTTTTCCGACAAAAGATTATTACGCCTTTTTTACAACGGTTTTGAAAAAGTTTTTAGAATTAAAATATCCTATTTTTGGTTTAGATTTTTCATACTGATATTATAAATATACTTATAGTCTCAGCTATGGTTGTTACAGTACAAATAAAAAAAAACCGAGATTATAATAGAATTTTTTTTTTTTAACTCTTTTGAAACTGAAATCATTTAGTTCTATAATATAAACAGTAGATATAACTATACCACTGAGTATAATATTTTATGGTTTAAAGTAGTTATACATAACGTCTATGAACCGAATTAGAAGTTTTCAATGTTGTTTATTAAAATCACTATTAATTACCATTTAAATTGTAGATAAAACTACACAGAAATAAAAATACAAAATAAACCATACATATAAGTCTTCGAAATCAACTTTTAAAATCATTTTACTTACTCTGAAAAAAAAAAACTCAAGTTATATAAATTCTTATCCATTTAACAAGATTACTATCAGTGTACAGCCGACAAATATTTTGTTCATTAAACAATTAAGTAGATACCTATTATTTTCATTTATTGTAACAAACCACTTTCCCATTTGTATAAAATTAAATGTCGAAAAATAAAATAATTATCGTTTAAAAAAGATTTGTATCAAAGTAATATATGTAATTTTATTTTTTTATACGAATATAATAGTTATTATCATTGCTAGGCATTAACTAGCTAATAATTAAAAAGTTAAGTTAAATTTAACTTTTAACTTAATTTTTTATACTTGATTTTTCTTAACTTAATTTATTAACCTACTTATTTTCGGTTATATTAACTTTTAAAAAACGAGTTACTTTTAATTAAAACTCAGTTAATTTAATTTTTAATTAATTGATACATTTTGATTTAATATTGTGTCAATTGTTAAAATGGTTAAATAAAAATAAAATTATTTTTGTCGTTTTTATTAATTATTATATTATAAGAATTATTTATTTTTCGAAGATATAAATAAAAAGAATACCAAAATATTATATAATAATCTTCCTGTAATATAAATTAAGGAATATATTAGATTTCCCAACAATAAACAATATTTAGGTAGGCACTAATTTGCAATGAGCAATTTCCATTTGTTGCAATTTTGAAGAAAATTGTTGGTACCTAATACCTACTAATCAAACATATTTATAAACCCATTTGTTGTTAATTTTATTAATATTTATTATAAATACAATATAGTATTTGTATTTTCAATAATATTATTTTAATTATTTTTTTTAAATTTTAATATGCTTGAAGTAAAAAAATAACAGTATTTCCAAAAAAATAATAGGGACTTATTTATACCTTTATATCTGTTAATATTCATTCGTACTAAAAAAATAATTAATTTTTACTTATGTTAATAAGTTTTTTTTATAAATTTAATTAAACTTTCAATTAAATTTAAACTTCAAGAAAAAAAAAACTATTAATTTTAAACATTTACTATTTAAAAAAAAATTATTAACTTTCCCAGCATTGGTTATTATTATAATTTATTGTCAAATTAACAAATTATATTTATTGATTTAATAATATGTGTACCATTATGTCAAAATATTGTAGGTGTAACAATTGGGAGATTTGTTCACTGTTAAAAAAAAAATTTCCAAATATGTGTTTAAAACTATCTAAACTATTGTATTATTACATAATATATACAATATTTACTGATAAAATTCAAAAGCTAAAATAACTCTGATTTGTACATCATTTATATGGAAAATAGAAAACAAAATTAGTAAAAATTTAAAAAAAAAATAAAAATTGAAAACGACATTATATTATGTACTCGTATTTATCATAATTAGTATACATATTAGTACTATAAGTGATTTATTTTCACTGTAACTTTTAGTTAATATTAGACTCAGCTAGATTTATAACCCGTCAAATTTATCTGTGCCCTCTGACGTCACACGTTTGACCATATCAATTGTTCAAATATATTATTTAAACAATGTGTGATATCTACAATGTGTGATTTTTATATTGTCATGGATATTATTTGGCAATCACTATTTTGCCAGGAGTATTCTATAGAGATAACTTAAAAAAAAATATGTAGACAACACATCTGTGCTTCCAGAATCTTATTAACCTCTAAAAATTTAGAAATAGTAGGACCTAGGAATTGAGTAGAAGATTTGGTATGATGAATTTTTTGATAGTTAATTCGCAATTTATAATATTTACTTTTAGGAGTCCATGTTTTGATTTTTCCAAGTAGTTTTATAATCTTACGAAAACCTACTTCATGCAACAGAAATTCTTTATGATTTTTAACAAATAAAGCTGCCATGTTACTAAAGTAATGTCATAAAATTGAAATTATTTACTTTGTTGATAGTTACAATTATATTATATATATATTACAACAAGCTCTGCTCAAACTATTTTAGAGATAACAATGATATATCATTGCTCTCAAATATAATATATCCATTAACATTATCTTACCCTTGATCTTGTATGACAAGCCAAATGATTCCAAACGCCTATTTATGTATTTACAAAAAAAAGTTTATTGTTAATTTAATCACACATATTAAGTTTATACGAAAACCGACATTTTTTCTGTTTGTTAATCTTCACGATTTTTGGGCTAAGTAATATATTAGAGCCCATTAAAGAGACGAATCATATTATTATGCTACTAGAAAATAGTGCTATTTGTAATGATTAGAGCACTTCTTCTCATAAAATTTTTGAGTAAAGACATAAAATAAAATAAAAACACATCATCATAAAACCAATTCTTAGCTTCGCTCAGAGTAAAAATACTTTCTAACCCTCGAACTTGTTCAATAATGATGCGAATTGGTTCATTCCGATTTCAAAATATAGTCTATAAAAATGATTAAAAAACCAGGTACAATACATTTTTGAAATCGGTAACTGAGAACCCTTTTGAATTAAGTACAATAAATTTTTTCCAAATATGATGATATTACTTTGCTCTTTTTACCCGGTTCCCTTAAAAAAATATCAATGAGTCGTCATTGCCGTTCGCGGATGAAAACGCGACGAGCACGTGCTAATACCAAATTCGACGATTTTCTCATACGTGTCGCAAATTATTACTAAACATAATACGTGTGGTCGTTTCTTAAATTGTTAGAGCTTTAAAACTTCGTTGGTTATCACATCATATGTGTTATATAATATTTTTATTTTGATAACGGTATATTGTTATAAAACGGTCACGTCCACGTTTATACGGTCGGTTTCGTTTGAGAAACAACGAAATACACAGACCAATATATATAGAGAATTGTTGTGGTCGTTGTTGGAATTTATACGCGTATGATGTAATATATATATATATATATATATATAATATGTAGGTACCGATTTATTGCACGTCAATCTGCAGTGTAATTTGCCAGCGTTTTGTCAAAATGTTATAAAAACGTTTAACTACTTCACATGGGATTTGGTCGTCTTCTCATAACACGGGT
This sequence comes from Pemphigus obesinymphae, assembly GCA_025469235.1. Lineage (NCBI taxonomy): Eukaryota > Metazoa > Arthropoda > Insecta > Hemiptera > Aphididae > Pemphigus > Pemphigus obesinymphae. The sequence continues at coordinate 193,920 of JAIPRL010000097.1, forward strand.
ATATCACACTATTTGTTTCGTTTGCAAGCGGTTGTAATGGTTTTAGACTTTAGTATACACAAACGTTTATAGACATTTCCTGTTAAATTTCGACCGAGGAATCTATCCAACGACAAATTGTAAGATTGTGACTATGTTATGGAGACGATTTTCTCTAATGATAATTTTTAATAGTAGCTATACCTTTTAGGTCACCACAACAAACTATAATATGAAAATCTGGATAAAATACGCACATTTCTGGGACGTTTACATCTGGAAATGGCATTTTTTAATTGAATAATCTTGGGTATGAGTATCGTCTTTCTTTTAATGTCAAAATTGTATGGTTCTGTGATAATTCTGTTATTTGTGTTGTCATAAGTTTTGACTAAAATTCACGTAAAACATCCTCTTAAACCCATTGTTAAAAATAATTAAATGCTATTGTGCGGGGAGGATCATATATACAATATATCCAACATTACTCAACATATTTAATAAAAAATACTTATTTTAAAATTTCGATTTAAAAAATAACTTTGATAAATGTATTCAAAAGATGTATTAAAATAAATATAACACAATTTTGAATCTAACAATATGCTGAGGAAATTCAAGAATCAACATAATATGTAAATATTAGAATTTATCTATTCAAAACGTTTTTTATAAGTGAATAAAAGAAAATTGACTTTAATATTAAAACTATATTTTTAGCTTAAAACAATGTGACACCAATATTTTCTGAATCCGTCTGTGTACCTAATGAAAAATGTAGAAATATAACACAATGCGAAATTCACAATGAGACGTCTTCATCTATATATTTAATATGGAAAACGCTTTCATTTTAAAAATTATTTATATAATATTTAAATTTAATTTCTAATGTAGTTACCATAAATATTATTTTTATTATTACTTACTATTCTTGCATCAAGTGTACAACAAACATATTTTACTACTAAGACTCATTAGACAACTAAACTATTTAAAAAGATAATCAAGTTATCCTTTGCAAAATAAATGCATTTATTACATACAATTTAAATTTTATAATATTATGATATGCTATAATAACCGGATCATTCAATTTAAAGTTTAAAATTTTAAACCTAAAATTATAGGTAGCTGTGTGATGGAGTACATAAAAACAACGTATACCAGAAATAAAAATATCACGCTGTCAATTATATGTAGCCTTTTGTTATAGGTGAGTCAGTACGTGTAAGTAGTTATAGTACATTCAAAAACAAGGTATTAATATTATATTATATAATATAAATGTATCTAAACAATAAGAAACGTCGGACGTCAAATAGTATTGACAGTTCTATAATGAATTACTTATACTTACATCTAGAACATAGAACTAGCTAACGTAGATGTATAGGATCCAACCCCAGGATAATATAATATAATTTATTTACGGTCGAGAAAAACAACCTGTCAGACGAAATGCATCAAAACTGCATAAGAACGATTATATACCGAATCTCTGACATAAGTGAAGGAACAATGATAAATGAATGTAGACTTCTCATAAATTCACGATACAAAAACACATAGGAATTAATCACTAGCAGAGGAAAGGGGGACCATTTAATTTAGAACGAGTTACCCGGAAAAGTGTAGAATAAGCATTTAAAAAAGGGCCCCGACCTCGGTCAAGACAGACGACCTATGCCACTATCAAGTAAGTAGTCTTCACGCTCGACGGTTTTCCAAAAATTACACCTCTCCGGGACTTAGTCGTATTTACATATTTTTTCGGGATTGGAATATTTTTATATTCTTCGGATCTAGTCGTATTTTCGTAATTGTGGATATTTTATATTTTTGGAATTCTCGTGTATTATTTACTTTAACGTGGACAATTATTTTCACTTTTTATGTGTGAACTTAATCTACAATAAAATATATTACTTAATCGACGGAAACTTGCATTTAAATAATTTATTTTAAAGAACCTGATTTCAGTCCTAAATTATACGTCTCTGAAAAATGTGCTCCGAGGTCCAATATATTTACTATTTACAAAATATACTTACCTATATGTACTGCGATTAAATTGTTTTATTTTATGATAGATAATTAGAAACATTTTTGTGTTAAAGAAATAATAATAATATACATTATAATTTTAAATTTAAAAACACTTAACTCAAAATTGAAAAAAAAATACACCCGTTACATCAATTTAAAAAAAAGTAAAGAATTTATTCAAATAGTTTAGAAAATACAGTACTTTATACTATAGAGCACAATATTCGTATAATCTTCCCAGATATAAATTACATATTTCAGACATATTGTTAAAATATCGTATAAAAATATAAAAATGGCTACAATATGTATATAATATTTGTTTTGTTTGTTGGTAATATTTCCAAAATATTTTGAAAATACATTCAGACATATAGTAAATTTCATATTGTAGCAATTCTTCAAAAAAAAAAAAATACATTGTGAAAGCATTTAATCACAACATTGAATTTTAAAAAAAAAAGGGGAAAAGAGAAAAAAGGATAGAACATTTTGTCGAACCCCTTTCTTGAGTATTGAACAACAAAGTTTCTCCCCATCTCGTCATCTGGAATCAAACCAGCTATCCTAGAATATTACATACATGCGACTTCGCTACTTAATCATTCATTTATATGAATTCAGTTAAGTACTGAGATGTTTTAACAATAATAATCTATACATATAAAAATCATCAACGCCTAGCCCAGAATAATAATTACAGCAGGCTGAATTTTATAGAGAATATTCCTCTAAAAACATTTGTGCCTACTAAAAAATAAATATATACTCTATTTTAATAACCTAGTATATAGTCTAATTAAAAATTTTACACCACGTTCAAATGTATATATGTATAATGTAAATTTACGTTCAATATTTATATGTGCGATTTCTATTTGAAGCTCATATTATGATAATATCTCAATATTATGATATTAGTTTAATATAATAATAGATAATTTTAACTCATATGATATGAACCTGTATATTAAATAGTTATAACTATATCCTCATATTTATTATATTAATTGTTACCGATATTAACAATAATCATCATAGTTTACTAATACTAACAGAACTATTATAGTAATTACAATCAAAACCAGTTTTACAATATAATTTTAAAAATACGTTAGGATACAGATCATGAAATTGTTTTATTGGTCCTTGGGCAGGATGGTGTGCTATTATTATTGAATTTGAAAGCAATGGAAAAATTATTGCATTCGAAAATCTATTCTCAGCGAAGTTGTTATAAAATATTATTATTATTAAAAATACAAATCGATAACATTTTTATTTGTTATTTGGTTATTTTTCCCTTTTATTTATTTGTAAAATATTTAAATTATAAAGGATTTTTTTTTCCTTTACGATTTAGAAATCTATCGGGAAAATCGAAAAATGGCCAATTCAAAGTACAAAATAGAACCAATATAAGTACTATTAAAACAACTCTCTACTCAAAAGTTCTTGATCGACTGCTTCTATCCCAAAACATTTGTAAAAATGTAAAAAAAAAACAGATCAACCAATACATTTCTTGCTTTACTCATTATCAAAAATAATATCGTATATCAATTTAGGTTTATTTTTGTCATATATATAATATTATGTCACAATACATTGATTATAAGTTTATAAAAATATTTTTCTTAGATCTTATGATGAACAATATACAGAGTAAAAATTGATTTTTTTTATTTTACACGAGTATGGTTCATAAAAAAATAGTTTTGTAACTTATTATGTAGTTATCATTTTAAATATTTTGCTTACTTCAATTTTTTAATTTCATCTGATGTACAGATATTTCATAGATGCCATTGGGTATCCTGAATGATATTATATTACAATATAGAAGTTAATAACTTACTTTATTCAATGTTATTTAATTAAATATATAAAACTAAAGTTATAATAAATTAATGCCGGGTTTAAATTTAGTCGAATTTATTGATTTATTTATTATAATTATATAAGATATATTTATTATATAAGATGAATCATACATTTATTTTTGTTGAAAATTATATTAAATTCACTTCATACTCATTAAAATAAATAATGTTACAGGATTTGTGAAAATAAAATCCCAATTACAATCCACATGAAGAACTATATAGGGTTCAAAACCTATGCATGTGTAGGCTCGTAAAATCCTATAATTTTTATTTTTAGTATACTGTTCGCCAACAAATAACCAGTAAACCAAATTATTATTAATTATTAAAATTATAAAACAGTTATTAAACAAAAATAATATAAAAATTAATATAAATAAATACGTATAATAATATTATGAAATCCCAAAAATATATATTTTTCTTATCTAATATTATCGATTCCTATAAGATATATATTGTTAGGCAATATATATAACGTAATGGAAGTTACTCGTTATTGAAATGTAGTTGCTTTTTCGAGTAACGTTATGGTAATTTCGTTATTTATTTTTTTTTTGCTAATAAGAATTTTTTTGTTAGTTATTTATAAGTAACTTTGAAAAATAATGCGTTACATTTTTATTAATAAAAAATATAATTAATTCTAATAAATTCCCCAGAAATTTCCGATAAATTAAAAGCAGATATTTTAAAGATTGTAGGTTTTTATATTAGGATAGGAGTTGACGTGATTTTATATTTCATAATATTTATCTGACATTTATACGACATTTATCGTACAATTAGAAAAAAAATCAAGATAGTTTTGACATTTTATTTTCATTTAAACATATTTAAAAATGCTGAAATTAACGTTATTATAAGTATAGTTACTTCTGAGATAAAAAAATAAAAACTAATGTAACGTATTACTTTTATATTTAGGTAACGAAAAAGTTGTCTTTTTACCTTTTTATTTGGTAACTAACAGAGTAACTTAATTGCTTTTTAAAAGTATCTTATCAACACTGATTATATAATATATATGTAGATATAAAATATGTGTTATAAGAACGGTCGTTGAGCTTTAAGATTATTTAGCCTGTGCTGATCACTGAAAAATAATTAACATTGCTGAGATATTGCCAATTTTTTTTTTATTCTAATCTCAATATCCGAAACTGTAATTTATAGATTTAAAGCAGAGCAAGCAATATTGCTGTATTATTGGTTTTAAAAATTCCTGTAATTTCACAGTTAACATAAGTTAACAGTATGGTAGTTTATATATTTTTTTTTTGTACGATTTTTTAAACTTCATTTCCCCCGCACTAAATTCAAATATGTGCACACGTGTTTGTACAAATAATAACATTCTTATTCGGATATTTATGTATTTCAAATAGACAGTTCACAAAATATCATTATTATCCTTGTATTTGTATATTTAATTATATTACATTTTTATTATTGAATAATAAACACTCATTTAATGCAAATAGAACATTAATTATAATTATATTTTCATGTTTTACGATTTCGATTCTAAAAATAATAATAATAAATTTAGATACATACCTACCTAATACATTATGGTAAATATTACCAAATAATTCACAATGATATTTCGTGGAAATTATGTGGATATCGGAATAATAAAATATTACCATTGTCCCTTCTCCATTTCCTAAAATAACAGTTACACGACTTGTCGATGACTGATTTTGGGCATATAAATAATTTATTAGTTTTACTAATAATATATAAAAATTACAGGATTTTATTTTTTCAAGTAAAATTTACGACTAAATAAAGAGATAAAAATAATTAAAATGTCAATATTTTATTACTTTCATAATTAATAATTATTTTTGTATTCTCAAATCGAGGTATTCGTTTATCTGTCCTCAATTTATACCGATTAACTGTGTATTAAAAATACAAGAGATATTACCTTGGACATATATACCCATGGTTTAAATATACCAAGTTATTGCAAATAGTCCAAATCGTTAACATATATAAATAAAATGGAGGGGTACACTCATATAAATTATATCCATACTACTGCTTTATGTTAACATATATGCGATGTCTCCTTACGCTGCTATTTTATTTCCTATACTTCAATCATGAAAATACCTAGGCATTTAGTTGATTTAAAACTATGATAACATTTAATGAACTGAAACATGAAAATTAAATAAGTGTTCAAGAACTAGGTATTTAGAATATATTTTGAAATTATTTGTATGTAAATATCTATCTTCCATTTCTATTTTATAAATACATTTTTTAGAGTTTATTTTAAAAAAAATCAATTTTAATCGTAATCATTGCAGTTTTGCACAGTACAATTCAATATTATAAATTAAAAAAAAACTTTTATACAGGATTGTGTAGTGATAGTAAAACCTAAAAAAAAGTAAAAAGGTTATTTTACCAAAAAATTTGTTAACCTTAGGTTATTCTACGGTACCCTACGCAAGGTTAAACATTTTTATTCTTAAAAATAAGTTGGCATTTGTCGTGTTGGTTAAAGCTAAATGGAATAACCAAAAAATCTAAAAATAAAACCACGTGTCCCATATTAGAAGGAATTTAGAACAATTGGTTTTTAAATTTTTACGGTTGACAAATCTCGTATATTATAGTGAAATTACTTGTGTAATAAATTTAAAATCAAGCTATACCCAAAATATAGCTACAGAAATACAGTTTCAACAAAACACAAAATAGTAATTCAGTATACTCAACAATACATAAGTCTGAGTGGTTTTGTTACGATATTACGTATATTCAACTAATGTACAAATTACAAAATGAACCATAAATTAAGGCCCGGTCACTATTGTTCTTTCTAAGGGTTAATTTTATGTTTTTGTGATAACGGGATAACATGATAAGAATAGGATTTATATAACATCTAATCGGTGTATTACAGTATAAAAGCCCTTTAGTCATTAAGCAAGAATATAAATTATAATATAAATTTATAAATATTATAACCCTTGTTTGTAAGCTTTATTGAAATCCTTAATTACCTATATTAATTATTAGATATTTTGATAATTAATATAATTATGTATTATTATATATAGTACAAAGTATTTAGGTATAGAACCGAACTATAAAAAACATAATTAAACAATACATTATTATGTACATAATTTATATTTAATCTTTTAGTATATAAGAACTGTTTAACTAAGTAGATAAAAATCCCTAAAAACAAGTACCTATAACGCTTTTAACAGATTTTAAATAACAATAATAAAAGAGAGAGCAAAAATCTTGAAAAAATATAATTTTAATAAATTTTGGTACCTAGTACTGCGGTGGCTAATGGTAATTATACAAATTTTGGTTAGAATTCTACACAGTCTACATATGTTTATAAGTTTATAGTTATAATTTATATTTTAATTTTTTTCTGGTCTATACCGTCAATGGTATAATTTTTTTGCTCCTATATAATATGATATATATATATATATATATATATATATATATATATATAATATATAATCAATATAATTTTTATAATAGTCGTAATTATTTAAAAGAAAATATTATGTTTTTTCTTCTTTTTCGAAAATATTAGAGTGACTCATTTCGAGGCTAATTTACTCAAATATGTATTGACTTAACCAATGTTTTTGTATGCCTGTCAATTTAGAACCATTATTCAGTATTTAACAGAATTATTCACATATGTTTTCAAATATTTATAAACTTAAAGTATTATGTAAATTAGATTAAAGCAATGCATTTAGTTTTTAAAAATGTTTAACATGCCATAACATTTGAACACTATAAAAAAAATGCATATTTTAGTTTGATCTAACTAAATCCAGGTATATTAGAACAAGTTTGATGGGAAAATAATTTAAATTCGTGTTGTGTTGATTTTTGAATGTCATGTATATTTTAGTCACATACCTATGTAAAATGTAAAATCTATGGACAAAATAAATCATTATTATTTATAATATCATTAAATAAATAAATAAATAAATAATCTCTAAAAATATTATTATTATAAAATTATGTATTATTCATGAATTTATATTAAAATTGTATATTTAATAAGGTTGGTTTATTTTTAAATCGTATCATATACGCATTTTATATTAAATATGAATTTGATAATTGTCATCGTTTAAATACAATTTAAACACATTGCCTAATTACCTATACCAAATTTCCATATAATATACTTATCGTATATTTTAAGTATTTTGGATATATTTAAGAAAATGATCGATGTACTTAGTATACATAACCTAACATATTGTATTGTATCTACATAAATGGCGTATAAAATCTACATCAGTTAATCAATTATAGTTGACGTTTTTGTACGTTGAATTAAAATAATTAAAATAAAAAGATTATCAAATACCTGAACGTATAGGTATTTATATTTATAATATTATAAATTTATTTTTATTTTTTATATTTATTCATAGAATACATAAGTAAAACGAATTCACGTATATTATTTTTGCGTATTATTCGAACATAATTATATCTTATCTTCCTCGGGACGTTCTGCAAAAAATTCCGCAATATTTCTCATGTAAAAAGAAAAAAAAATTAAACAGAATATGAAATATATCATATAGCATATCATTTTTTATAATCGTATTATGCATCCCGTCATCTGTAAGGCATATAAAATAGCATTCTATTCAATATAACTATTATAATATGGGTTGTACCATATAGGTCAACTTACTCTATACAAGATATTCCGTATTGATAGGCTTTGGATAAAACATTTTTCTTGAATTTTTTTTTTTTAAATATAGTAGATATAATAGTATTTATCATAATAAATTGAAAAATGAAAATATGTAATATAAAATTAATATATATATATAAGTAAACAAATCAGTGGCGTATACTTACGAGGAAAGGAGTCGTATAATCTCTCACCAGGAATCAGATATAAAAAAAAGGACAGCTTATTTTAAATAAAATGGCCAGAAAAAAAATACAATTACGACATGTTGCAGAGTGAAATTTACTGAATCCAATTTATGAAATGGAATATAACCTTGCTATTAATTTAACATTTTCGAAAAGATGCTAATATGGACAAAAATAGATTATATCAATGTAAATGAATATATGAAAAATGTAAAAACTACCTTAAAAATTGAAATGGGAGCACTATAAATATTGTGAAGTTCGCTTTTGCCGTTTAGGTTATTTAGGTGAAAAATTCATGGGACTTGCAAGTATCATTAATTGTAGATTACTAATTTAAAAAAAAATTAATATTATAGTGGAAATTAATTATGTACTTACTAATTATATATTATTTTAAAATCTCTCCCTAGGGAAACATTAAAAATACTATTAATAGAATAGATTTATTAGGCTATTAAACACATGAGGATACCGCTTAGAACTTTAAATTGATTAACATGTATAAATGTATTCGATTTTACACATTAAATGTGATTTTAGACTAACAATATAACTGTAACCTGTAACATTATTTCAATAAATAAAGTATGTTTACAGTTATAAATTAGTTTTCCAGTGTATACATTTACAATAATCTATTGATAAATTGAATTTCATAAAACTTTTTAAATATTTTATAATTACCTTAAAATTTTTATTTCTTTTTTCAATATAAATTATTTACCTTTTATATAAATTATGTTAACAATTGGTAAATATAAAATGAGTATGCTATGATATTAACTTGGAACTGGAAAATGTTTTTTGTGATTATACTTAATGTTAAGCTTATCAATCGATCGAAATAAATAACAAAAAGCAATGAAAATTAATATTAATTGATCGCTAAATAAAACTTTACAATAAATTTATAATTATAAGAGAAATAGTAAAAGATAAACGTTATAATATATAATAACATAAAATAATTAAATAAAATAAATTTAATTTAATAAAATGCAATTATTTAATAAATATTATATAATTTAACTATATTTAGTAAATAATTAGTATAAGTGTACATCATACTTAAAAAAAACGAGTCAAACTCTTAATATTATTTTTTAGAACTGAAATCGGAACCGAAACTTATAATACTTATTTTCATAAACTCGTAATCTGAATTAAAACTGAAAAATACTTAAGAGGACGTCATATATTCGTTATTTTACCGAACAAATTGTTTACAAAAATTAAGTGTTAAGAAACCAGGTTGCTATTATAATAATTATTAAGAAACGAAAAATATAGATAACATTTTTGATATTAACCACATGTCATTATTGTTTAAAATTAAGTATTTTGTTCTAAAAATTATATTTTATATAGTTATTTTTCTATTATAGAAGAAAAGACAAATACTGAACATAAGTATAATAATAAGTATAAATAATTTTTTAATTTTCATTTTTTTTTTAATTATGTAATGTTAAACAAGAAATTTAAGTAATTTTAAAATTAATCTGAATGTTAAATACATAATTATTAATATAATAACAAAATTAATCAAACACAAATCACTAGGTGTATAATGTCGTTTGAATTCTATTCTTATATACATAATGCATTAAATGTCGCATTACGCGAATAGAGATAAAACATTATTTTTGGTCTTATTAGAAAATATCTGTTGTTAAGTATTCAGTATATTTATTTATTGTTGGTTAAACCTATAATATGATTTGTTATAATAAGACATAATTGACTTAATAGTATTGTTAATATTAAAATGTTTGTATATTTTCCGTTTTTGTAGTACATTTTAAAGAACAGAATATCTCAATATACTTTTTTTTACTGGACTTTGGTATTATTGTATTGGTTTATTGGTTGTACTTGCGATTATTATGCTAGTTAATTTTAAATAACTGCCTTTTACGTTTGAAAAGGTTTTACATATAGGTAATCTAGATAACATACATAATTGTTTTTATTACTTATAACAGAATGTAATACTTCCAAACATATCTAACAACTAGATACCTATTCGATGTTCCGATATAATTTCAATGCGAATAAGATACATTTATAAGTACCTTAGGTTAAGAATAGACCAACTTCAATGTAATGAGTTGTATAATATAGGTACATCTAAAAATTAGAAAAAAACTAGGTTATGTTATATTAAAAGTTACTAATATCTTTTTTTATTAACTTTATAGTTAAAAATTCAATTTGAAAAAAAGCTTTAAACTCAGTTAATTGTTTTTAATATATTAAATTAATTAATTAAAATTTAATATTTTTAATAATTAATTATTACATAACAATAAAAAAATTAGAAAATACCTGTCAGCTACTAAAATACTTATAATTTTGTATTCATACTAAAATAGTAATATGAAACAGACAGTACCCACCACTTCAATATATTTTAAATTTTGGATAAGCACAAATACACAATTAATAAAATATAGATCAGACAAAAAATAAAAATATCGACAGTTTCAACGCAATAACTAAACCGGTCTGTGTCGTATGAGCCAATAAACCGAACATTTAGTACAATTATTTACCTCATGCCCTCGTGTATCCGTTTTAACGTTAGTTTATAATTATTGTATATTTCCAAAACAACAACTATTACATGACATCTAAATATTATTAAAATAGTGCAAAGGTAATAATAAGAGCTACGAATCACAGTCATACTATAGTTTTCTCATAATCCTCTTTATATAAATTATAAACAATAACATATCTAAATAATAAAATAATTAGTAAAATGTCTAAAAAGTATAAAACTCATTCTGAAACTTTGCATTGTCCTTTGGATCAAATTATTCTTAATTTAGATACTTTTATATAAAGTTAATTTAAAATTAACATGACGTTAGGTTTTCAAAAAAGTAACTTATTAGGTTCAATGTTAATTTGAAAGAAAATAACGCGTTAAGGAACTTAATTAAAATTAACTTAATTTCTTAACTTTTAAATCGTTAATGTCTAGCTTTGTATATAACTGTACACTTTGAGTGTGGTCCATGGACACAGGGATGCAGGTTCAAGTGTGCCACCTCACAACCTCTTCGCTACTTAAAGATGCATTTGCTCCGGGTACTGATCCCTGCATCGGTGATATGTTCAAGTCCAAGGACAAAATTTTAACGCACCCCTCTCCCCATTTGAATAGGGGATAATATCCTGTGATAATATGAATATATAATATCTTAACCAGGTCAGTTGTGCCCGCAAATAGCCCCGAAAACGTTTGTTAGTCTTGCCTAGAAAATTGCCATACGTCGTATTTACCACAAGTCAACTTTAATACCTAGTTTATTATTTCTATATTTTATTCTCATTTTATATTCAGATATTTTGGATTTTTACGGATTAGTATTAGTCTAAGTTAATCTAATTTAGACACATAGGTATTCATTTATATTTAAATAAGTTAAATGTATGCCTGTTTTTATTTAGTTCAATACGGCCTTTAATCAATATAAAAATTCCAACATGCAATTTAGCTACTAATTTAGAGATTTTTCAAACCAATCATATTTTGGATCCGGTTATATTTGAGTTCTAGGACAATTAGATCCATCGCCGTAAATAATAACGTAAATGCGAATCCGTGTGATACCGATCATATGTATTTATATAGTCACATCCGCGAACGTTCACATTATTTATATTTTATAATCTTGAAATTAATAATAGGTTAAAATTAGCGTTTTTTTAATATACGACTAATTAATTAGTCGTATCCATGAGCCACTTTATTCTTTATGATAAATTAGTTATACTAAAGTGTCAATGAAACTAAAATGAATAAAAATATAAACCGTTGGATAAATAAAAAAAAAAAACAAATTTATAAATACAAAATCCTATGTTTATTTATCCTAATTACACGTTAACAGTCCGGGAGCTTTTGTAATCGATGTCTCAACTAACTAATAGTATTACAAGCCAAATAATACGGTGTTCACCCGTCAATTTCTTCAATATTATAAATAATGGTCATATAACACAATTCAATATACACAATTATATATCTACTTAACATTACCTGATATAAATAACAGATGTATGTATTTATTCAGGGCCAGTGGAAAGACAAAGCAACCAAAGAGGTTGCTTATGGCCCCACGCCATATGAAGGGTCAAGCGATAATGGTATCCCGCTTAGAGAAAAATGTTGACTTATAATAACCTGTACATAGGTACTACAATATTGTTTGTAATTTAAAAATAAATATATGGTCAATATTATACTATTTAGGTAATCTAGTAAACTACTGAAATCTCATGAAATCTAATAAACAATTATATTTATGACTTAAGAAGGCGCAATAGTTAAAATTGAACTTTTTGAATTTGATGTCACAGTCTATGAATAATATCTATGAATCGGCGAAATTTATGGGATAATTTAGTAAAATATTGATATCAAATTTTGCACTTAAATGCTGAAGAAGCACATGACGACACAATTTAATACATTTTTATAGCAAAACATGTGAAAGTTGTTCTAATAACATGATTTAAAGAGTGACTTAAAGTAACAGTACATATTATCAAAATCATAAAGAAGAAGTATACAGTGGGACGTACGAAGCCTATTTTTTAAAATTTTAACTTCTTTAGCAAATACTAAACTATGAATATTTGATTTTTTTATTCCCCAATAAATGATTAATATATAGCAATAAGCTATTGGAAATAATCAAAAATCAATCTTATGTCTCATTATACACTTCTCATTTACAATTTTGAAAATAGGTGTTTTTATTCTAAATACATTTAGTAAATCATAATATTGTAAAAAATTTACATTTTTTGTACGTTTTATGTCCTACTATTGCGCTCTCTTAACAGGTCAAATAATTTTTTCATATCTTAAATAATAAAAGGAAATTTACCACGAGCATCTTTATCAACGTTAGAAGTTACTCCGAACTGTGTCTAAAGATCGACTCTCCATGTTTAAGTGCTTATCTACTATCTTAAGTCCAATAATATAATTTAAAATAAAATATACATAGTGTTACGATTTACAGCTGCTCCGAACTCGTATTTCGAGTATTTTGACTTCCATTTCAAAAAATATAACACTGATTACACCGACTATTTGAATAGGTATATGATCACAATGATTCGTTTATTTTAAAACTAAAGATTATAATCATTACTATTTTAATTGTTATTTTTCAAAGTTTTTATTAAAAATAAATTAAATATTATAATTGAATATAATAAATTATTTTAATTACATTTTGCACCTAGTATATTTTTAATTTTTAGATCTTAGTAATTTGTGGTATTTGGGCAAACAGAGATTAGTATAAATATGATATTTTTTAAAAATTAAAATTAAACTTTAAACATATTATATTTGATTGAGAAAAAAAAACAATTTCGATTTTCCTCTTCTACGCATAATTTTACACTTTTGGTTATAGGATATTAAGATATTTCTTTTACTTATCAAAATCAAGTGAGAGTGAAAAAATCAATGACACGAAAAATAAAATTTTCATCTAGTCACGCTATTCGAAATGCTGCCGTTGCATTTACTCTTAAACACGTATGATTCTACCCAAAGCATGCACAACTATAGGATAAGGTCATGGTTCCATGTAATGATACAACACAATATAGATACATTAAATATGAAAAAGAACAATTTTGAAAGAGTTTATTTAAAATTTATTCGAATAAATAATTATTAATTATACTCCGTTTTTTACTATTACCTTCTTATGTTTGTACTATTAATATTAATACTATTTGAGTATTTTGAACTTTTAATGGTAAACTTTATAAAAATAATATTAAAAAAAAATAAAATAAAAAATAAAACTATAAATTTATAAAATAGTTTTAAATACGGTTTTTTTGTAATAATTTATAAATACGAATCAAAATACAAATTTATTAATTTGGTTATATTGGATTATTACATCAACTAGAACTATAAAAATCTATTTTTATGCATAAACAATTTAAGGACCAATAATATTTAGATTTCGTTGGTTCAAGTCGGATTTTGATTAGATTCATTTATTTGTTTACACTCCACATATCGACAATTTGTTAACCAATTATTTAATTATCATTGAATATAACCAAAATAATTGATATAAATCGGTTCTTTCCAATTCAAATAAGATTAATCAGTTACTGTATTTTAGTTACAATCTTTATTTCAATGAAACTAAATAAATAACAAAATGATTAAGGATTTTTTTATTGACACAACAGATTCGTCTTTTTTTAAAACCATTTATGTTAAAAGAAGAGAAAAATACACGGTATTTTAAAACGTTTTCATATACGTCATATGAAAAGTTAGACCGTACAATATATATATGTAAAAATAAAAATACGTGCAAATATACTCTAGTGAAATATACAATTAATTTTAACAAATTTTTTTTTCGATGATTACATTATTCATTATTTGTTATTACACAATATTGTATATTATATTAAATAAATCGCACTTAATACAACATATGATTATGATACTGTTAGAAAATTGTGTAATATTCTTGTTCTGGCACAAACACATCCAGGCTTCTCTATGTAAAACGTTATTTTTTATTGAAAAATAATCTAATGAAAAAAACAATATTATATACATATTATACATTATCTTTTTCGTAACTCAAGTTCACATCTCTTGTGATTTATTTGTATCTATATAGGAAAAGTATGTTTATAGTGTTATTGTTGAAGTGGGTGTACACACAACAACCTATATTGCACTGATAATACCGTTTGTGGCTTTATTAGTTCATTTCATGAAATGGTGAAATTAACCTATATATTGTCTAACTAGTTTATGTTTAGCATTATATGCTAAACATTAATAACATATTAATATATTAAATTAACTAAAAGATTTTGAAATTTTAGAAAATTGTGCTTTCTTGGAATATTTTATTTATATGAAAGTAATGTTTTGATATAATATCTAATTAACTAAACGCTCCATCATCTATATCTGTTTATTTTTTTATATATTTTTTACTTTGTTTAAGAGTATATAAAGTTATTAAATTAATAGAAAACAACCATAATCAATATATTATGTATTTTATAAAAAGGTTAACTAAAATATTAACTATAATTTATAAAATCATGAATAATAACCATATCGACCTACAATATATTGTGTTTTATTCCGGAACCACTAACCATAATATAATCTATATAACCGCTATTAATATAAATGTAGATAATTAGTTTATAATAAATTTCAATTAGGTACACATAAACAGTGTTAAAAAAAAAATAAAAAAATTAAAAAAAAAATTAAAAATTAAAAAAAAAATGTTTTGACAAAAAGTCAAAATGTGGTTTTGAAACCAGATATTACACTAAGACTTATCACTTATTACATATATGAACTTTTAGTAGTACCTATACCTACAAGTATTGACCTATTATTAGTGCAAGTTAACGTTATAGTTTAACATTTAGTTAATATTTAGTGGAAATTGATATTCTATTTAAAATCCTGTTCTAATCAAAACCTAAACCTAAACCTTAATTTATATTATTTTATGACGTGATATCTTAAAATATATTAATTCATAAACCCAGAGCCATATTTAAAATATATTTAGATTCCAACCGCTGCTAGTTATTAATAATTGGTATTGCAATATGTATGTAAAAAATACACATTTTTATAATGGCATATTGGAATATTTAAAAATAGTGGTATTTTAATTTGTATATACTTTATTTGAATATAATCGAGTGAGAAAGTTTAAAATGAAAACCCAAAATTCATATCTATATAATGACATACAAAAACATAAAACATTTTTAATAGTTTTTAAAATTTTTAAGTCACAGTGTTGTTTAAGTACACATTTATTTTTTACCAAGAATATTTTATTTGAATCTATGAATAAATATTAACACTAAATACAATATCAATTTGTATTGTTATTGTACTTTACACAAGTAGAGAAATACTTGAGATAGTTTTTACTAAAACCCACAAATAAAATTATTATATTGAATAGGTAAATGTAATATTCATGATATTATAGATAAAAAGAGTATCAAAAAATACTTTGAGAGAAAAAGAATACTTAAATATGTCGTAGATGGTTTAAAAGAATGTTTTATTTAATTCAAGATCTATAGATCTATAGATAGAAGAATTTCTATGCATGCACATCAAAATTATTTTAACTCTTTAAACTTTGAAAAAAATATTATACACTTTTTAAAACTGTGATTGTTTTTATTTTTTTACAGATCGAAACTTCTATATTTGTATAAAAAAAAAAGTGATGCTATTATTGCATAGATATTTTACTCGTCTCTTTTGTGTGATAATTTAGTTCTATAAATATAATTACAGGCATTTTATTCGACGTCAAATTACATTTACGCACATATTTTTTTGTTATTATAAATAACTATCAATAATCAATAACGGTTTAAGAAGACGGTACACATCTAATTTTTGAGAGGTTTTGTGTTAGCAATTTTTATGAAATTTCAATAAAAACAAAAATCCAGTTATTTATAAATATTTAAATATATTTTAAAAGTAATTTAAAAATGTAAAAATTGTTCTATGCCAATATCTTTTTTATTGTAGTTTAAATACGATATTTGTTAAAAATATATATCTAATTGGATAGCAAATAATTTTGGTTATATTCAATTTAGAGCCAAATTACCTATTATTAAAATTAAGGAGAACATTTTCGAATGCATCTCGGAGCTTTTTATCATTTTTCCAAATACGACATGCAATATATTGCACATAAGTGAACAACCTCTTTCAGAATACTAAAACAACTGTAACTCTTTTAGAAATACATTTTTCAAAAAAAATCTACAATGTACACTCGAATATTATGTTCTATTTAATTTTGATAATAGGTGATTTGGCTCTAAATTTATTAAAACTAAAATAATTTGTAATCTTAGTAAGATGGTATTTCTTATTTTTTATTCTATGGTAACAAAAATCACCAGTGTACCATCTTCTTAAAGTGGTCAGTTGTAAATTGATTTTAAAATTCATCAAAATATCTCATAATTCTATTAATATAAATTCATACACGAGTTACGTTATAACGCAGACGGAAATTAATATTATTGAGTGTAAAATATAGCTAGTAAAAAATAAACGAATAAATCAATCAAAATAATTCAACGATTATTTTTTCAAATTTCGAATTAAAATATTATTTTTCCAATCCGTTAAAATAAACGTCTGATTAATGTTTCTTAGCTTAAAAGATTACGCTTTTACATAGAGAAAAATTATACGTGGGAACACGTGGGAATGCGAAATGTTTAAAATAGTAACATTCGAAAATTTCTAGGAATTCCTTTATGATAATTGATAAAACCAAACGATGGTACATAATATTCGGTAATTTCCTAAAGTGACCATTTCAAACATTTCGTATTCCTACGTATTTAGTGAAATATTTCAGTCAAATTTTTATTATGTTATATGATAAATGGATTAGAAACGGCGATTGTCTGTCTCTCTCTATCACACACGTAATATTTTATTTCCAATGTACCGATGGATGTAGTGATGCGATAAGGATTATAAAAATTGATCTGAATTATGTGTTATGTCTAATTTAGATTAGATTTAGCCACATTTTTGATTTTTTTCTTCCTAAATTCGCCTAAAATCAAATTAATATATTCGGACATTTAAAAATGGACATTTTAAATTTTTGTGAAAATCAAGGAAAAAACTTTTAAAATGTGGAAATATCTAGTGTCTTTTAAAATACGGTAGCCTTATTTATTGACATGTGCCTATGTATGAAAGTCAACAAGCCATCATTATGATCTCGAACGTATTTACATACCTACACTAAAGAACAAATACTACTTGCATAAACATACTGCTTAATGCGAATAAATCAAATAATTGTTTATACACAACCCCTTATAAATACCACTTCCCAACAACTTAAAAATAAAAATATTTCATTGTTATAAATTTCATTGGTCGAATGATCAACTGGTTTAAAAGTTTAATTTTATGTAAAATATAATTTTAAAGAACTTAAAATAGTTCTCATTTTAATATAAATTCATATATTTTTTTTTTTTACTTTTAATACAATTTTCAAGCAGAAAAAACATATTATTCGTTTATACAAACTTGATTAGAACTTGTAGGTGCTTATGTGTTTTAATTAACATTTAATCACTACTTAAATTTCAGTTTAAATACACTCCGTGTAGTTATCAATATTTTAATATTTGGATATTCCCACGGAAATTCCCAGAATTGTCATTATTAGAACAAGATTATTTAAAAACATTCGTGAGTACTTACTTCAAATGGTATGGCGAAGAGGGCGATGAGAATATCAGCGAAAGCCAAGTTTGCCAAATAGTGATTAGTGACCGATCGCATTCGTTTGCTGGTGACAATAGCCCATATGACCAGCCCATTACCGGCCACGGCGATCACCGATATGGACCCGTAGAGCACAGACAGAACGACTACCAGCAGAGCTGGCACCTTGAACAGCTCTGAGTCCTGTTGATAATTTGACACCGTGTCATTGGTGCCCGTGACATTAGCGGTAACGTTGCAAGCGGTGAAATTAGCAGCGAAATTGGCGGTAATGTTTACCGCGACCGTGGTTGCGGCCGTAGCTGTAGCCGTGGCTATAACGGCGGTGGTAGCCATTGCACTTTGCAACGGTGGCGTCGGCTGAAACGTGGCAACATCGAACGGGCAACAGATGTATGGCCCGCTATTGGTCGCGAGCTTTGCGGCGTTGCCGTCTCATCATGGTAGCACGCGGACTCTACAGCGGCGCACTGTATCCGCGAAAGACGTGTAGCGACTAAAATTAACTATTATTTTTTTACTTTTTATAGATATTTTTATTAATGAAAGGAAGGTTTTTCTGGTTTATTCTATCGATGATGAACGAACCCGATGACGGTAAAAACAACGAACGGCCACTGTGCGATTACACGTATAAAATATTATGTATCGTACACAAAACTCTATCAAAAGTAGTACTACACATACGCGTACGTGCCTCGAATTGTAATCTCTAAAACACTCGACACTAGAAAGATGGTGGCGGTGACAGACTGCAGGCAATAAACATAATAATATTATAGACCTTCGATGACTGTACTATACCTATAACCTATTAACAGATAATGATAAAACAAAAAAAAAAAAGTTAATCAAACGAGTAGTATTTATTATGTATATAAAAGCAAAATATTATAATCATCATTGACGATATCAACATATAAACTAATTATTATTAAAGTAAAGTTATTGTTAAAATATCAGTTAATATACCTAACTAATACTAATCGTTGTTTGTTGTAGTTTAAAATATTGTAACATAGGAACAAAGTGGTTGCTTCGTAGTTAATCTTCATGGCTAATGGACGGATGCAATACATTTTAGTGCAGAAAATACTTATTTTACTGATACTAATGGTGAGATATATTTCCAAATATATATATAAAAAAAAATACATTTGATTTATAGATATGACTTGATTATAACTAATATGCAATATAGCCAAAACCGTCTAAAAAAACATGTCAGCCAGAAGTTTAAAAATCTTTCTCACTTAACCTGACGTTATTCCAACGTGCTCAAATGATTCATATAACTCTTTATTTTTAAAATAATATTTTTATATTTGTTTATGTAACAAGTAGGTACTATATTTAGAAGGTTATGGTTAATTTTGGTTACATTGAGTTTAATTTTATGGATTTCAATAGTTACAGGTCCATTTAATTTATACGTGTTATACTAGTTAATACGGGTCATATAACTCATACATTTCATACAGTTACACGGGTTATGATTAATATGGATCCAAATTCCTTATATTAATTAATTTTTTACATTAATTATTATATATGATTCTTTAACTTAAAGTATCTAATAATTAAACTGTTTTGTTTTATATAAGTATTTAATTTAACAAACAAGAAATGGGCAATATGTATTATTTCAATAACTAATACGTTACTAATTTTCGTAAGAATTAGGTGAGATTTTTTTCATCTTAAGTTTAGTCAAATATTACTTATAATCAATATTATATTATTTTGGTATTTTTCGACAACACGCATCTCATTTTGAAGAAAAATAATGTTTTTAGATATCAATAGTAAAAAAGTTATTCTAAATGCATCTGCAGCAATCGTTTTGTTTATCGTTTTAATATATTGTTTCGAGTAGGTACTAAATGTAAATACTTAAAATCTAACGAGCCAACTTCTATGGTATTTGAAGACTGAAGTAAAACTATCCTAACCAAACACAAACAAGTAAATATGTACTTGTATTAATATACACATAACTTAATTACATAAATATACACATTTTAATTTCTGTGAATAGTATAGTAACATAGTAATCCTTGCACATTAATTTTATTTAATTAAAAGCCATGTTGTACGATTCAATTTAAATATTATATTAGATATTATAATACTACTTAATTATTTATTTCGAAATAAGTGGATAATCCATACTAATGTATAATATACATTGTGTATATTATGAAGTTTAATTAGATTGTTTTCATTAAATTATACATAAAACATAGTTTTCAATTCAAAAGTTTTTTATGTTCAAATATTTAACTTAATATTATTGTTATATAGAAGAGAAATTAATAATTATATATTATATTATATTAGAATAAAAATACTACGTACATAATATATCACTGATCAGTAGATTGTAATATAAAAACATTGTAAATAACCATTTAAAATAAATAAAATATATAGAATATAAGTTAAGATTAAGTTTGTTTTAAAAATGTTTACAAAATTAATTTAGTATTACATAATATAATGCTCGAGAATTAAAAAGTACTATATATTGTATCAATAATTGATATAGTTGAGAAGTGTTATGAATTTTATTATAACTCATAATCGCTTGTGTTATTATTAAATATATAACACTTATTGGCATATATCTAGTTCGAAAATTTTGATATTTTGGAATTTATTTATGCTATAATTATCATCCAAAGGCAATATCATTCTATACTGATATAATATATACGGTAATTCAAACTATCAAATATATAAAGAATTTTCATTATCATATAGCGAAATACTCTGTGTTCGTATAAAAATTCTAAATCATGATGAAATTTAAAACCTTAGGTAGGTATATAAAAAGATGGAACATTTTGTAATTTAATTAAATGCAAAAAATAATGACAGGTAGATAGCATAATATCACTAAGCATCATTTGTTCTATCTGTTGTACGAATTATAATAGATACTTATTTGTTTGTGTGTTTATATACATAGCTAATGGTATAATATATATTTTTTAAATATAATTGAATAATTTATATCTAAAATCACAATTAATCAAAATGTAATTTTAATTTGTGGATTTGATTTCACGAATCCTTCTATAAGCTCTTGAACCTCCTGGCACCCATTCTGCCTTAAAATCATTAATTGTGTCTTCCCTATTTAAATATTTAGCTTCTGGTATTATTAAAGATTTGGTCGCTTATAAATAATATACCATTTAAAATTAAATTAAACACTTTTAAAATATTTCAATGGAATGTTAGAAGTGTTCGTCCCCATTCCAAGGATATCTCCTCTGTTCTTTGTGAACATAAATACATTTTTTTATTTATTCTAGTTAACATCGATCGACAATTATAATAATGTATAATGTATATACAGTAGACGCCGCTTATAAGACTCACTTTGAGACCAGCACAAAGTGAGTCTTATAACCGAATGAACCTTATAGGCGAAGTGGAAAAAAAAAATTAATTACGTATTTATAAATTTTATTTTACTACATATTTTGCTTTGATTTTAATACATTAACACATATTACATATTACATACTTTATTATTGA